>CM076582.1:194301942-194667222 GCA_034641835.2 Pinus albicaulis
CAATTTGAGGGGAAAAAATAGTGATAAATACCTCAAAAATGCTTTTGCAGTGATGAACAATGACCTTTGAGCAACACTGGAAAATTTGGCCCTTTTGAAAAAAAATGAACAGGTGCTACGCCTTTACACCCAGGCATGTAGCGTTTGAACAGAGTTTGAAGGAAGAAAAAGCACTGAGCTAGTTCAAAAAACTACGTTTTTGAATGAAGTCTGAACGCCAGGCAGAGGCTGAACGAGGCCGGGCGAAGACTGAACGGAAGCCGGGTGGAGACTAAACGAGGCTGGGTGGAGACTGAACAGAAGCCGAGCAGAGACTGAACGAGGAAACGCGTCGCGCCAGTGCACAGGCACGTTGCGTCCTTTGTAAACTTCTGCGGTGAGCTGCTACAGGCACGTCGTGCTCAGCTACAAGCACGTCGCGACCAAGGATTTCTGCACAAGGGGTTTGCCTAGGAACCAGAGGAATGATCCTTCTTTTTCAATTAGTAATATGAGAATAAAATATGCCCTTGGAGGCCCTTTATGCTTTGTACAATGTTTTTAAAACCTGCAGCCTTCCTTTGACTTTTTTCAAAAATAGTTTTATTTAAACCCTTGCCTTTTTGCACATTTTTCCTATTTCCATAAAATAGTTTTTAAAACGTGTGTAACAGTGCTTTATTTGAACAGTGCTTTGCAAACAACAAAACAAGTTCTCTTTTTGTGCAAAAGAAAACATCCCCGATTCAACTTATAAAATGTGACCTCTACTTTTTATGAAAAAAGGATCTTTTACCAACTGTAGGTACCCTCTGCTTATAAATTGAAGGAGATCCTGTAAAAAAGTCTTTGCCCTCTGCTTTATTTTTGAAGGAAGGTATTTCAAGCCAGAAACTCTATTTTTTCCCTCTGCTTTTATTTGAAGGAGGCATTTCAAAGCAACTTTACCCTCTACTTATATTTGAAGGAGGCATTTCAAAGCAACTTTAGGCCCAGTCTCTGTTTTCCAAATGAAGCCTTTAGCCTCCTAAACAAACTGTTTGTGTCATGCCCTCTGCTTATAAATTGAAGGAGGCTTGTTAGACATAAACTGTGTTTTAGGTCCTCTACTTATCATTTGAATGAAGCCTCATAAAAACAAGTGATTTCCATCTGCTTATCATTGAAGGAGGCATTTCATGAACACAAGTGATTGCCATCTGCTTATCATTGAAGGAGGCATTTCATGAACACAAGTGATTGCCATATGCTTATTATTGAAGGAGGAATTCCATGAACACAAGTGATTACCATCTGCTTATCATGAAGGAGGAAATTCAAATTCTTTATCCTTTATCAATCTGTGTGAGACAGATTTCTTTGTAGAAATTTTACTGTGAAGATAGTGAGCAAGTAAGATATTTCAAACTCCAACATATCTGCTTTGTGTCTCTTAGGTTAATTCCCTTTTGTAGTAGCTTTAGCTTCCTTTGTAGTGACAATATATTTGATGGTTTTAGAGTTTAGGCTATAGGGATATAAAAAGGGCAATTGTTCCCTTTCTATACTCTTTCACTTTGATGCCAAAAACTGCTGGAAGTCTTTTGCCAGAGAAACAACATACCTAGTCTCATAAGACTGTTTTTCAGAGTTGTGCCCATATGTTTGGGAAGAAGGTGAAAATTCCATTGTGAGATGACATGAAGTGCTAGATGCAATAAACTCCCAACCTTTGTATTCATTTTTACATGATGGGTGATTCTTTGACTGTCTTGGTGATTTGAGTTTGTAGGTATGAATCATGTAGATTTCCTTTCTCTTTGAAATCTGCATTTCCTTTATTTCCCAATAGTCAACTGTTCTAACTTGGAAATTTTTTCTTGAAGTGTCCCTCTTGTTTTAGAACTGGCTATTTCCATCTATCCATAGCACCCCTTGCAGAGATGAATTGATAAGATGTCTTTGACCATTGGAGACCTTTCCCGAGGTATCATGATGATAATGCTTGAAAATTTCACTTGATTACTTTCTTCAGACATAGGACCTTCTTAATCTATTTCTTCCTGAATTTGAATCTTATAAGCTTTGCTAAGAAAAAACACAGTGACCATTTTGATGGTGTATGACCTAGGGGTAAACAAGGTTTTGTTTTGCCAGATGAGAAAGAGGATGGCTGACTGATATTTAAAACCAGGTTTTTGACTAGAGATATTTCTCTCAAGATACCTATTCTAAACACCATCACCTAACCTAGACACTTTGTCATGACTTCTGAAGGGTTTCTTAGACATACTCAGGTCATCAAATGGACCTTCAAACAGTAAGAGGGGAAATAGGCAACTTGTCTTATGCTTAGATAGAGATCTGTGTGAAAAATAGAGGATTTTGGATATCAGATATACAAGGCTTATGAAAATTATGGACAAGGGAGTTTTATCAAGACTGAAACTTTGATGACCACCTCTAACACAGTCTGTAAGAGAGGAAAAAGATAAAAAATTCTCTAGGGGGGTTTTCTAGAGGACAAATTGATTGTTTGAAATTGGTTTCTAGAAAACCTAGGCAAGGCATATAGTCATCACAATAGGCAAAAATACTGATGACTAACAAACACAATGATCATATTCAATTCTTATATAATTTTGGCTCATCATGAAAGAATCAACTTTCTTGTACCATTTTCAAGGCGACTGCCTCAAACCATAAAATGATTTCTTGAGTCTGCAGACAAATTTCTTGTTGCCATTTTGAGCAAACCCTTCAGGTTGTTCCATATAAATCTCTTCATCTAGATCTCCATGTAAAAATGTAGTCTTAACATCTAGTTGTTGTAATTCTAAATCAAGTAAAGCAACTAATGCTAAGACAATGCGAATTGAAACAATTTTAACAACTGGTGAAAATATCTCATGAAAGTCAGTTCCTGCTTTCTGAGAAAAACTTTTTGAGACCAACCTCGCTTTATACCTGTCTCCTTTATCATCAACACCCCTTTTCAATTTTTAAACCAATTTACATCCCACAGTTTTTTTTCTTTAGGAGGTTCCACCATATCCCATGTGGCATTCTTGTCTAATGCCTTCATCTCATCCTTCATAGCTTCTTTCCACTTATCATTGTTAGATCGTTCTACAACTTCCTGATAGCATAAAGGTTCATCATCATTAGGAGTTAAAGCAACTAAAGTAACATAATCATCATACCTTTTAGGAGGACGTCTGATTCTTGTGGACCTCCTTAAAGATGTTTCTGGTTCTTCCACAATTTGTTGATTATTATCTGTAGGAACTTCTTCATGATCTACATCTGAAACTTGTTCATGATCTGCATCTGAAACTTGTTCATCTGGACTATCATCAGTATTTGAACTCGTTTCAAATTGAATATGTTGAAACTTAGGTACATTTTCCTGTTTCAATTTATCATCTACATCTAGATTATCAAGTGAAGATTCATTGAATTTAACATCTCTGTTAATGATGATCTTGTGAGTAGTAGGATCCCACAACCTGTATCCCTTAATCCCATCACCATATCCTAAAAATATATCTCTTTTTGATTTAAGATCTAATTTAGAACGGTGATGTTTCAGAATTAGAGCATATGCATCACAACCAAAAACTTTTAGTTTAGAATAATCACAAGGATGACCTTTCCATACCTCTTGAGGAATTTTGCATCCTATTACAATTGATGGTGATCAATTTATCAAATAGAAAGTCGTAGATACTACTTCTGTCCATAATTCCTTCTGCAAATTGGCGTTACTAAGCATACTTATTACTCTTTCTAAAAGAGTCATGTTCATGCATTCAACAAATCCATTTTGCTGAGGAGTATAAGTAGTAGTTCTATGTCTTTCAATATCAGCATCCTTGCAATAATTATCAAATTCCTTTGAATTAAACTCACCACCATTGTCAATTCTTAAACATTTAATGGTTCTTCCAGTGATGTTTTCTACTAATGCTCTAAACTGCTTGAAAACTATGAATACATCAAACTTTATTTTTAACATGTAGACCCATAATTTTCTAGAGAAATCATCTATAAAAGAAACAAAATATGATGATCCTCCATATGAGGTTGTAGGAGATGGACCCCAAACATCAGAATGGATATAATCAAGGATTCCCTTACTAGTATGTTTTCCAGTTTTAAATTTCTGCTTGCTTTGTTTCCCATATATAAAATGTTTGCAGAAACCTAACTGAGAAGATTTTAAAATAGGAAGTAACATACGATCAGATAAGATTTTTAAACCTCTTTCGCTCATATGGCCCAACCGTTGATGCCATAGTCGAAGAGAATCACTGTTGTTTTTAGATACAGTAGAAGCATGATCTGACTCTGTTCTTCCTTCTAACTGAGCAAGATTTCCAACCTTATTTTATTTCATAACTAATAGGATTCCTTTATAAATTTTCATTACTCCACCTTAAATAAAAGTTTTATATCCATTTGTGTCTAAGACTCCTAGAGAAATAAGATTTTTCCTGAGTTCAGTCACATGTCTTACATCAGTTAAGATTTTATTTGTCCCATCAAACATTTTAATCTGGATGCTTCCAAATCCCACAACATTACATGAGAAATCATTACCCATGTAAACAACTCCATCATTGATTGATTTATAAGATTTAAACCACTCTTTATGAATGCACATGTGATTGGATGCACCAAAATCTAATAGACAATGTTGATCATGATTTAGCAAATTAACTGATAGAACTTCATCACTTATACCTGAACCGGATGTCGTACCTGAATCTATATATGTCGTGTTTACCTATTTATTTTCTGTTGAAGAGTCTCCTTTGGATGTTTGTTGTCTCTTCCAACAGTCCTTCTTCAAATGTCCCGATTTTCCGCAAAAACAACATTTTAGCTTACTCTTCTTCCCTTTCAATTTTGACCGAGAGTTGTTCTTCTGACTGAAGCATTTTTCTTTAGATCAACCTCTAACCATCATTGCTTCTGATGTAGAGGTTTATAAATTTTACCTCTTCCTAGTTTCTTCAGACAACATAGCTCCAACAACATCATCAAATTCAAGGGTTTCTGATGAACTAAGTCTTATAGAAATAACAAAATGATCCCATGACTCGGGCAAAGAGCATAATAAAGTTACAACTTTATCTTCTGAATCAAATTTTACTTCTATACTTTCTAACTGCACCAAGAGAGTATTAAAGGTATTCAGATGATCAGTTATCATCGTACCTTCCTTCACGTGCAAGCTGTACAACTGTCTCTTCAGAAGAATCCTATTTGTTAAGGATTTCGTCATGTACAGTTTCTCTATTTTTGTCCATAAACCAGCAGCAGTTTTCTTTGACACGATGTTAAATAACACATCATCCGCCAAACACAACCGTATGCTGCTCAGTTCTCTGTCATCGATGTCACTCTGTTCGTCATCTGTCATGGTGTAAGGTTGTTTGGATTTTCACAAAAGCGCCTTCGCCACACCTTGTTGTACGAGTAGATCGTGCATCTTAACTTTCCAGATCTCGAAGTTGTTTTTCCCATTAAACTTCTCGAACTCAAATCGGGCACTTTGGGTTTTTGCCATATTGAGTAGCTTGTATCAAAAATCTCCAATTTTAGATCTTAATAAATGAAGATTTTTATTTTAATCAAAATTATTAATTTTGATTAAAAATGCCCCTTTTTTTTATAAAAAATTCCCTTCGCCTACAAAAAAAATTCCCTAGACCCTAGGCCCAATATAATGGCATACTAACTCGATATATAATAAATCGATATTGATTTAAATGAATACAAATTTGAATACAAATGGCATTTGAATAAAAATCAATATTGGCAATTTTAATATATGGCATTTCAAAAATATAAATCGATTTACAAAAAAGCATATCAAAAAACAAATCGATTTTAAACGACATATGAATACAGGCCTTCATCGTTCAACAAACCACCGTTCAACAGTCCATGGTTTTTCTGTGGCTCCTTCACATAGGCGGTGACTCTCTCGACACCATTTATCAGAGTTAACGCAGGTTGCTTTCAATGCTATTTTAACACTGGTTAGACAACGACTCCTCTGCTCGAACCATATAACCACAAGCCACAAGCCACACAGATCCAGGCCCGGTAAACGGCTCTACGCATTACTTTCCATCTTACGGGCTGTGGCTCCTCCGTTCCGCCTTCACTCTAGCTCTCTGCGCTCCTCTCAAGTTACGCTGGCTCACTTCATGCCTTCCACGATGACTATGTTTCGTGGAAATACACGGAGGTTCTAATACCGCAAGACCGTGCCCTCACGTTTCATAGCAGAGTGCTATCAATCCCTCAGTAGATAACTATAACCACGGCCACACAGATCAAGACCACGCGGATTTGCGCCACACAATGCACAGCCACACAAAACTCTACAACTCCATTTCATAGTAAATACACATTAAAAAATGTAGTTCTAGTTCCACGCTCATGTGCTATTTATTACGTTATCTTAATAGCAGCCTTCAACTCTCAATGCCAAGGCTCCGATACCAATTTTTAAAGTAACACAGTGGAAAAAAAATAAACACACACATCAATCAAATAATGGAGACAACGAATTTACGTGGTTCACCCAACCAATATGGGCTACATCCACCAAACATAGTCATCGAAAATCTCATTCATCAACAGGAGAATACAACATCATAATTACTCATCTGCACTTCCTCTTCACACACCTCACATCTCATATGTTTGCCTCTACAGGCTTACAATTTATAGAAGAGAGAAGAAATTGACTAATTAATTCTATCACACCAAACTAGGATAGAATATCTCCTCATGTTGATTTAATGCCATCAGTTTTACAAAAAAACCTATTGTTGGAATATCCAAGAGATTTTATCCAAATTAATATATAAAAAATCTCAACAAAACTCCCACCTGTGGGCCCGATGCTTGATGTCGAGCAAACGACCTTGCCAGTCGCACAATAATGGCCAAAGCACACCACTCGGCCACATCTATCATTGAGGCAATATTGATGCACCCCTCAGTAAGAGGCACACACCGTAATGCCTCCTCTGGAACCTATCCATGTTCACTCTCCCAGTAGGGAGTGGATACCTTAGTGCCTCACCATGAGGCAGTTATCTGATCAAAAAGTATATATCCGTCTTTGGACGGATAATCAAGTTAGTCTCCCTCAGAACGAACATATTTTGCCTCCTGCGCCAATGCTATATGATATAATGTAACAATCAGTCCTATGATCGAAGGAACTTGTTCTCAGCAAATTTCAGAAGGCCCCATGTGGCCAATTGACAGCACGCCCTAGCATTAGCAGCCAGAGTAGTCCAGACCTTGGGCTAATCTCGCTTTCTCCACACCAGCCTTCCAAGCAACAGGCACCCATCAGTACAGAGAAGAAACATCAAAAGGGACAACAAAAACCCAAGTTTTTACAAAAACCCTGCCCTTGTGCACAAAAATGAGGGAACAACATGCCTTTGTGTGGCTGTCCCTTGGAAATAAGCACAAGGGGGGTGCTTCTTTGCCTAGATCGCCCACGCAATCTAGGACAAAAATCCCCTTTGAGGCTGTACAAACCCAATTTGTACGCCCCCCGACATCACCAAACTAAAAAAATTGAAATGCAGGACGTCATGGAAGTTACCTTGGCATAATATCCCTAATCCCCGGTACACAGGATGACCGCAACAACAAGAAAGGCTCTGCAATACCCTCTGATCTCCCAAAACTCAACAAGTACAAATGAATAGGATTAGGGCCATAATACCATATTTATCTCCCCTTTCCCAAACTTAGGAGGTCCATAACAGGAGATTAGAAGGTTCGTTCTGCAAATCGTAAGTTGCACCATCATCAGTATGCCATGACGAACGAAAGCGATGCCCCACATTCGTTTTCCAGAAAAATATTTTCTCAAAGCACCGGCAAGTATGCACCCTCCCATATTCCTTTCCAAAATTCATTATTTTCAATAATATTGGATGAAAAGAAGATGCTTTCTCTTGAGGTAGTTGTTTTTGCATGAAGAACCTGCAAATCATTCACAACACCATTCACTAAAAGTTCTGGAGTAGGTATCATTCTACCCTTAGCATGATAGAGTCCCAGAGAGCTTTGCATATCCTGACATCATTTCTCCATTAGAAATAAACCATAGGGTCCACATACCTGACCATGTTTATCATCACCTCACCTTGCATATGATAAACGCCCGCGTTGGTCGGTAGAGCCTCCCCACCATCGTGTTCGTCATCTAAAGTATACCATACATCACCCCACAAGTGATGCCATGGCCATACCATTTTAGTCCAGGAAGCACCTCATGCCCATCCACATATCATGCATTAGGTCAAGTTCACCATTCAAACTCAACCCCCTTCCTGGACGATTAGGTTGTACAAGCAGATTGAAAGCGCACCTCTGTGGACCGCATTTGGCCCGCCATACCTCCATCAGCATAATCCCATCTGCAACATCTTCTGCTTCATCAACCCCGCACATGAGATCAACCAATGGGACCCCCACCCCCAGCAAAAAACCATCCTCACACCTTCAGTGAGAAACCCTCTTTCATGTTTTGGGGTACCCATCTCTGTGTTTTGTACAAACAAAACCCCATTATTTTATTCTTTTGGTAAGTGTACAAAGACTGCAAACGATGCCCTTCACCACTTCACCCTCATATTTCATCTTTTCCCCATGGCAGTAGTCCCCCATTTCCCTTGGTCAAAGTATTTTACCCCCATGCATGCACCACCATGACATTCATAGCCGGTTCACACCCGCCCTGGAAGTCCTACTGACTCCAGGTATTTTCCCTCCAAAAATAACTATGATTGCCGCCAAGCTGCTAGAATATACTTTGACCTTGGGCCACTGAATCCCCATCATCCGTTTTCAATCACTGCTCACCAACATGCCTATGTTAAACCCATCATATCTATATCCCCGACCCCTTAGGTTGGTGGCTCATGGTTCAGTGAAGGCTTCCCTATTTTTCGACCTCAACACCTCTTTTCCAAAAAGGAAGCGGTACCTTGGATAATCCCTCCCCATGCAAAGGGGTATCCTCAGGTGGCACTGTGGGAGACATCATTTTCCACAGATGTCATCAATCCTCCTAACATTTGACCACAACAAAAGCTTTCATGTCACGATGGTAACGTACCTTACAACCATTGCACTTTAATCAAATTTGTTGAAGACCCATGCCTCCATAAGCATCTTTGAAAAAAAATGTTTACACGGGAAGGTCCCAGATAGTACATATGCATACATTGCACAATGATATGCTATACCAAGACTACGCATATGGGTACCAAATTCAACCTATCTTCAAAGAAAAAATTCCCCTGAAGACGTCAGCAGTTGTCGTCAACAACCACCAACATCACTGCCACAGTAGTGGCATAGACAACACATGTATCTGTCAATTTTGTTTAACTAGCCATAGCATCACGAGCATGGGACATGCCTACCTCGTTGAAATTTTGTAAATATGTTGTATATTTTGTCTGCTTGTAGGGGGTCCCTTAGGTCATGGTTATCTCAGAAATGGTGCAAGGTGTTGTCAATTCCAAAATACACGCAGACCTCTCTCTCTCTCCCTCTCTCTGCATACGATACAAAAAAGAAACTATAATGTATTTCGGTTATACAGTTCTTCCTAGACCTCACACATTAGGGGGCAACTGTTAACACTGGAAAATAATATAGCAAAATACGACATCAATTAATGTCAAGCCCAAGGATTTATAGGACAATAATACATTATGGAATCAAGAAGTATTTAAAATCTCTAAGGTTTTGAGAAAATAAGATTTGAACTAGTCATAAATGCTCAAATGCATGCTTTGTCCTTCGAAAAGAGCGCCTTCTGCACGCCTTTTTGCCCGGTAAGCGTGCATTTCTGGAAATGGAAAAAAATCACTTTCTGGGACCACAACAAGCAAAGGATAGTTAATCCTTATGTAAAATTCGACTAAGGACAACCACCAGTGCCTCCTTAGACATTATGTGAGCACACAAAGGAATATTTGAGCACACAATGGAATCACACCTCTCCTTTGGGTCACCATCCATCATGTACCAAGGGAGGGAAGGAGGATTTGAATTTCACCTATATAAGCCCACCAAGAGATGAAAAAATGGTGATCACAAGGTTATTCTGGCCAAAGTTTCCCAGGCAACACCAGCATTGTGTGTGACCCGGAGCTGGAGCTAAAGAGGACTCGATAGTTGGCCACCCAACATCTTAGTCCACCACAGCAGAGAGAGAGAGTGAGACTGCATCAGAGGCAGAGCTTGGAAGGCAACATCCTTGCATCGAGACCTAGAGCCATTGCCTAGGGGCCCTTTGGCAAGTGGGTAAAATTTCTTCTCCATTTCAAATGTTTAATAAGAAGAGGCCATCGAGCCACCGTTTGCATTATTATTGTTTAGAACTCTCTATATAGCTTCTGTATATTTGTGTTTCTTTTTAGTTTTAGTTTAACCAGAGCATACTTCAGCATATTATTTCCATTAAGTTTTATGCTTTTGAGCTCCCCCCACTTTCTGCCTGTTACCAATAGTTTAGAGAGTAGACCACACTCTCTAAGCTTGTGCGATTTTGTACACCCGTGCGAATAATCCACAACAACACCCTCATTGAATTCCCACTACTTCCATACCAACGCTGTTTATTTGATCAAAGTTCACCCAGTTCACATGCTTCTTCCCTTTTTCACACATAGGGGAGCTTAATACAACTCTTTTTATTCCCTCCATTCACATTTGGAGTGGTTTTATTCCTAATAAGGAGATTTATGGGTCTCCCTACCCTCTTATTCTTCTAACTAAGAAGAAAAATTAGATTTTAATATTCCAATTAGTTGCATGCTAATTTAGTAATATTACACAATCTCTATTTCTCCTCATAATTTATCTTTTTCCTCATTTAAAATATCTTTTTTTTCATATTGATGAAAATAATAAATGCTAAAAGTAATGTAAGGGCCAATAAAATATGAGAACTCATTATAAGAATGAAAGGTCATGCGGGGTTCAAAAGGTCACCCCTATTTCTATAAATATATCCTCATGCCTCTAAGAAGAGGGATTTTAGCACTTGGCTCTTCTTAGCATAGAGATAGCTATTAGTAATTTGGTAGCTGGGAGCACTCTAACTCTTGGTGATTTACTACTGAGTTGTAGTGAGGCAAGGATCTTGTCTTGGAGATGATACGAGTAGCCTGCCTTCCACTATTGGATTTTGGTGGACCTGTTATACATGTACTTGAGTTTGCAACATAATAAATGATAATATATTCATTTTCTGCATCAATTTCTATGCATTTCCATGGTGGTTGTAATGGAAATCTGATACTTCTATTATGTGTGCATGTGTGTGTTCATATGGATTATATGTTGATGAACTAATTTGTAGCTTATTGCTCATATGTTTTCTTGAATATTTTATTTTCCATTCCACACTAACTATAGCAATATGTTGTGAACCAATTTGCAACTAACCTTTATTACTTTCTCATTTGTGTATATATTAGATGGATTTAGCTCACCGAATCTTCTTAAGACATACTCTTCTTATTGTTTGTTGTTTTATTCTTGTATATTATACTTCAAGTGCATCAATTGTGGGATGATTTCATACACATTATTTGCGAATTTCATTTTGTCCTTACATTAAAATATTTTCATTTGAAAACCAAGAGGAAACAAATATGGTGATACTCGGGCCCACATACTCGATGAGACTCCTACCCCAAACTGTGTGAGGTCTAATTGATGTAGGGGCATTAGACACTAGCCAGCAATGTAGGAGGATTATCCACATGTTGTGGCTAGAAGAGTTCTAAATTTTCAAAGATGTACCAGCAAGGTGTCAACACCTTAGCTGTTTGTTATACTTAGGGAATATAGATCAGTAAATAACTGAAGAAGCTGAATAGTTTCTCTGTGTCAATCTGTTGATTTCTGTTGATAGGATTAATTAAATAACTGTAGAAGTCGAATGGGTTGGTTTGTGTCCACCTATTCAGTTTTGGTGTTAGAATAGTATGTGAATAGGCTTTTTGTTGAAAATAGAACGGTTCTCAAAGGAACTGAAGAGACATGTACTTAATTATATATTGAAAACCCTGCTGCTTCGAGAGGGGGGAATTTGGCAGTGAAGTTTTGAATTGATAAGCATTGTCTTTATTGAATAGATTTCAGGCTCATTGAGTCCCTGTTCGAATAAGACTGAGTAATTGTGGATGTCTGTGTGTTTTTGACCATCTCTCGAAGGATCCATTCCTTCGTTTGTGATTTTATGCATTAAATTGATATTAGGAATTATACCCAGTCTCTGTGTGACCCCGAAGGTATTTTCCTGTATGTAATGTGCGTGACACTATGTGAAATTCCCGTAGCTTCTCTGCTTGTTTTAATTTTTATGTCTTGGGGTCAAATTCAATGTGTTCATTTTGGTTTGGAGAGACCCGAATAGGACTCCGTCGGGGAGTGAAACCATTATCCTCCTCTGTTTGCCCGAAAATTAGTGTATCTATGTCGAAACTATACCCCTACCTGTTGGGTTTAATAATCGTGTTTTGTTATTACGAAGCGATATTATTTGGGGCTTGAACCAGAGTTAACGAGCTGAGTTTATACAGAGAAATGTGTTAACCAGAGTGGAGGTCCGGTTAGTCACTGTTCCAGTCTGGTGCGGTTTTGTAAAACCAGAATAGCCCTTTTCACATCGCTTTAGGGCAAGGGTGAAACCGCTTAAAAAAAAACCTGATCCTATCCTGTTGTGCCACGTCACGCATCCTAAACCACCCATTTCACGTTCCTCTGGAGCGCTAAAGTTAGGCGAGCAAAAAAACCCGATAGCATTGTGGATCGTTCGATTTGGAACCCGATGGATCCGACGATAGTCGCATTCTAAGTTGCTAGGAGGATAAGCCAAAGTATGAACGAGCGGGTTATGTTGATTTAATGTTTATTATGCATGGGATGTGTGGGGCCCGTGAACCACAATGCAAAGAAAAATGTTGTGTTGATATTATAGAACCATAATGGGAATGTTATAAGTAGGGCGTATCGGATTAAAGGCTTTGAACCATTGTTAAAGTGTTAGGTAATAAAGTCGGGCAAGTGAATGGGTTTTATTATATTATGATCAATTTATCATGTGTTAGACCTTTGAAGAGTTAATTAAAAAGGGCAGAAGTTGGTTTATTAACTTGTGGGTATAATGTATAAGGACGGGGTCTTAGTTTTAAGTAACGTGCTTTGTTACAAAGGCCAAGGACCATATTAAAGCGAGATATAGTTTCGACGCTATAAAAAGGAAACAGAGGTCATATTATTCGAGAGTTATATAATAATAAACTGTGATAATTCATTTAATCAATTCCACGAATTGATTAATGAATTAAATTTGAAGTATAAAGAAGACTCCCTTGGTTAATAAAAAAGATCGGGAAAAGAGAGACCAGCTCTCCTTAGTGCCCAGTGCATCATATTTCCATCACTAATTGGGATTTTGCACTAGGGAGATATCCTTATTATTCATGGTACATTCCCCCCCCCCCTCCCCCCCCCCCCAATCAAAACTTAGGTAATTGCAACATTGTTTTTTTTAACATGATTAATTCTACATTTTTAGACCTAAAAACCTATATTGAATCACCTAGATTTGGAGCCTTGCATCTTGATTCTTGCATACTTGCAGCCTAAATTTTCATTGACAGGGTAAGTGGGAATTTTTCATTAAGTTTTTGAGTCGTTTGAATATACTTGTAGTATTTTATTTCAAGTAGTTTATAGCTTTCCTTGTAGTTGAATTTGAACATTTCTATAGAGTAGATTAATTGTTAGTGTTTTCCCTTGCTAAAGTAACTTGAAGTGGTCCATGGACGTGTTATTACCAAATTGTGTCTTGTTGGGTTGCTTCAATGGTAAACTTGGAGTAACTATTTAAAACCAACTTGTAACTATAAATTAGCCTTTCCAGTTTGAGAGGGCTCTCTCAAAAAGATAAAGGATATTCAATGAGTAATCTTGAAAGTAGATGGCTAACTCTGAATTGGATTGAATGTGTTGTTTTTGTGTAGGTGAAAGATGTAAATGGTTTAATACCATTGGGCTTACAGAGTCAATATGAAAACTAAGTCTCAAGTCAACTTATCTCATGGAAGCTGAGGCAATTGTATTCTTATTAAACCACGCATGATGAAGGAAAAAACATCAAGCTATATGTATACAGGAAGTTGGAGCATGTCACCATGAATTAAAATTGATTATACATAAGAAAACTAATAAAACATGGAAAAACAACAGATTAGGTGTATAAATGAAGTTGGAGCATGTAATCATGAATTCCAAGTGATTATGCAACTAGAAAAATGGAGAGAAAGTAAAAGGATGATATAAGAAACATACATAAGAATACAGAGAAGAATCTCAGGTTTGAAATAGGCTGCTGCAATTGTATATTACTGATAGAAAAATATTACATGAGTAGTGCATACATAACATTTCCCAACCTCTTCTCATTCAATCTCCTAGCTATAAATAGACCTTTCTTGAATACATAGGATTTGCCATGCTGGCTAGATCATCGAACTATGACCTTGACACCTATCATAACTATAAACTACTTTCCTAGAATCGAAAAAGATAACTAGTCTCTAAAAGACATACTTATAATAGGACTCTATTTTTACATTTATTACATTCATTTCTCCCATAGTGGAACAATTACATGATAAGGATCTGTTGTAGCCGCTACAACACCCTCCAAAATTTTTCCCCATTTAAAATTTCTGAGCACCTGATCTTTCGATAAAGATGGAGTCTAATCCAGATCTAGTTTTTAACTGCCATTCGCAGAGTCACAAATCTCATAGAATCCAAAATTTGCGGCCGTGTGACCTTGCGACCCCCAGGTCACAAGGTTGCGAGGTAGCAAGGTCGCATATTGATCTAAAATCTAAGAATTGTGACTGTGCGACCGTGTGACCTTGCGACCTCCAGGTCGTGAAGTCGTAAGGTCGTGAAGTCACATGACCCTTAACCAGCCTCAATTTGCGACCTTGTGACCCTCATTAATTGACCGCATGTGATCTGAAATGCAGAATTGACAAGATCTTTTCTAGCTCTTATACAATATGTGAATGGCAAGAATTTTACTGAACAGTTACTTTTAAACAAAATTAACTATTAGCATCAAATGTTTTTAAGTATAAATTTTTTTATGTTATGGCTTAACAAATACACATGATGCATGTAAATAATACCATAAAACAGATGAAGTTTTGTGATGGAGTTCGTCCCTCCTAGACTACGTTTCCGGGTCCACCTCAGAAATGTGCGTCCGCTGTATTCCTTAAGCCAAGAGAATAAGACTACAAAGAATCATCAGTTGAAGAGTGTCAAGAAACACTACTAATGTTTGTAGAAAAGGATTATCTCCTGAAGAGGCTAATTGAATACAGATTCTTTTCAACCAAGAAAATATGAGGAGGAATTGCACACTTAATCTGAGAATCTGAAGCTTTAAAGACCTTGAGCAATATGGTGGTTGAATAGAGTTTGGAATATAAAAGTAGATCATGTTGATCAACAACGTACTTCAATACTGAAGCTATGCAAGAAAGGATGAGCTCTCCTCCTTCAATGTACCTACAAATCAAACTCTCCACCACGTATTTGAGACAATATTCTTAAGCGTAATCCCTCCTCCTTCTTGAAGTTGAAATAATTCACTCTCTTTCTCTCATGTCCCTCCCTCCCCTTACAAAAAAATCTCTTCTTTCTTTTATAAGGGGATTGCATATAAATATGGCAATCGAATCTCTCCATATCTCAAAGAGGTTTTGATTTTCTATTATTAACCATTGAATTAATGGTTCTCTATCTTATCCCCAGCGTCATAAGTGCTATCGGGTTTCTAGTCATTTAATATAGGGGTGTTGTTTCAAATACAGTGCCTAAAAACCCATTTACAGACATTATAATATAATTTTAGCCTTTACGGCTAGCTGACTGGGCAGAGGATCTTTGCCTACGACATGTGATCAGCACCTCTGACTGGCAGTTACAGCTTGAGCTCGGCGGTCACGGCTTTATCCCGATAGTTAGGACTTAACCCGATGATTTCAATCTATCACATGACGCAACCTTCGACGTGGCACATCACGCGGTCACAACAGATGGAAGTCAATAGTTACTATGTGGTAACATATACATTGTTCACATGCTTGTAGGTTTTTGACAGTTTGTTTTTTGGCTTACAAAATTAAAACCCCGACAGCTAGAACTTTGACACCACAAGGTTCCACTGCCTGACTTCAAACCTTAACTCTACAGTCTTGTCACATGAAGTCTTTTGACGCAATCTAGCCGACGGTTTCAACACATGGTTTGAAATTTTCTGCTGTAGTTACATTTCATCTGTTCACACGTTTAGACAAATCCCGACGCAATCCTTTAGCCATGCGGTTTAATGACTAGCGCTGTGGGTTTTGTAATATAGTTTTACAATTTTAAAACACTGAACCTTTGTTTACAAACCCGATAGTTTGACCCAAAGTTTATTACATAGGTTTTGCACCATAGGTTTATTTATAAACCTGATACATGGTTTGATTTTTTAGCCTAGGTGTATTTGCATTTAACATCATGTATTATAATTAATACCATAGTGCTAGTCTTTCACCTTAGGACTTTGTTTAGACCTAGGAATTTAGATCTTGGTTAGAATTTAGTCCTTTTACCTTAGGATTTATTTTCCCTTAAGGTTTACAATTTGGACTTTCTAATAACCTTTTGCCTTAGACATTTGACATTTTCACCTACCTCAACACTTTAGATCTATAGTGTTATATGTTTTTAAGACTTAGGATATTGTTTTTCCTTAAGTTGTTACAATCATGACTTGATGTGTTTTATGTCACAGGTCAACATAATGAAGAATTTATTTGACGACAGCTTTGACTTTAGAAAAACACCGATGCTGATGGTGAAGTCTTTGATACTGATGTGATGCAGGAGCATCAACTCCGAAAAATGCCTTATATTTTATCTAAGCTAGGGGGTTTCATGTTTTGAAGAAATGTAAATATTTTGAGTGATTAATTATATTTTAATTAATAATTTGTGAGAATTTGTAAATGTGAGAGAAATTAGTTTCTAGATTATTTAGAATTAATGATGGAGCCTAAGTTAGAATTAGTTTCTAAGTCTTAGGGATAAGAATCTATCTTTCAGGGATGTTGAGATATAATAGGATTTGTTGAGATATTGAGGGGATTGAGCATTTAATTAGATCATTTTAAAAATTGTATAAATTCAGCAAAGCCTCAAAGGCATAGAGAGCTTGTGAGTTAGTGTGAGTAGAGAGTGAGAGGGTTTTCTGCTTGGATGCCTTCGGGCAGTTTGTAAAGGGCCATCAGTGTCGAATATCAGGCCAAAGATAAGCTTGTAAGTAGTCTTCTTTTGTTTATATGAAAACAATGTTTCGGATTTGTATATAAATCGTTGATTGATTGAAAGTATATATGGATTGATGTATCGGTCGATTGAATGAAGTGCCAACATGAGAGAATTTGTAAGTATAAGTTGGAAGGATTAAAATTAATATGGCAATGTTAAATCCATATCTGTGTTATCGACCTGTAGTTTGATTGTTAGAATTGTGAAAAGAGTGCCAGCAAATGTGAAAATCGTGATGCATAATCCTTGAGTATGAAAAGCGTTAAAAACTCTGCATAAAAGGAGTATTTTAATATATTTTGAATCTGCAGATTTGTGTGAAATTCTATAGGAAAAATTCTGTTCTGTCAGGCTTGAGGAAAACTTGTGTAATTTAGTGAAATCGATAATGTATGGATTTCACTATTGCATAGTGTGATAACTGTATTGCAAATCATTAAAGCGTTGTAAAAGTGTAAGGGATTCGATATCAAGGGGTGAATGTTAGTTAAAATCCCTGTTTGCAAACTAATAGAATTGTAAGGGCGCAGGTTTGAAATGAAAGAGCGACAGCGTTTGCCATATTGATGAAAATTGATCGGTAACAAGGATGGTCGAATAGTAAAAAATGCTAGAATGAATGGACGCAGAACTGATTGAAATTTTGGGATTATAAATCGTTGATTGAGGATGAGTTTATAATCAAAGCTGTCAGGACAGATCTATGATAAGTTGTATAAATCAGAAGTGCAGTATTGAAATAACCCAGTTCGAATCCAATGCAGATGTTGAAGCGCAAACGTGGGCACAACATTTAAATTGGCAAATGTATTGATGCATTGAGGATCCGGAAAAATGTTAAAGGCAGAACGTGTTGTGATGCGGTAACAACACAACGTTGATAAATCTTAACGCAAGCACAGATCGATATGAGATTAACCAACTATGTTTTGATAGCATGAATGCTGAAAAGGAGGACTTAAAGCCTTTAATCGATATTGGGCAAGAATATTATGCCACATCGCTCTTGGGAAGGCGTGCACAGGTATGAGCAGCATCACTCTCTGAATTAAATAAATACGTTGAAAAATGTATGGAGACAAGTTGAATTGCTTGGTAAAGTCAACTGTAAATATTGAAATTGAGGTGAAAACGCTGGGTACACTGAAAGGGAAGAGGGCGCATATATATTTGGTACTTTGATTGGTTGAAACGTGTAATTTTGTGCATGCAAATGATATTGGTGATGTTTTCCATGTCCACTTGAGGTTGAAAAACATAAGTTTATTTTCTTGATTGAATCCAGTCATATCTAGATGTTGATTTTAAATGGAAATAAATAATGAAGGAAGTTTGGGGTTGATGAGCATTTGAATGATTTGAGTCATTGGGTTTTAAATTGAAGGTTTCAAAAGTTATGAATTTGCATGCTGATGAACATATATTGGAATCGAGATTATTCCATAGATGATGGCTTTTAATGAAGGTATGAAACCAATGGTGAATGATTTTGAACCACATGAAAGATCAGCTTCCGCATATAAAATGGTGCAATTGTGAAATTGCCAGTAATTGAAGATTTTGATTTGGGTATAATGTTGAGATGTGTTCTTATATGTACAGAGTGTAAAGATTCTGGGGTTTGCAGGCTAGCCCTGCGTCATTTTGGTATCATAGCCTGGCTCTGTATGAAAGTTCTTGAGAAGTAATTCTCGGTTATGCATTCGAACAGAATAGAATTCTGTTTTGATTGGTAAAATTTGATATGGGTTGTATGAGTGATTGTCAAATTGCAGGTAATAAGTGCAGAGATAAATTATGACAGTAGATGTGCATGCAGATATGGGAGATCAGATTCTAATCTGACAGTCAAGCAAATCAGAGTACAGCTGGGAGAATGGAGAACCGTGCAGGTATTGTGTTTGTTTAATTTTGAATTGGGTTTTAATGACAAGAAATAGATTGAGGATTGATGGTTGCAGCAATGAAGTATCTCAGCAAAGGAGATCAAGGGATAGTAATGAAAGAAGTTGTTAATAATTTCTGAGTGGAAGAAACTCAGCAAAGAGGGAATTGTTGCTAACAGCTAAAGATTGCCAGATCAAGCCAGAAGATTGGAAGAGAGGATCAGATTTTAAAATCTGATTGACAGTAGTTGAATATCGAGAAATTGTGCAGAGGAAGCATAAAGATTTGCTGAAACAGATTTGCAGGAGTGGTGAGATTCTGAAGGTAATTGAAGTGCAGGTGAATGGAAGGACAAGATCAGACGAGATCTTGGAGGTAAGATGTTATGGTTTTTTTTGGATTTGAAGAATAAAATATTGTAGTCTTTGCATTGAAGTATTATTGCAACTCCCAAAAGGAAATGTGATTAGAATTTCTAACAGATAAAGGAAGCTGGTGAAAGTTTCTAAGTGAAAACATAGATGTGGCAGAACCTTGAGGAATTCCAATAGAGATTGGATAAGGAGGACAGTTGTGAACAGGCAGATGAGTTGAAGCCCAGGAAGAGCAAAGAGAAGTGCTCAAAGGAGGTTCTGGAGATTGAGAACCAATTGCTTGCCAAAAGACTGAGTGAGGAAAGCTTGGTAAGGTAAGTGGCGGCAGGACAGGACTTGCTACTGAAGAGGCTTTAGTGCAACTCATAGTAAAGTGAGTGAGGGACTCATAGTGATGGAAAGGATGATGACTAGTGACAGTCGTAACAAAGGTTCTGAAATAAACCACAGCAGAGGACAAAAGAAGAAGGATGCCAAGGCAATTGGCATACAGAGACAGTTAAGCAAAGAGGAATATGAGAGGGAGAAGGCCGAGATAGCAGTTCAGCTTGAGGTGTTAATGGAGATGTTGCAAAGAAATGAGGAAGACCAGAAGCATGGTTATGTCATGAGAAAGAAGCTAAAGTGGCAAAGGCTACAAGAGAAGAGGAATCATCAGGTGAATATGCAGTTGATAAAGGAACTAAGGGAACTTGAACAGGTTATAGATGCCAGACAGAGGATAGAGAAGCTCGAAAGAATTGAGCTACAACAAAAGGAAGATGCTGAAGAAGATGTTGAAGTTTCGATATGTTACCCAGAGAGTGGACCATTAATTTTTGAAAGTGATGAAGAGCTAGAGGAGTTGAATCATATGAATGATTCAAAGCAGCCCGAAGACTTGATGACTGAAGCATCAAATAAGACCGTAAGGTCTTGTGATTTTAAAACTAATGATTTGTGTGTGATTGCAGGTTTGGAAGAAGATAGACAGTCTTTTAAAGCTGTCAAAGATGTGAAAGAGTACCTTCTAGAAGATGAAAGTTTTGAAGCAGAGGCTGGGAAAGAATCAGTTCACTACAGTAGACAAATGCTGGAAGACATCATTGAAATAGTTGATGAGAAGGGGAGACTAGCTGACAGTCTCAAGAGTTCTTTGAGTTTGGATCAGCATACTGATATGCTGACAGAAGAAGAGAAATCAACGCAACATACTGAAGTGTTGCTAAAGGGAAAAGAGGTACAAAGACCTTATATTTTTTATTATAATGATTGTCTTATAATTAAAGATGTTGTTGCAGACGCTGGAACATATTTGGCACATATGGAAGAAGGAGAGGAAGAACATCTACTGAAGGATGTTAAGGATAGATTGCTGAAGAAGGATGACAAAGTAGTGTCATAAATGATAATCAAGAAGAAATTGACAGATGCAGAAAACAGAGGCAAGAAATTGTTCTAAAAGACAATGTAGCAGCAACAGAAAAGGTGCAAAACAGCAGTAAGGGTGAAAAGGAAGTGAACAAAACACATAAAGAACAAGCAAGAATGAGAGTTCAGCAATCAAGATATGGAAACAATCAGCAGACATAGGACATACTGGACAAAGAAATTGAGTTGATAAGGAAGTTAATGATAAAAACATCCCAGAGAAAGACAATAGCAATAAAGAAAAGGAGTGACAACAAGAGGAAGACGGTAGCAGATCTTGAAGGCAGAGCAAGTGGAGCACTACAACACAAAATATGGAAACTTGGAGGACAATAGCAGATAACAACAATAGTAAAGAAATTGAAAAGAAAGGAGAGATTACAAAATAAGATTTGGGATCTAGGAGGAAATAATTATCCAGACTTATGACCAGGTGGTCATGAATTTTCTTACATGGGGAGTCTGATGCAGGAGCATCAGCTTCGAAAAACGCCTTATATTTTATCTAAGCTAGGGGGTTTCATGTTTTGAAGAAATGTAAATATTTTGAGTGATTAATTATATTTTAATTAATCATTTGTGAGAATTTGTAAATGTGAGAGAAATTAGTTTCTAGATTATTTAGAATTAATGATGGAGCCTAAGTTAGAATTAGTTTCTAAGTCTTAGGGATAAGAATCTATCTTTTAGGGATGTTGAGATATAATAGGATTTGTTGAGATATTGAGGGGATTGAGCATTTAATTAGATCATTTTAAAAATTGTATAAATTCAGCAAAGCCTCAAAGGCATGAGGAGATTGTGAGTGAGTGTGAGTAGAGAGTGAGAGGCATTTTTTCGCTTTTACGTTCTCTGGCACGTGTAAAGGGCCATCGTTGTCAAATATCAAAGCAAAGATAATATTTCTGTATAGTCTTCTTTTGTTTATATGAAAACAATGTTTCAGATTTGTATATAAATCGTTGATTGATTGAAAGTATATATGGATTGATGTATCGGTCGATTGAATGAAGTGCCAACATGAGAGAATTTGTAAGTATAAATTGGAAGGATTAAAATTAATATGGCAATGTTAAATCCATATCTGTGTTATCGACTTGTAGTTTGATTGTTAGAATTGTGAAAAGAGTGCCAACAAATGTGAAAATCGTGATGCATAATCCTTGAGTATGAAAAGCGTTAAAAACTCTGCATAAAAGGAGTATTTTAATATATTTTGAATCTGCAGATTTGTGTGAAATTCTATAGGAAAAATTCTGTTCTGTCAGGCTTGAGGAAAACTTGTGTAATTTAGTGAAATCGATAATGTATGGATTTCACTATTGCATAGCGTGATAACTATATTGTAAATCATTAAAGCACTGTAAAAGTGTAAGGGATTCGATATAAGGGGTGAATGTTAGTTAAAATCCCTGTTTGCAAACTAATAGAATTGTAAGGGCGCAGGTTTGAAATGAAAGAGCGACAGCGTTTGCCATATTGATGAAAATCGATCGGTAACAAGGATGGTCAAATAGTAAAAAATGCTGGAATGAATGGACGCAGAACTGATTGAAATTTTGGGATTATAAATCATTGATTGAGGACGAGTTTATAATCAAAGCTGTCAGGAAAGATCTATGATAAGTTGTATAAATCAGAAGCGCAGTATTGAAATAACCCAGTTCGAATCCAATGCAGATGTTGAAGCGCAAACGTGGGCACAACATTTAAATTGGAAAATGTATTGATGCGTTGAGGATCCAAAAAAATGTTAAAGGCAGAACGTGTTGTGATGCGGTAACAAGACAGTGTTGATAAATCTTAACGCAAGCACAGATCGATATGAGATTAACCAACTATGTTTTGATAGCATGAACACTGAAAAGGAGGACTTAAAGCCTTTAATCGATATTGGGCAAGAATATTATGCCACATCGCTCTTGGGAAGGCGTGCACAGGTATGAGCAGCATCACTCTCTGAATTAAATAAATACGTTGAAAAATGTATGGAGACAAGTTGAATTGCTTGGTAAAGTCAACTGTAAATATTGAAATTGAGGTGAAAATGCTGGGTACACTAAAAGGGAAGAGGGCGCATATATATTTGGTACTTTGATTGGTTGAAACATGTAATTTTGTGCATGCAAATGATATTGGTGATGTTTGTCATGTCCACTTGAGGTTGAAAAACATAAGTTCATTTTCTTGATTGAATCCAGTCATATCTAAATGTTGATTTTAAATGGAAATAAATAATGAAGGAAGTTTGGGGTTGATGAGCATTTGAATGATTTGAGTCATTGGGTTTTAAATTGAAGGTTTCAAAAGTTATGAATTTGCATGCTGATGAATATATATTGGAATCGAGATTATTCCATAGATGATGGATTTTAATGAAGGTATGAAACCAATGGTGAATGATTTTGAACCACATGAAAGATCAGCTTCCGCATATAAAATGGTGCAATTGTGAAATTGCCAGTAATTGAAGATTTTGATTTGGGTATAATGTCGAGATGTGTTCTTATATGCACAGAGTGTAAAGATTCTGGGGTTTGCAGGCTAGCCATGCGTCACTATTGGTGTCATAGTCCTTAGGATTAAGACGAAGTGGAAAATTTGAGTTTTTATTCACTAAAAATTCTTCATCCTTCCATTCATCACTATTTATCTCAAAGTCCTTAGGATTATGATAATCAATTATTCGTTGGCTAGCTACTAGCAACAAAACCCTTAAAGGGTCAAGGTTCATATATGGGTATAGAAATATCGTTATAATAATATTCTCATGTGAAGTTAAGACTTTTAAAAGAGTCCTTAAGAATAGAACATAAGGAAGAATATGGAATATATTTCCAAGGGAGGCCTTGTGTAACAAGTAGGAATTTAGAATGTGGTTAAATAACCTTAATAATAATTATTGATGTTATATTCTGGTTTTCAAGCTTCTATGGTTTTCGATTAATGAAGTTTCTGAATTTTTCACAGTGTGATAAAACAATGGTTGGCATTTCGAATCCCAACGGGGATCCATCTTTAAGACACGAGGAAGAATGAAGAGTGAAATATGGATGGAAAAGACAAGGTAAAAATAGTGAAGTGAAAAGAGAGGAGGAAGAGTTGACTAATTAATTAACTAATATTATTATCTTTAATTTATTAAATAAATATTTTAATTCTAATAAATTTTTAATATTTTTTTTAATAATTTTTTATTTTAATTTCAATAAAATATTTAAAGATAAATAATAGAATATTATCATCTATTTATTAATTTTCTGAAATTTTGAATTTGTTCATTAATTTTTTATTTTAATAATAATTATTAATTTTTTTATGAATTTTAATTTTATTGAAATTTTTATTTTTATTAATTCTAAGTGATAAAGCCTAAAGTTACTAAATTTTTTGTTTTAATAAACTTTAATTTTTATATTGATTGCTTAATTTTAAGTTACTTAATTTTTTTTTAACTACATTAATAATTATAACTAACTTAAATTATCTAATTAAATTAAAATAACAATTATAACTAACAAAAAATTATGTAAAAATATATAACTTTAAAAATGTAATCTAAGGGATAACTTAAATTATCAAATTAACTTAACCTAACCTAAAAATAATGTAAGGGCTAATTATTATCGAATTAAATTAAAAATAATATAAGGGTTAATTTTATAAATTTTTAATTTTTATATTGATTAGTTAATAAAAATAATATAAGAGTTAGTTTTATAAATTTTTAATTTTTATATTAATTTCGAGTTTATGAAATCAATATAAACTCGAGTTTACTTATCGAGTTTGCAGGCGATAAGTGCAGAGATAAATTATGACAGCATATGTGCATGCAGACAAGGGATGTCATATTCTAATCTGACAGTCAAAGCAAACCAGAGTACAGCTGAAGGAATGAAGAATCGTGTAGGTATTGTGTTTGTTTAATTTTGATTTGAGTTTCACTGACAAGAAATGGATTGAGGATTGATGGTTGTAGCAATGAAGTATCTCAGCAAAAGAGATCAAGGGATAATAATGAAAGAAGCTGTTAATTATTTCTGAGTGGAAGAAACTCAACAAAGAAGGAATTGTTGCTGACAGCTGAAGTTTTCCAGATAAAGCCAGAAGATTGGAAGAGAGGATCAGATTTTAAAATCTGATTGAAGCAAAGGAAGCATAAAGATTTGCTGAAACAGATTTGCAGGAATGATGAGATTATAAAAGTAATTGAAGTGCAGGTGAATGGAAGGACAAGATTAGATGAGATCTTGGAGGTAAGATGATATCGTTTTTTTTTTGGATAGAATATTGTAGTCTTTGCATTGAAGTATTATTGCAACTCCCAAAAGGCAATGTGGTTAAAATTGCTAACAGATAAAGGAAGCTGGTGAAAGTTTCTAAGTGAAAACATAGATGTGGCAGAACCTTGAGGAATTCCAATAGAGATTGGATAAGGAGGACAGTTGTGAACAGGTAGATGAGTTGAAGCCCAGGAAGAGCAAAGAGAAGTGCTCAATGGAGGTTCCGGAGATAGAGAACCAATTGCTTGCCAAAATACTGAGTGAGGAGAGCTTGGTGAGGTAAGTGGCGGCAGGACAGGACTTCCTGTTGAAGAGGCTTTAGTGCAACTCATAGTAAAGTGAGTGAGAAACTCATAGAGATGGAAAGGATGATGAATAGTGACAGTCGTAACAGAGGTTCTGAAATAAACCACAGCAGAGGACAAAAGGAGAAGGATGCCAAGGCAATTGGCATACAAAGACAGTTAAGCAAAGAGAAATATGAGAGGGAGAAGGCTGAGATAGCAGTTCAGCTTGAGGTGTTAATGGAGATGTTGCAAAGAAATGAGGTAGACCAGAAGCATGGTTATGTCATGAGAAAGAAGCTGAAGTGGCAGAGGCTACAAGAGAAGAGGAATCATCAGGTAAATATGCAGTTGATAAAGGAACTAAGGGAACTTGAACAGGTTATTGATGCCAGACAGAGGATAGAGAAGCTCGAAACAGTTGAGCTACAGCAAAAGTAAGATGCTGAAGAAGATGTTGAAGTTTCGATATGTTACCCAGAGAGTGGACCATTACTTTTTGAAAGTGATGAAGAGCTAGAGGAGTTGAATCATATGAATGATTCGAAGCAGCCCGAAGACTTGATGACTGAAGCATCAAATAAGACTGTAAGGTCTTGTGATTTTAAAACTAATGATTTGTGTGTGATTGCAGGTTTGGAAGAAGATAGGCAGTCTTTTGAAGATGTGAAAGAGTACCTTTCAGAAAATGAAAGTTTTGAAGTAGAATATGATAAAGAGGCTGGAAAAGAATCAGTTCACTACAGTGGACAAATGCTGGAAGACATCAGTGAAATAGCTGATGAGAAGGGGAGACTAGCTGACAGTCTCAAGAGTTCTTTGAGTTTGGATCAGCATACTGATATGCTGACAGAAGAAGAGAAATCAACGCAACATACTGAAGTGTTGCTAAAGGGAAAAGAGGTACAGAGGCCTTATTTTTTTTATGATAATGATTGTCTTATGATTGAAGATGTTGTTGCAGACGCTGGAACATATTTGGCACAGGTGGATAGCCAAATGGAAGAAGGAGAGGAAGAACATCTACTGAAGGATGTTAAGGATAGATTGCTGAAGAAGGATGACAAAGCAGTTGTCATAAATAATAATCAAGAAGAAATTGACAGATGCAGAAAACAGAGGCAAGAAATTGTTCTAAAAGACAATGTAGCAGCAGCAGAAAAGGTGCAAAACAGCAGTAAGGGTGAAAAGGAAGCGATCAAAACAAGTGAAGAACAAGCAAGAATGAGAGTTCAGCAATCAAGAGATGGAAACAATCAGCAGACAGAGGACATACTGGACAAAGAAATTGAGTTGATAAGGAGGTTAATGATAAAAACATCCCAGAGAAAGACAGCAGCAAGAAAGAAAAGGAGAGACAACAAGAGGAAGACGGTAGCAGATCTTGAAGGCAGAGCAAGTGGAACACTACAATACAAAATATGGAAACCTGGAGGACAACAGCAGATAACAATAACAGTAAAGCAATTGACAAGCAAGGAAAGATTACAAAATAAAATTTGGGATGCAGGAGGAAATAATTATCCAGACTTATGACCAGGTGGTCATGAATTTTCTTACATGGGGAGTCTGATGCAGGAGCATCAGCTCCGAAAAACACCTTATATTTTATCTAAGCTAGGGGGTTTCATGTTTTGAAGAAATGTAAATATTTTGAGTGATTAATTATATTTTAATTAGTCATTTGTGAGAATTTGTAAATGTGAGAGAAATTAGTTTCTAGATTATTTAGAATTAATGATGGAGCATAATTTAGAATTAGTTTCTAAGTCTTAGGGATAAGAATCTATCTTTTAGGGATGTTGAGATATAATAGGATTTGTTGAGATATTGAGGGGATTGAGCATTTAATTAGATCATTTTAAAAATTGTATAAATTCAGCAAAGCCTCAAAGGCATAGAGAGCTTGTGAGTTAGTGTGAGTAGAGGGTGAGAGGGTTTTCTACTTGGATTCCTTCGGGAAGTTTGTAAAGGGCCATCAGTGTCAAATATCAGGCCAAAGATAAGCTTGTAAGTAGTCTTCTTTTGTTTATATGAAAACAATGTTTCAGATTTGTATATAAATCGTTGATTGATTGAAAGTATATATGGATTGATGTATCGGTCGATTGAATGAAGTGCCAACATGAGAGAGTTTGTAAGTATAAGTTGGAAGGATTAAAATTAATATGGAAATGTTAAATCCATATCTGTGTTATCGACCTGTATTTTGATTGTTAGAATTGTGAAAAGAGTGCCAGAAAATGTGAAAATCGTGATGCATAATCCTTGAGTATGAAAAGCATTAAAAACTCTGCATAAAAGGAGTATTTCAATATATTTTGAATCTGCAGATTTGTGTGAAATTCTATAGGAAAAATTCAGTTCTGTCAGGCTTGAGGAAAACTTGTGTAATTTAGTGAAATCGATAATGTATGAATTTCACTATTGCATAGCGTGATAACTGTATTGTAAATCATTAAAGTGCTGTAAAAGTGTAAGGGATTCGATATCAAGGGGTGAATGTTAGTTAAAATCCTTGTTTGCAAACTAATAGAATTGTAAGGGCGCAGATTTGAAATGAAAGAGCGACAGCGTTTGCCATATTGATGAAAATTGATCGGTAACAAGGATGGTCGAATAGTAAAACCGCTGGAATGAATGGACGCAGAACTGATTGAAATTTTGGGATTATAAATCGTTGATTGAGGACGAGTTTATAATTAAAGCTGTCAGGACAGATCTATGATAAGTTGTATAAATCAGAAGCGCAGTAATGAAATAACCCAGTTCGAATCCAATGCATATGTTGAAGCGCAAACGTGGGCACAGCATTTAAATTGGCAAATATATTGATGCGTTGAGGATCCAGAAAAATGTTAAAGGCAGAACGTGTTGTGATGTGGTAACAACACAGCATTGATAAATCTTAACGCAGGCACAGATCGATATGAGATTAACCAACTATGTTTTGATAGCATGAACGCTGAAAAGGAGGACTTAAAGCCTTTAATCGATATTGGGCAAGAATATTATGCCACATCGCTCTTGGGAAGGCGTGCACAGGTATGAGCAACATCACTCTCTGAATTAAAATGTATGGAGACAAGTTGAATTTCTTGGTAAAGTCAACTGTAAATATTGAAATTGAGGTGAAAACGCTGGGTACACTGAAAGGGAAGAGGGCGCATATATATTTGGTACTTTGATTGGCTGAAACGTGTAATTTTGTGCATGCAAATGATATTGGTGATGTTTTCCATGTCCACTTGAGGTTGAAAAAAATAATTTCATTTTCTTGATTGAATCCAATCATATCTAAATGTTGATTTTAAATGGAAATAAATAATGAAGGAAGTTTGGGGTTGATGAGCATTTGAATGATTTGAGTCATTGGGTTTTAAATTGAAGGTTTCAAAAGTTATGAATTTGCATGCTGATGAACATATATTGGAATCGAGATTATTCCATAGATGATGGCTTTTAATGAAGGTATGAAACCAATGGTGAATGATTTTGAACCACATGAAAGATCAGCTTCCGCATATAGAATGGTGCAATTGTGAAATTGCCAGTAATTGAAGATTTTGATTTGGGTATAATGTCGAGATGTGTTCTTATATGCACAGAGTGTAAAGATTCTGGGGTTTGCAGGCTAGCCATGCGTCACTATTGGTGTCATAGTCCTTAGGATTAAGACGAAGTGGAAAATTTGAGTTTTTATTCACTAAAAATTCTTCATCCTTCCATTCATCACTATTTATCTCAAAGTCCTTAGGATTATGATAATCAATTATTCGTTGGCTATCTACTAGCAACAAAACCCTTAAAGGGTCAAGGTTCATATATGGGTATAGAAATATCGTTATAATAATATTCTCATGTGAAGTTAAGACTTTTAAAAGAGTCCTTAAGAATAGAACATAAGGAAGAATATGGAATATATTTCCAAGGGAGGCCTTGTGTAACAAGTAGGAATTTAGAATGTGGTTAAATAACCTTAATAATAATTATTGATGTTATATTCTGGATTTCAAGCTTCTATGGTTTTCGATTAATGAAGTTTCTGAATTTTCCACAGTGTGATAAAACAATGGTTGGCATTTCGAATCCCAACGGGGATCCATCTTTAAGACACGAGGAAGAATGAAGAGTGAAAGATGGACGGAAAAGACAAGGTAAAAATAGTGAAGTGAAAAGAGAGGAGGAAGAGTTGACTAATTAATTAACTAATATTATTATCTTCAATTTATTAAATAAATATTTTACTTCTAATAAATTTTTAATATTTTTTTTAATAATTTTTTATTTTTATTTCAATAAAATATTTAAAGATAAATAATAGAATATTATCATCTATTTATTAATTTTCTGAAATTTTGAATTTGTTCATTAATTTTTTATTTTAATAATAATTATTAATTTTTTTATGAATTTTAATTTTATTGAAATTTTTATTTTTATTAATTCTAAGTGATAAAGCCTAAAGTTACTAAATTTTTTGTTTTAATAAACTTTAATTTTTATATTGATTGCTTAATTTTAAGTTACTTAATTTTTTTTTTAACTACATTAATAATTATAACTAACTTAAATTATCTAATTAAATTAAAATAACAATTATAACTAACAAAAAATTATGTAAAAATATATAACTTTAAAAATGTAATCTAAGGGATAACTTAAATTATCAAATTAACTTAACCTAACCTAAAAATAATGTAAGGGCTAATTATTATCGAATTAAATTAAAAATAATATAAGGGTTAAATTTATAAATTTTTAATTTTTATATTGATTACTTAATAAAAATAATATAAGAGTTAGTTTTATAAATTTTTAATTTTTATATTAATTTCTTAATTAAAATTTCCTAAAAGAAATTTTAATTTTTTCTTCAAATCCAAATTAATTCTAATAATCATTAATTATTCAATTAGCTCTACAAATTTCAATCATAATTAATCCAATGTTAAATACGATCATTATTGATTATATTTTTGTTATTTTTATTTATATTAAAAACTTTAGATACAAATTATAATTATTAATTAATTAATTTTTATTATTAGAAAGTAAAAATTAATTAATAGGATAATTATTAAAAGTAAATAAGATAATTATCTTAACTCTTTAAATTTCTACTAGCTCTACACAAAGATCAAAACTTAAATATTTTGAGAGAGAAGCAAACCTGAGATACAATACCTATGAAAAGGACGAACCCTAGGGGCAAACTGTCACTGATCTCGAATCCTCAATCCCTATTGATGTTATACGGGTGTTTTATAATCTCGAGCGCTTCTCTAATTTTTCTCCTTCGATAGTGTTCCTCTGTGGCAATGATTTTAGCATCCTCAAGATTCATGTGATGTTTAGTTTTTGAGGAGTGATCAGTAAGTGCGGAAGTGCGACATTGTTCATGCTTAATATCGACACCACACTCCTTAAGACGTTTTTGAAGAGAGTACCCAGTTTCACCAATGTAACTCTTTCTGCATAAACAATCAATCTTGTAAACACCTTTAAGCTTCTCCTAACTAATATTATCCTTCACTGACTGCATTTTCTGCCTTATTGTTCCTGCTGCTGAAAATTGTGTGAAAATGTCATTTGTTCTCGAAACCATAGTGATATTATACATAACACCCTTAATTTATGGTAGAAAAACCCTACTCCCACTCTCTTGAGGTCCCTTGTGGTTCTTGGACGTGACCAAACTTTCAGCTCTTTTTATGGCTTTCCTGATGTCATTACCTTTATAACCTATACCCATGAAAATAGATGTCAAGTGAGTGATTTCCTCTTTTATATTCTCATCATCGGATATCCTTAGAGCTCTTACAACAAGCGTATTAAGGACACCAAATTTCCTAGCAGCATGATGGTAAGACTGAGTATGAAGGTAGCTATCAGTATGGGTTTTCTTCCTAAACACCAGATGCCCTAATGTTCCATCCTCCTTTCTGGTAACAAGGACATCCATGAAAGGAATTATCATTTTTTCTTCAATATCCATAGTAAAATTAAACTCTGAGGAAATTGAGTTGAGATGATTAAATAATCTCTCCAGATTTTCATTGCCATGTCTCCACTTTATGTTAGTGTCATATAAAAATCGTTTCCACCAAGCTAGACTTAAGGGAAAAGAGGCAAGGTTTTTTTTATCGAAGTGCTCCATAAATAAGTTGGCGACAATAGGTGAAAGAGGTGATCCCATTGTGACACATGATACCTGCTCATATAATTCTCCTTGGATGCCGAAGAAGGTTGATCGTAGAAAAATCTCCGCAATATTATCTGTTTTTGGATATGTAACCTCCTTAATAGCCTGCACTATTTCATCTAATGGAATTTTGTTAAAAAATGAAACCACATCAAAGCTTACCAAGATGTCATTCTCCTCCACCCTTTCCTCCTTAATAATATTAATGAAAGCATTCAAGTCCTTAATGAAGGAATTAGTTTTTCCAACAAGAGACTTGAGAATTCTTGCCACATATTTCACTAATTCATAGGTGGGGGATCCAATGGTATTAACAATCGGTGTAAGGGGATCCACATATTTCTTCCCACCAACATTCGAGTTTATGAAATCACGATTAACATTTATTTTGTTCTCATCATGAGGTTCTTCTCCTATATTTCCGCCATTAGGAATCATTTCTGGTTTTAAGCTTGTCATCAAGCCTTCCATGTATGCTTTTAGATCATTCTTCATGTTTTCCATGTTGTCTTTCATGTCATCCATCTTAGCTTCCATGCCCACTTCCATGCCATCCATCTTAGCTTCCATGCCATTCATCTTACCTTGCACACCATCCATCTTAGCTTCCATGCCTTTCTTCAAACCATCCATCTTCACTTCCACACCTTTCTTCAAAACTTCCATTTCATTTTTTGCTGCTCTTTGCGAGAGTGAAATTTGTTGCACTTGTTGTAATTTTGATAGATCATGTTGCAATTCTTCATCTTCATGAGTCATGGTAGAGCCTTCTGAAGGCTTGATGGGTGTTGAATTCTTTTTAGGGGCCATTTTAGAATTCAATATTGATATCTATTCTACAATATGTCCTTGGAATCAATTCAACTTGATTCTTCAAACAAGACTTATGCAATTCGGGAAAAAAAAATACACACATTTTACTAGCTTTTAGGAGCTCGATATTGAAATTGAATTATCTCTGTATTTGAAAATATTCGATATCTGAAATTTAGCTCTGTAGTAGATCTCTGAAGCTTCTTTCAAATGCCACAGGTCTGACCTGATTTGGATTCTCCAAGACAAATTTGTGTTCAATCTCCCACAATGACCTAATTCTGGACTGGTTCAGTAGAGCGAACTTGTACGACTTGCCACGTGTCACTGTTTTGTCCTTTGTCTCTGAAATTTATAGCGAAGAAACTACAGGCTGTGTACTTGTGACCACTTTTGACGGCACTCCAATCCAATCTTCAGAGAGAGAGTTATTGAACTTTTCCCACGATCACCTCTTTGAGATGAAATTCAGGAGCCTGAAAAAGCACTACCTTCCACAGATCATATCTCCAAAAATATTGCGAACCAAGCTCTGAAATTTTTTGACGAATTTCCTCACGATTTCAGCTTCGCACCATATGAATTTCAGACTCTGACCCTTCGTACAAAAAAATTTATAGCGCAAATTCCACGATGACCGGTTTATGAGCCTGAAAAAATACCTAACTTCCACAGATGATATCTCCTCAAATATTGCGAACCAAGATCTGAAATTTTTAGAAAACCTTCCTCAAGATTTCAGCTTCGCACCCTTGAAATTTCAGCTTCTGAAGCTTCGTAGAAAAAAAGTTATAGCGAAAATTCCACGATGACCTGTTTGGAGCAGCGAAACCCTAGAATCCCAAAGCTCTGATACCAAATGTTGTGTAACCAGCTCTAAAGAGAGAAGAAAAGAGATATTCATGCCTTAGAAATGAGCCACTTCGAGGGGGCAACCTCCAATACATTACATGAATGAACAATTCTTGGATGATACAAATGAACAAAACCTCCTTCTATATATAGGAGTCCATGGGGCCACAATATAATCCTATTGGGGCCACAATGTAATCCTAGCCGACCTAACAATAATAATGTAAGGGCACAATAATAACAATATGGGGGTTACAGGGGTACAATAATAACAATAAGGGGGGCTACACTAACATAATAAGGGGCTACACTATTAATATAGGGACTTAACAAAGGGGAACACCTTATTTATGAATCTTGGGTAACCCATAAATTCTCGGAATGATCTCACAGGATGGTATCAATTTCATTTTTAACTTTTCATCGAGATGAGAGCTTGAAATTTCCTACTTGAACTCTCTTAAAAACCTTGGTAAAGGGTTGGACTTCAGCTTGTTATAGCCGCTACAATGAATATGCTCGTTCATTTTCCTGATATAATCCACTTTATCCAAAACAACCGCTACTCCTTCCTTTTCTGCTTTAAGGACAATTATATATTTTTTATTGCGAAGGGATCTGAGATCACTCATTTCATCCTTGCTAAGATTACTCTTAGCAACTCTATATTTCCTTAGAATTAGGGAGCATTCTTGTCTGGCAACTTCCTTATCATCCAAAGGTAAAATCTTAATTCCCTCCTCAATGCTGCACAGAATGCTCTCTTTTGGGATGCCTTTAGGAGCAACAGAAAACCCTAAACCTTTGTTGAGAATCCTGATGGTTTCTTAACTTAACTCCACCAAGGAAAGGTTCACAACCTTTTGACTAATAGCTCCACTAGCATCATCTTTTAAGGGATTTTTTGTAATACCCCTATCCTCATCGCTCCCAAGCATGTGGCCTACCATTCTTATGCTCTTATCCTCAATGTTACCTAACGAGTTTCTATCGAGGTTAGTTGGATTCTTAATAAGGGGCTTATTGTGGCAATGACCCACATCAATATATACTTTCCCTTTTGAGGGCGCATTATTGTGCCCCTCATTACTACCACCCTCACCCCTAACTAAATAACCCTAGTCCACCTCATCTTATTTTTTAAAGACTAAAATTATCATGGAATCATGACCCTCACGACAATCAAGAAAAGGTTTACTGCTAGTGGTGCTGGGATCGTCACGATCTACACCAATCACTCCAAACAGATTGCTCGTGGAGTAATCAGCACCAGATAATTCTAATCCATCGGACCAACTAATAGGTTGAGAGCCAAAAGAAGCTCCACTTTTCCCTCCCATAACATTGATTCCAACAAAATTTCTAGATCCAAATACTGTATCAGTTAATGCTGCAGCAGAGTCCGAACACGTTGCTGCAAAATTTGGAAACGGTGAGGAAGAACCCAATGCCGAAATTCTAGCATTATTACTAGATCTAAATGGTGTAATGACTAACGTTACAGAGGAGTCTGAAAAAATTGCTGCAGAGATCAAAAACCTTGATGAAGAGCCCAAAGCTAGAATTCTAGCATTATTACTAGATCCAAATGTTGTATCGACTAATGCTACAGAGGAGCTCAAATGTGTTGCTATAGCAATTGAAAAAGTTGATGAATACCCAGAATTCAAAACATCGAGCAAGAGATGAGAAGGCAAAAGCGGCAACTTGGAAGGGGCAGCACACTCTCTAAGATTGAACACCTGTTTAACGCTATAGGAAAACAAATTCTTCCTCAGGGGAATGACAGTTGTATTAGCAGAGTAAATGCTGGGCTCTCCAACTACGGAAGACCTTATGACAGTAATGTCACTCCAACCACCTTTCGCCCTATCCAAACTACAAAGGATCATGATCATCGAACAATCAGAAGATCTATGCCTGATAGTGTAACCATCTGAAACCTGATCCACACTCTCTGATGTTAAAATACTCAAGCTATCTGCAGCGTTCAAACTGGATTGAGCCGATCTGTCAACATACGCCTCAAGAGATCGGGAATTTCCTCTGTATTTATTAATACTGTTAGGAATGGATGACAGTGAGATGTTGTCAAATTAAATTTCTCCACAGTACCGAACGAACCTATAGAATGCAAAGACATAACATCATTATAAACAGAGCCAAAATGTTGCATGAATCCTCTGGAGGAACGCAAAACCTTATTTGAAAACTGGAAATCGCCAGCGTCAGTTGATCAAAACTCAATAAGAGCCACGTTCTTGAATTTTTTAAGCTTTCTAGACTATATATCATGATCTATCTCACCCTCCCTCTGAGCCTTCAAAGCAGCTCTAGCATCAACGGTATTCCATAGGTCAGAATTAATTTAATTAGCAATATTTAAATGCAGAGATAGAGAAGAGTGCCCAAGTTTATTCAAAGTAGCACGTGTCCGCCTGATCTCAGCATGAATTAGGTTTAAACTAAGTTTTAAAAAATATTTGTTGTATTTGCGAAGGTGGAAGATAGGCTTAATGCGAGAGAAGGTAGGGATGAGATTGTTGTCATGACATCCTTTAAGAAAATGGAGGTCTGCAGCCCTTCTTTCAATTTTCATTTTACTTTTTTCCAGATAACAAATATCATTCCAAGAATTTCCTCCATATAGGGACAAAATTTTGGTTTTCAAGCTTCTGTTGTTTTCGATTGATGAAGTTTCTGGATTTTCCATAGTTTGATAAAACAATGGTCGACATTTCGAATCCCAACACGGATCCATTGACACGATGAAGAATGAAGAGTGAAAGAAGGACGCAAAGGACAAGGTAAAAATAGTGAAGTGAAAAGAGAGAAGGAAAAGCTGACTGATTAACTAATTAATATTATTATCTTTAATTTATTAAATAAATAATTTGATTCTAATAAATTTTTAATAAATTTATTTTAATGAAAAATATTTATTTTAATAAAATATTTATAAACAAATAATAGAATAATATCATCTACTTAATAATTTAATAATTAATTTTCTGGAATTTTAAATTTGTTCATTATTTTTTATTTTAATAATAATTATTAATCTTTTTATGAATTTTAATTTTATTGAAATTTTAATTCTTATTAATTCTAAGTCATAAAGCCGAAAGTTACTAAATTTTTTGTTTTAATAAATTTTAATTTTTATATTAATTGCTTAATTGTAAGTTACTAATTTTTTTTTTTAAACTACATTAATAATTATAAATCACTTAAATTATCTAATCAAATTAAAATAATAATTATAACTAACTAAAAATTATCTAAAAATATCTAACTTTAAAAATATAATCTAAGAGCTAACTTAAATTATTAAATTAACTTAACCTAACCTAAAAATAATGTAAGGGTTAATTATTATCTAACTAAATAAAAAATAATATAATGGTGAATTTTATAAATTTTTAATGTTTATATTAATTGCTTAATTAAAATAATATGAGGGTTAATTTTATAAATTTTTAATTTTTATATTAATTTCTTAATTAAAAGTTCCTAATTTTTTTATTTTTTTTCAAATCCAAATTACTTCTAATAATGATTAATTATTTAGTTAGCTCTACTAATTTCAATCATAGTTAATCTAATGTTAAATACGATCATTATTAATTATTATTTTTATTATTTTTATTATATTAAAAACTTTAGATACTATCAATAATTTTTAATTAATTAATTTTTATTAATAGAAAATAGAAATTTATTAATAGGATAATTATTAAAATTAAATAATATAATTAGCTTAACTCTATAAATTTCTGCTATGTGTACGCAAATATCAAACCTTAAATATTTTGGGGGAGAAGAAAACTTGAGATAGAGTACGTGGGAAAAGAACGAACCGAAGGGGCATATCTGTCAAATTCGAGGTCACCAACTGTCACTGATCTCGTATACTCCGTTCCTGTTGATGTTATGCGGGTGTTTTATAATCTCGAGCACTTTTTTCTAATCTTTCTCCTTCAATAGTGTTCCTCCCTGGCAATGATTTTAGCATCCTCAAGACGCATTTGATGTTTAGTTTTTGAGGAGTGGTCAGAAATGGCGGAAGTGTGACATCATTCATGGTTAATATCGGCACCATGTTCCTTAAGACGTTTTTGAAGAGAGCACCTTGTTTCACCATTGTAAATCTTTCCGCACGAACAATCAGTCTTGTAAACACCTTTAAGTTGCTCCTAACTAATACTATCCTTCACTGACCGCATTTTCTGCCTTATGGTTCCTGCTGCTGAAAATTGTGTGAAAATGTCATTTCTTCTCAAAACCTTAGCGATCTTATCTATAACACCCTTAATGTACGGTAGAAAAACCCTACTCCCACTCCCTTGAGGTCCCTGGTGCTTCTTGGAAATGACCTAACTTTGAGCTCTTTTTATGGATTTCCTGATTTCATTCCCTTTATAACCTATACCCATGAAAACATATGTCAAGTGGGTTATTTCCTCTTTTAGATGCTCCTCGTCATATATCCTTAGCCCTTAGATTATATTTTTAAAGTTAGATATTTTGAGATAATTTTTAGTTAGTTATAATTATTATTTTAATTTAATTAGATAATTAAAGTTAGTTATAATTATTAATGTAGTTTAAAAAAAAAATTAGTAACTTACAATTAAGCAATTAATATAAAAATTAAAATTTATTAAACCAAAAATTTTAGTAACTTTAGGCTTTATCAATTAGAATTAATAAAAATTAAAATTTCAATAAAATTAAAATTCATTAAAAAATTAATAATTATTATTAAAATTAAAAATTAATGAACAAATTTAAAATTTCAGAAAATTAATTATTAAATTAATAAATAGATGATATTATTCTACTTTTTATCTATAAATATTTTATTAAAATAAATTTTTTTATTAAAATAAATTTATTAAAAATTTATTAAAATTAAATTATTTATCTAATAAATTAAAGATAATGATATTAATTAATTAATCATTTGGCTCTTCCCTCTCTCTTTTCACTTCACTATTTTTACCTTGTCCTTTGCGTCCTTCTTTCACTCTTCATTATTCATCGTGCACTGAAGATGGATCCCCATTGGGATTCAAAACATCAACCACTGTTTTATCACACTGTGGAAAACCCAGGAACTTCATAGAAGTTATATTGTTAAGAAAATGCTAGTAAAATCATAAGTATTAACAAGGGATAAAATAATAGTAAAATAAAAAACTATTATAATGAAGTAATGTAAATTGACAAAAAGTCATAAAGGACCATAAATGTTAAAGTGGGAATTCTAGAAATTTCATGGGGTTCTATGAACATAATAGTAAACACCATCTGAAAAAAATTATGTTGTTACAACAACTGTTGACAATAGAAAGTAAAAGTGTTGTAAGAGATGAGAATGTGACGAAATTAAATAACGTAAATTATGACCAAAGTAGCATAAATGGTATAAATAGGAAAAAAAATTGGGTAAGTAGAGTTGCTACAAATGGTATCACAACCCATGTTGAAAACACTAGGCCTATGTGTCCCCACACAGAAAAATTAAAACCCAAAATTTATGATGCTGTAAATTATTTAAAGTTTTTAGAATATGATGTAGTAATTTATTTCCCTATATAGTGATTAAGTGCAAAAAAGTACAGCTGTTATTATGATTGATGGTGGAGGGTTCTACCTGGATCTCGGGGATCATGGAAATCCACCAGATAAAAATGATAAATTGCTAGACATGATTAGAGATATGCAATGAGAATTGTTTCAACTGAGAACAAGCAATGAATGATTGTTGCAATCCAGCGAAGAGCAAGAGAGGTTGATCAAATAGTTATCCTCCAGGTCCAGTCACAAAAGTGAAGACCCTGGGAAAAAGAGGAAAGAAGCCGAAACCAACTCAGAAGGATTTGATGGTTGTGAAGCATTGAGACAGTACTCTAGAAATAAAAAATAATTGCAAGGAGAATTCAGTAAAATCAAGCCTCGCACTTTTGAAGGTGAAAAGGAGGATGATTCAAAAGCTTGCCTCCTAAGCATGGTTAAATATTTTAAAGCTTAGGAATATGGAAGTAACCTGAAAGTGAGATTGGCCATTTACCAACTACAGGGTAAAGCTACCCTTTTGTGGGAAGAAACAAAAATGGTAAATGTGCTAGATAAAAAAAAAAATTACCTGGGAAGACTTTCAAACAAAATTTAAGTCTAGATATTCAAATGAGCTATATTATGATGACAAAGACAAATAATTTCATGAGATGAGATTGGGAGAAATCAAATTTGATGAGTTTGTTACCAAATTTACTAACCCTCTTTGTTACGTGCCTTATATCCGAGAGAAAAAGGCTAAAGTACAACGATTTCTAAACTACCTAACTACCATCTATAGAGAGAGAATAGAACTTGACAATTCAAAGACAATATATCAAGCTGTTCATAAGGCAAGACTATGTTATCAGTAGTTCAAAGGAAGAAGTGATCATCTGAAAAATTGGGAAGACAAATAAAAAGGAAAGAGTGACTCTAATGTCAAAAGAGTAAGACCAACTTACTCGAAATTTTTTGAGAAAAACCATCAAAGGAAGAAATTTAATAAAAATGGAGAAAACCAACCAACATAATCAGAGACTGTGTCTAAACAGATGGATGCAAACAACAAAAAAGAAGGTGTTGTAAACATAAAAGAACCACTAAATTGTTGGGGATGTGGAGAACCTTACCTCCTACATGACTGTCCTCGCAGAAAAGTTCAGAACATTCAAGTGTTACGAGAGGCAACTATTGTAAACGACATTTCTAGAAACATTCCAAGGATTAGTGCTGCATTTGAAGATTTCCAGGTTGAACACCAATCAACCATGATAGAAATCGAAGGTATGATTTTTGAACAACCTGTTTTTGTTTTGGTAGATCTAGGAGAAAATTTAAGCTATGTAAGTCCACAGATGGTGGAAAAGTGAAAATTAAAATTAGAAAAATTTCAGCAAGCATGGTTAGTTCAGTTAGCCATCGGAACAAAAATAAAAGTTACCCATAACTTCCAAAAACTATTGTAAATTTAAATGGGTATGAAACTGAGATGAATATATACATTTTGCCTCTAGGATCATATGATTTGTTAGTGGTAATGTACTAGTTATATAAGAAGAAAGGAATAGTTATTTGCTTAGAGAAAAAAATTCATTGTATATATGGTGAGGGAAGAGTTGTGATAGTGAAAGGCAAACCAACACCCATATCAATCCGGAAAATTTCTGCTATACACTTAAAAAGGACATTAAGAAAACATTGTCAAGTGTATGTTGTACAAGCGAAGGAGTTTTTACAACGAATTGAAAAGGAACTGTAGAAATTTACTACTAATCATAGAGTTCAAAGATGTACTTCAAGAGTAAATCCCCCATCTACCCCCTAATACAAGGAAAGAGAATAGAGTTAAATAATCATAACCGAAATCCCTCACTCTAAATTTAAAACACACTCCAAGTAAAATATCAATCTTTTGAACCTTGCACCCATTAAATGTCGTTAATAACCCTTAACTCGTTCTATCAAATCTCTTACACGCCTTACGCAATATGTCGAATCTAATGATCTAAGTCTTTAGATCTTATAATGGATTGATTGAATAAAAATTACGTCATGCACTTTAATAATAAATATCATAGCGAAATCATAATTTTTAGCAGATACCAATAGTACATGTTTTCTCCTCTGGTAAACATGTGAAATGAGAGCTGCGCAAATCGCAAATCGTAATTCATTAGAGTGGATATAACTTTCAATTTTGTTAATTTTTGTGAAATGCGATATGCGCTAAAGACTCATTGTATTGTGCGTTATCAGATTTTTGGATACATTTCATTGTTATTTTTTTGTTTCATCGGGTCCAACTCATCGCAACTCTTTTCAAATTTTTATAAGTGTGTTCTTTAAAGAAGGCGAGACGTGATTTATAACTTAAGGGATTTTTTAATATTTTCAACATGGATTTTATATAACTCAAAAAGGTTGTAGCGCATATTGCCTTTCGAAAATATTATATATTTTTTTAACTTTGTTAGCTTGTAAGGTATTCAATTTGCGCTAAGCGCTTTGAAATAAAAGCGGAAAGAAAAATCCGTTATTCCTAAAGTTTAAGACTTAACTTTAAAACACAATAATATTTATAAATTTCTATTTATTTTTTAAAGGGTCCCCATTAATATTAAAATAAATGGCGGGTGTTGTATAGTTACCACGGATTAGTTTTTTGAAATTTCTAAAACTTTTCGAAATAAAAATAGTTGCAAGAATTAATTTCAATACAAATAATATTTCACTAAGCAATAAAACCACACTTGATGATAATCCATAATATTTCCTCTTTTAAAATTGAAAATATGAACATCTATACCAGCCTTTACTTAGTTAAAAAAGATGAATCAGGTGGCTCATTCAGATTAGCTTTGTAAATCTATACCCTTTTATTACAGGTAGAGCCTCTGATCCAGTAGGAAATTTAAGCTTTTGGCAGGGTTACCTTTTACCCATCAATGGTTTTTTTCCCATCTAGTTACTATTACAATCTTCTAAAAATAAGTTCAGTTTTATATACTTTATCTCTTTTGGAACTTGTTTTCTTTTTTGTAAATATTTTTCATGCCTTTTTTATCACTTAAAAGCCATTTTTTTGCCTTGGTACCCAAATATTGACAATGCCAATTATTGGTTCTAACTAAACTAATCAAGCTAGCTCTTGATGATACCCCTTGCCTTTTGGTATAATCTCAAGTCATTACCCTGTTTTGGTAGGCAGTATTTGTAATGTTAGTTTAACTACTTTCCTATGAACATGGTAAACAAGCTCGTGATGAGACTTATTGTATTCTAAGATTTTAGCATAATTTTTTGAATTACTTTCTGAAAAACGAAAATTTTACCGGATGTGGTGAATCATTCGTACTTTTGAGGATTCTTGATGATAATTTTAGAGTTTAAGATTTCTTATCTGTAAAAGAGTCTTACTATGTTAGAGATTCCTTTCTTGAATTTTAGTAAAGTAATCATACTTTATAAAAGTGAGAGTTTATGAAAGAATAAATAACTTTAGTGAAATTAAATTTTTCAACGAAATAAAATCTATTTAATATTCAAATTTTTTCAATTGTTTCCTTAACAATTCTTATTTCTAGAAGAGATAAATCAAAAATATTATGTGATATTTTTATTTGAAAAGCCAAAAATCAACACCATTCAACTGTTATTTCCCTAAGAAAATAAAAGATAGTAATATAAATGGAATAGAAGGGGTTACCTCCTATGAAAAATATTTCTTTAAAATTTTCCCATTAGAAGGCAAAGAATCTCTTTTGCATGATAGATCTTGCAATAACAACGTTGATGGGCCTTTTTCTTCTATTATTTAAAATGGTGCTAGCCACAATGTTTGGAATTTGGTAGTTTTACCTTTTTCCTCATATTCCTTATCCCATTTTAGAAACATATCATCAATTTGAAATGTATTTGGAGTGAGAGAAGTTGTATCAAATGAAGCTTTAACTAACTTTTGATGATGTGCATGAGTAACTTCAGCTTTTTCTCTTTCTTCTTTGAGTTTAAGGATTTGTAATTATCTTACTTGCAAAGAAGAAGAAGGTGATTCAACAATAAAGTGAATGAGGGAAAGAGAAGGAATGACTACATTAATAGGAAGAAAAACCTCTTTCCCATGAACAAGATTAAATGGAGAAGTGCCAATAGAGGCCTTATGAGTTATTCAAATTTCCTACAAAGAAAATGTTAACGATTTGTGCCAATTTCTTTGGTTCTGGTCAACAGTTTGTTTTATGATTCTAATAAGTTTTTTAATTGTTGATTTTGCTAAACCATTTCCTTGAGGATAATAGTTAGTAGAATATTTGAGTTTAAAAACTCTTTTAATAGAAATTTCTATCATAGCAGCTCTTGAGAAATAAGATGCATTGTCAAACATCAAAGTAGTGGGTAAACCAAATCTAGTTATGATAAACTAATCAATGAACTCAATAATATTCTCAGATTTTTCTACTTTTACTGGAATTTCTTCCACCAATTTGGTGAAATAATTGGAAGCTGTGAGGATGTATTTATGTTCTTTGGAAAAGTTAGGAATGATCTAACAAATTATATCCCCATTGCTCAAATGGTTGTTCGATATTAACTGGTTGTAATGGAAAAGTTTGTTTCCTTTTTCTTCCAGATGCGCTTTGACAGACTTTTCATTTCCTCGCATCATCATGAGCACCTTTGAAAAGATTTGGCCAATAGTAACCTGCATGTTGGATTTTGTGTGCTATTTTATTTCCTCCTAAATGTCCTCCAACTAGTCCATCGCAGAATTCCTAGAAAAATTTCACTGCTTTAGATTTCTCTAAGAATCTTAATAACATGGAATTAAAGTTTCTTCTAAACAATACATCATTGATCATTTTGTATCGCTTAGCTTTCAATATTAAAGCATGATTTGTTTTATAACTGAGCTATGTGGGGGAATATCCATTTTTCAAATAAAACTTAAGATCAACATATTAAGACTAAGCATCGTAGAGGTTTACCTCTGACACTTATACATCATTACCTGAATCTGCTTCTAGTGACAAATGAGATGCTCTTGTTAGAAGGTATAATTTCTACATCATATTCTGGTAAATCAGTAACCCAGTTAGCGCTTTTCTCTCCCACTTTTCTTTGCATCAATAATTTCCTTACTGCAGAGAATGGAATTATTATCTTAGTATGAATTTTGAGGAGAAATGGCCTAAAATGCTTTATATATTTGAAGACAACAAATGCTTTTTTCTCAAAAGATGAATAATTTAGTTCTACAACTTACAAATTGGAGCTGAAAAATGATATTGGTGCTTCAATTTTTTGGTCATTGAGCTATGTCATAATGGGAACATAAGATTTATCTAATGAGAATGTATATAAAGTGAAAGGATTAAGAAAATTGGGAGTAGTCAAGAATGGAGCATTGATAATATATTTTTTGATTAAATCAAATGCTTCTCTTTCATTATGTCGCCACTTGAAGACTATATTTTCATTTATCATTGTTTGTAAAGGTAAAACTATCTGCGAAAATTCAAGGACAGGTCTCTTTAAAAAATTTATCTATCCAAGAAATGACTGCATCATTTTCTTATTATGAGGGAACATAATCCTTTTAATCTCTTTGATTCTTTCAGGGTTGATATAAATACATTTTTTGGACACAATAAATCCTAAAAAAATTCTTTCATCTAAATAAAAATATTAATTCTTTGGGTTTACTAAATTTCCATAGTTTTTACATCGCTCAAAGACTTGTTTAAGGTCATTCACATGACTAGTTGCTTGTCTAGAAAATACCGTGATATCATCTATATAAATAACCACTGATTTGTTAATTAGACCTTTAAACGTTGTGTCCATGGCTCTTTGGAAAGTGGCACCTGCATTGATTAAACCAAATGACATCTTTTGATAGGCATAAGTTCCCCAGTTAGTATTGAATGTACTCTTTAATATTTCATCTCGGTGTATGTGGATTTGGTTATATCCCGAAAACCCATCTAGAAAAGACATAAGTTTAGAACCAGCTATAGTTTGCAGTACTTGTTCCATGTTTGGTAATGGAAAATTCTCCTTCCGACATGCTTTATTTAGATTTCTAAAATCAATACAAATCATAATGTCACCATTTTTCTTCCTGATAGGAACCAAATTTGATACTCACTTTGAATTTCTAACTGGAAAGATGATCTTAGGTTTGAGGAGTTTATTCAACTCTATTTTGATTTGAATTTCAAGATTAGGATGAATTTTCCTCAACTTTTGTTGTATTAGTTTCTCATCTAAAATCGCAGGAATAGTGTGTTGAATACCAGAAGTGCCATATGTTTTAAGATCAATATAATCCCAAGAAAAAGTAACTTTTGTATGTCCTTAATAACTTGAGAAATGAAATTCTTTCTTCAGAAGACAATCCATGTACTAAGTTGAAATTTTGTTGTTTATCATCGGTTCCAAGATTTACCAACTCAAATCTTAAAGATGAACTTTGAGTTTTCGAATTAGTAACTCTCTTAAAAATATATTTTAAATAATAAATGTATTCTAGTTTGACAACTGACTTTGGTATTGGATTTTCATTGTGTTCTTCCTTTATCTGAATGTCATGTTCATTTTCATCTAGAATTTGATTATCATAAGATCCTTTAGATGTAATGAAATCTATGATATCAGAATTATGGTTCAAAACTCTCCAATTTGTAATATTATCAGGAACAAATGGTCTAAAAATCAACTCAATAGAAAACATTCGGGACTAAATTATTGAGATGGAATTAATTTGGATGCCACATTAGCCAATAAATCTGCACTAGAATTTTGTATTCTTTGTACTGAGGAAATATTGAAAGATAAGAAAGGAGAAGTTAATTCTTGGACTAATGCCTCACAATCTTTAAGATGTCCAGAATGACAATGGATAGTATTTCTTACTTGTTTAAAAATGATTTCTAAATCTCCCAACACTTGTAGATATTTAATGTCAAGGTCAATTTCTTTATACAAACCTTGAATTAGTGCTTCATATTCTCCTATATTGTTCGTGAAATTAAATTCAAGTCTGCAGGCCAGCATGGTTTTTTCTCCTTCTGGGATTATCAAAATATAGCCACCTCCTCCACCATCAACTCATTTAGAACCATCAAAACAAATAATCTAAAGTAAATAATTAAATACCGGTTTATTTACAATTTTTTTCACTTAGAAGTGTCTCTCTGGGAAAAATTTTCAATTTTAGAGATAACTACATTATCAAATAAGGGTGATGGTTGAGCATTAAAGTTTCCAAGAAATGATTATGTTGAGTAATTTCCAATAATATTATTATTGAATGCTACTAGCTCATTGATTCCTTCAAGATCAGTAATTGTATGTTTCATGAATTTTTCACGATCTACTCGAATTTGGTTTGAATTTCCATTGTGGGGAAGCCACATATGTGACCAGTCTATTGCTAAATATCCATGAAGTTTCTCAGACCAATCTCTTCTCAATACTAAACCATAAAATTCAAGAATATCAGCTACCAAATCTTAATTATCTGAGAAACCTTACGGTTTGATGAAAATCTAACGAAAATAGAATTTATTTCTCCTAAAACCTCTAATTTTTTCATGTCAAGTTGTACTACATGAACAAGAGAACTTGGAGGAGTTATGTTCGATTTAGAACATACTGATTTTGACATGATATTAGAGGAAGCCCCTGAATCAATTAGGAAATTATGAACATTCTTATTATAGATCTCATAGGTTAAGAGAAATGGAGGAGTATGAGAGATGGAAGGATCATCTATCATAATAAGATATGTGGCATCTATTTTAGTTAAAGTAGAAGGAGGTTTACGCATATAATTAGTAGCTTAAGCTACCACTGGAGCAGGTATGGCTAAATCAGGAACTACATTCAAATATCTAATTAAACTTTTCTACTGCTATTTCAGTTTAGTAAGTTCATGAAATGAAATGTTAACCTTGGTAGTTTTCATATCTTCAACTACATTATATTAAATGGTGTGAGAGGCTACCATTGTATTTTTTGTAGATGGAACATCTGAAGGAGCATGGTTAGTCTGTGTAGCCTTAGATTTAGACTTCTTACTTACTGTTTTCTCCTTAGCAGGAGTTGAGTTCTTCTGTTTCTGATTAGGTTGCATTGCTTCAATGGTATTCTTGCTTCTTGTACTAATGGGTAAAGCTCTGTGTTGTTCATCATTTTGTAGGATGAAAATTAAACCTTAGTACCAGGAACTCGTGTAGCAGGGATTATATTGAGTAATTTATTAAATGTGGAATTGAAGTGTTTTATTTTCTCTCTTGTTTCAGCCTTTGGATTTGATAGGTCATTGATGACTGATGTAGTAGTTTAGTCATCTCCAAACTTAGCTAATCATTTTTCTTCAAACATATTCCATCTAGTTAGAGAGTGAGCGGGTAATGAAAAATATCGACATCCTGCAGATCCTGTGAGAGTATATGGATATAATCTGACTACATAGTCTTCTTTAGTTACCTCTTTTAAATTAATGCCTAACATATAATTATGGATGTATTCTTCAGCTGGGAGACCATCATTAGGATTGAATTTATGTCTCCATCTTCCAGGGAATTTAGGAAGAGGATGAAGAGGAGTAGGTATTTGTACATCATCTATATTATTCCATGGTTGTACATTTGGTGGAGTTTGTTGTCCTTCCATTTGACCTTGGGTGGAGATGATAAGTGAAGTTTGAGTTGAATAAGAGGCGGGTTGAGTGCTAGAACTAGTTGGAGTTGTAGTTTGGGTACTGTAACTAGTTAAACAAAAATTGATTATTGGAATGGAAATTTTTGATGTGAGTGGAGGTAAAGGAGGTGAATGGGGTGGATTATTACATAAGAACTCGTTGGTGGTTGACTCTAATTCAGTATTATTTGTTTTCCTTTGAGAATTATCAATAGGAAATTCAAAAGGAGAGATTCATGTCTTCTAAGTTTCTGATCGAGTTAATATTCGTCTAGGTTGTAAAGAATATGGAACACTAATTTTAGACGTTTGAGAATTTTCGGGATTTTCAGCAGAAATGGACACTATCTCTAAATTTTTTATCAAAGACTCAACTTTTGGGGTGTTATGGTGAAAATTTGGAGATAGTATTGGTTGAGTTTCACTAAGAGACTTAGGAGAGGGATGTTAAACTTCAGATCTTGAGGATTTATATCTAGATAATGGTCTTGTAGTTGAAGGGGATATATAGGGAGAGAGACTATTAGATTGGATTTTAGATTGATTAGAATTTTTTCTATTCACAATTTTCCCTCCTTCTAACGTGAAAAAGTTGGATCCTCAAAATTCTGTTGCAACAACATGGGGGGAATCCACCCGGTCTAGACTCTGACTGGGGTTAGAGGGACTAGTTTCCCAATAAGCACGATGAGGGTGTATTTTATTTATATAATGCAAATGGAAAATTATTTAATCTATCATATGCATTGAAAAAATATCTATTCTACTATATACCTGGGAGTATTCATTCCTTAATGTGATCGAGAAAGATATCTTTCAACAATTGGTAATGAAGATTTTTCAAAAGTTGAAAGAGATGAAAAATATGTAAAATAATTCTTTTGACAAAATAGTTTAATCAAAAGGATTGTTAAATATATATCACATTTATAAGTTTGATCATATATGCGATAAGAAACTATAAACAAATATTAGTACAAAAGTGAATTTAACATTCACTTGTGATAAAAAGATTTCATATATAATGCAGATAAAAGATGACTGTCAATTAAAGAAGAAAAAATTAATATAATTTTTAAAAATACCATATATACAAGGTTCTACTCATTCAAACAGACAATAGTGTTCTTCTCCTCTTCACATTAAAGCAATTCAATGAGTACAATAGTGCAACTTTAGTTAAACAAATTCAATGTCAAAAGATAATAGATTTCATTCCATTAAGTCATTAAGGAATTCACAAACTTATAGAAGTGCATTCTTTGCAAATGTTTTTGAAACAATTTTGGACCCTTCTCTAAATCCATGTGAAGGGTTTAAATACTATACTAAATATGTCTAAAATATATTATTACATAAAAAATTGAGGAGGTTTCAAACAACATTCCTCGTAATGAGTAAACTTAAACTACAATATAAGAATAAAAATAACAACATGGTTAGCTAGGTTGATGTTCTTTTTGAATTTGATCTCTTAGGTGGAAAATATATACCATCGACTTTAGCTGAGCTTGCTGTGTAGTCCTAGATCTGGCTTGGCCTTTAAACATTGCATTTGAAAGTGTTGGAAATGATTTCTTAGTAGATTCAATTAATAATTCTAAAGTCAGACACTTATGATATGGTTTGATCAAACAATTCTAGTAATTTTCGTGATCAAACTTAGTTATCTTTTGAATAGCTTTTTTCTGTGTTTTTTCACTTTCATTCCACTGTGATTCTAAGGGTTTAAGCTCTGGGATCACTTCATATGTAAATTCTTTGATTAGTTCATCATTTAGAAGTTGTCCATTAATAGATTCGATGATTTCATTTGTCAGATTTGTTGCCTTTGATGTTGCCTTCTCTGCATGTGTTAACTGCATTTCCCAATTTTTGAATACAATATCTTTATGAAATTTATCAAATTTAGGGAGATCAAAATTCTTTCTCGTATCAGACTCTTGCCATTGAATGAAGTGATAAATTTTCTTTTGGAACTTTTCACACTCTAGCCTCCCGTTAGCCACTTGTTGGATCAAAATATTTCTTGTATCACAATATGAATTGGTAACGGAAATTTGATGACAAAAAACTCATGTTGTTGCTTCCATTTTTCATTCCATTCAAGTGCCACTTTAATAAATTGCTCCGTTTGAGGCTAAATTTTCAGTTTATCCATAGATGCTTCTATCTGAGTTTCCTTTTCTGAAATCTGAACTTGGTGCTGCAACTTTAATCTATCAAAGTCATTTTTGAATTATGACATTTTCATCTGAATCTACTTATTGGAATTGAGATTTTCTTGTTCTAGTAATCTTTCCAATTCTTGAACTTTGTCTTCCTTTTGCTTCAGAATAAGTTTCACTTCGTCTTATTTGTCAATTGTAGTAATTGAATATGCTTCAGAAAACTGTGATAATTTAGTGAGATGTTCAGTAGGATTAGCCAAATATTCCTTCCATACAAAATCCACTGATTCATTGAGAAAGATAGTCATTGATTCATGTATTCTTCTTCTCTTTCTTCTTTTGACTACAACTTTGTGACTTGGGCTATAGAAAAAATCTAATGGAGGTAATTCCTCAATTTTTAAAATGAATTCCTATGTTGGGTAGGCTGGGATAATATCTTGATTCTAATCTTCTGGTACCTACTGAAGTGGCATTGCATTTTCCACTATATTATGGGTTTGCTCTGGAGTTTGGAAACTTGTCTATTCTTCAACATTAGGTTTTGGTGGTGTTGTTTCCAGTGATTTAGAAAAAATATCTCATTCTTTCTTCAAGTCCTTTTATTTAGTTTTCTCTCTCTTCTCAGGTGTATTATGAATATGTTGAACTTCCTTAGATGATATTTATCTCGATCATTTTCTCCTTCAGTCTGCATCTAAATTAATTTAATAAAATTTTCAATTATTTTCTTAGGACCTTCATTTATTCTTTTAGATGCATTGTCAGAGTGATCTCAACTCTGAGAGTGGTGTTCTGATTGTTCTAACTCTTGATTTTATTTTTTATGAGATTCACCTTCTAACATGTCCTTAGCCTCATCATCTAGAGTAATGCTGGGAGTTGGCCTTTTGACATCTTCAATAAATAATAGGTCTAAAGGGACTGTTTCTAATATCTTTCTTTTGTATGCTTGAAAATATTCAAAGTCTACTTTACTGGGCTTATTAGATGCAATTTTCAACACATATATAAACTTCTCTACACCTTCAAATTAATAATCAAATATGTCCTTCTCATTCAAGAAAGTTTTGAGCTTAAGATTGGTAGTAAAATTCTGAACCACATCACTAGGATCATATGGTATCTTTGTCATTAAAGCTAGATTCAATGAAGTGATATTTGAAATATCTTTACTTGCATGACCAATGTCAAAAAGGGAAAAATTTCCCCACTGTACCAACAAAGTAGGCGAGATAGCTCTTTTTGAATCTCTAAGTTGTTTGGTGAAACCACTTACTAGATTTTGATAAGCAATTTCTCTGGATAAAATCTTATCATGAACATAGTAATTAAAAACATGGGGGAGGAATAAATCCCAAAAACTAAGATATAAGTAAAATTTTCCTCAACAAACCATCTAGCTACTAGTAGAATATCTGTGCTATCTTCCTTGGAAATCCTAGGGGCTCTTTCATTAAATATGGTTTGATGGATGGGCAACATAACTCCATTACAAATTTTATAGAAATGCAGATGAAACTCAGTTCCCACAGGGCTTTATGGTGAATTTGAATTGGAGTGGGGTCCTAGATTTTCCACTTCCATGCCATGATAGGAAATCTTTAACAGAAACATATTGCATCCATGATGTACGCACTCATGTAAATGGGAGGTATTGTTCTGGTAGAATAGACTCTATTTTTCCTATAATCCTTAATGGTTTTAGCCAAATTATCAGAAAGAATATTTTCCCAATTCATGATAAAGGAATTGATGATTGCATCAATTAAAGGAACCCATTCTATGGAAAATCTAATGGTATTAGGTTTAGTAAATATTATACATATAATTCATGATGCATAACAGTAAGGGAAGGGTAATTATGTTATCAGGTACATACCAATTCTATCCCGCTTTAGCTTTCCTTGGTCTTCTTTCCATCCTTTTACCACTTTCATGAGGTTTGTATTATTTTTCATAAAGCTTTGAAAAAGGCTTTACAATAAATCTTCTGTGGCATAGGTAAAATGATACACTATCCGTAAATCCTCTACAGTGAATGAGCCAATATTCTCCAGCTTAGAATTCTTGAATGTTCTGTCTTCTATGTTGAGGTTGTCAAGGACCCATTTTACGATATCAGTGTAGGGTAAGCTTTTCAGCCTCGTCGCTATTCTATGGAGAAATGAACATGAAACTTCAAACTAAGATGAGTTTGATGAAACTGCCCCATATGACGTTACTATTTTCTTTAATTCTCTTAGGTTGTTCTCCCTCAAACAAGTTGTACATGGCCTCCCATGAAGAACTCGCACAATCCTTGTTGAAAATTGTGTCTGATAATAATGGATGCATGTCTTTGTCTTCTACAATGGATGCTTGGGAAACTTCTCTACCTTTATTTGTCATTCTAGTTGATCTTGATTCCTTAGATAGTTTCCTGAATTCAAGTGAAATGAGTAAATTCAAATCTCAGATGAATAGATACAAGGACAAAGAATAGAGTTAAATAAACATAATCAAAATTCGATGCTCTAAATTTAAAACACGCTTCAAGTAAAATATCGATCTTTTGAACCTTGTACCCATTAAATGTTGTTAATAACCCTTAACGCATTCTATCAAATCTCTTACATGCCTTAGATAATATGTCTAATCTAACGATCTAAGTCTTTGGATATTATAACATATTGATTGAATAAGAATTAATTCATGCACTTGAATAATAAATGTCATTGCGCAAATCGCAATTTTCAGCAAATACCAATAGTACATGTTTTCTCCTCTCGTGAACTTGCAAAATTCGATCTGCACAAATCGTAGAATGAAATTCATTAAGGTGGATATAACTTTCCATTTGATTAATCATTGCAAAAAGTGATATACGTTAAAGACTCACGGTATTGTGCTTTACCAGATTTTTGGATACATTTCATTATTCTTTTATTGTTTCATTAGGTCCAACTCATCGCAACTCTTTTCGAAATGTTATAAGTTTGTTCTTGAAAGAAGGCGTGATGCGATTTACACATTAAGGGATTTTTTAATCTTTCAATGGGGATTTTATATAATTCAAAACATTTGAAGTATATATCGCATTTCGCAATTCTTATATATGTTTTAACTTTGTTAGCTTGTAAGGTATGCGATTTGTGCTAAGCACTTTTAAATCAAAGCGGAAAGAAAAATCCATTATTCCTAAAGTTTAGGAATTAACGCTAAAAATAAATAATGCTTATAAATTTCTATTTATTTTTTAAAGGGTCCACATTTATATTAAAATAAATGGGGGGTGTTGTATAGTACAACAATACCCTAGAAACCAAACACGGTAGGAAATACTTGGGCTATTCCAAAACCATTTACTTCCTTCTATGACATGGGGGTTACTCACCCATCTGCATAGAAAAACAAAGTAATTGCTTAGCTTATTAGTGAATTCACGAAAATCAAATTATATTAAGTTCTTCACCTGATAAGAGTTAAACATACCTTATGGTTGGTACCCTAAATAAATGAGTTAGGGTTAGTTTATCGAACAAATTGTGTAGGGTTTTCTTCTATAACGCACCTACATGGAATGGAATATCTCCAGCATAAATCTTGTATGGAAATCAATAACACCATAACTAAATAGAATATTTACAAATTTATTAGATATAGATAGGAGGAATACAATAAAATATATGTTCATGCCAATAAAACCATGATAAAGAATATTTACCAGTCTTGTGGTGAGAAATTTACCTGGTATTCAGGTGAAGGGGACCTCTCCAGGAAGCCAAAGAATGCCCATCTGTTGGACTATATGGAATGGAGAAATGAAAACCACGTCATAGTCCAGAACCCTCTCTGGCATACTGCTAAAGCCAAAGTATAAAAATTCTAGAGTGATGTTGTCGGGGGAGAGGTATTGGGGTTAGGGTTGGAGATATTACATCTCCATCGTCGATATCCCCAAGCTCGAAATCCATAATATATGTGAGGAGTAAGGACGAGAACCAGGATGAAGCACATGGGCGATTGGGACATGGAAATACTGAATTGGTCAGTTCTTTCAAATCCATGTGCCTCCATAAACGTGTCTGGACAAGGGTTATGGTTAACCATTGATTACTCTCGTTTGGATTATGGGTCACCATACCAATGTTTCCATCATTATAAAATATTAAAACGACAATCATGTGCTCTATATTCATATATATTCAAGGCATATCTAAGTAATATATTAGGAATTAAACAAAATGTGTATATATATATATATATATCTTGCATGACATTGCATACCATAAACCTGGTAAAATAAATAAATTTACATGGTATGCCTCAAAGAGATTTATGGGACATAAATGTAAACCAGATCATACTAGTAACATACATAGGAGATATGGGTATAGTGAAAAGAAAACAACATAACATTATGTTAGTGTTATATAGAGGGAACCCAATAAGTAAATATGGAGTTGATTAAGGTATATCACTAATAAAATAAAAAATAAAAAATCCTTTATGTTTTGGAATTTGGGTCTCTCACAAATACATACAAATCGATGGGAAACAAGCTCAGGTTTTAAATATAGGAGGAATAAAATATTTTGAACCACATGACTTGGATTTCATGAAAAATTTTAACGTGGGGAGTTTGATGTAGGAAAATAAAACTTAGGAAAATTATTTTTTCTATATCCCAAGGGGGTCATAAAATTTTCCAAAGGGGGAGATAATCTCGCAACTGTAATTTATATAGAATTAGGATTTTCATGTAATTCCTTTCTTCTAGACTCTAGAAGGATATTGGTCATTAAGGTTGTTGTTTTTTTTTTTATGAGATGATTCTTTGGCCAAACGGGCCTCAGGTTGAGTTTTAGGTTTTTGGTACAGATGTGAAAAATGTCTTTGTTATGTTACAATATTTTCTTAGCTAATAAGAGATTTTATATGTATGTGCATACAATTAGATCTAGATAGAGTCTCATGGATTAGAGAAAAAATATCTCAATGAGGGAGCATTGGATCTTTGCAGTGGTATAAATGGATGTAATATTCCTCTATAAATACATCTTTGTGAGATATAATAGAATCTGAGTTCTTCCTAGTTATACCTTGTGTTCATTCTTCTTTTCCCGAGCATGTATCAATTCCCATGTAGGGTGGGCGAGTATCATGTGTATGTGTACATCCCAGAATTTGGACGAGAGGAAAGAGAGTTGTGTGATGAAGCTAGACCTTCATCGAGGATTCAAACAAATCAAACTGAATAATATAGTGGAACTATATGAACGCCAGGCCTATCTATCTCAAGGTTCAACCTGAGAAGTTTTATATTGATAATAAATTTTAGGACTATCCTATCACTGGCTGAAACCTATGGGATGATGAATGAATCAAAATGTTTTTGAGTGTCCAAGCGCCACAGTGGTCCATATATGATAACTCATATTGAGACTAGATCTAAATTTCATTAAGTGGGACACATCCTACCATCTATCATGATTGTATCACATAAACAGAAAGAAACAATGTTAAACAAAACCCCATCAGTAAATAAATAAATTATCGTTTGAGATCATCTCGAGAAGAGGGAAAAACTGCAAGTGAAACCCTCACCCTCCCCCCTATTCATTTCATGAGGGTATCCTCTGCAAAAACTTTTGATTTACTGCACCAAGTCTCAGCCATCTGATAACAGAGTGGAAATTCCAACCAAAATTAGGAGTGTGTAACTCTCCCCCACCAATGCCACATGTGGAGGCGCCCTTGTAATTGATCAAGAACATTGATATTCATATTGTTGATTGTGGTCATGGATTTGACGATCACTTCAGATGTAGAATCCCAGCCATTCTAGGGTTACATGGGTGTAAAGTATCCAAGGCAAGTCCATCAGGATGAACCCTTACTCTCAAAATTATGGGCTTCAAAGTGGTGATTGCATGTGGGTTAATTTTAGGGTTTTATTATCTCTGTGAGGTTCTAAAATACGTTTTTACCCAAGAAATGAGAGCATACTATTATGTTCTAGATATTTTTGGGTTGTATTGATAAGATGCATTTTGAATGCTTCAAATGTTAATCATTTTAGAGCTTTTGGCTATTTAGCCAATTTCCATGTAGGTAATTAAATAATAGAAAAGTTAGATAAAAATGGCGAGTCATGTATTTTTCTTGGAAATTGTGAACAAATTAAAGCTTACACTATATAATCCACTTACTAATATAATTATTGTGTCAAAATATGTGATTTTTGGTGAAGGGAGATTGTATGGTCATCAAGTATGTTGATATGCCAAAATCTATTTTGATGGGGTTACTATTGATGATATTTAACATGAGAAACCATTCATACTTTTGTTCCAAGTGCTACAAATCGACAATGTAGTCCCTGTTACACAAATTTTTGGTCATATAACCATTTACAATTAGATGGATTGAAATACACCATGTAACATAAATTATACCATAGTAAAATTTATATCACTGTAAGAAATTATTTAATAAACCATAGTTTATTAAGCTATTTTTGGTCCAAATAGAAAACCCCATGAGGAATAATTACATAAATCCTCACTTATTTGATTTTCCTCTAGAAATAATTAATTAAACCTCTCTTTAATAACATTCCTTGTCAAATAGCCCACGAGGCGTAGAGCAGTCGGTGATGGGGTGCATTGTTAAGGCACTCTGTTCTGCAAGGTCACCGGTTCGAAACCCGTGGGTGTAGGATTAGTCTAATCGAGCAAAAAAAAAAAAAACATTCCTTGTCAAATTTAAACCAATTAATGATAAATAATTAGATAAATCACTATTTATCTTATTATTATCTAGGAATAATTAAATAAATTATTATTTAATTAATTTTCCTTGTTAAATTTGACTAAATCATCTAGGAATAGTAAAATAAATCATTATTTGTTAAACTATTCCTTAACCCCATCCTTGAAATAATAAATAAACCATTTATTTGTTTATTATTTATAAATAAAAGGATTTAACCAATTTAAATTCCTTTTCCCTCCAACAAAATATAATAAAATATTCCAAGCAGTTAGATCTAGATATTGGTTAATAATATTTTGTTATGCACCATTATCAAGAATAACTCAATATTTTGTTATAAATATGAGGGTTTTCTGTTCATCTCTTAGCTTTCATCCTTTTATCATGGTTGAACTTTGATCCTCTTATCATTTTCATATTTTGATTACTTTTTTTTCTTTTCTTATTGAGCTCCCTTTCAGTTCTACATGTGTTGGTTTTTCTACATCATTGAGAGAGAAACATTGAAGTTGAAGCAATGAGGAAAACCAAGAACCCATCCCATTGAGGAGGACTAGTAACATCATTCTTTTTTTCCTTTCGAGGTGTTAATATAATAAAAAAAATTATTTATAAATCCTATCTTGTCCATTGGATATTTCGAGAAACTCTTATTTCATTTTATTGTTTAGCTACTTTATTTACATAGTTATAGATTTTTTGTTCATTTGTTTCGATTATCTATTGCAGATCTAAATAATTTAGACAACCATCTTTGTTGTTAGGGTTGTTTTTCATGTGCAGCTAAAGTGATCCCTTTTCGTACACTTGTGTTCAGGATTCATTCTTACAATTGGCGACTCCACAGGGTTTTATTCAGATTCCTATGTCAACATCTGCTTCAGGACCTAGGGCTTTTATTTAGTTATTTTTTAGCCTATTAATGTTTTTTTTCACCTTTTATGCCATAAAACAATAAATAATCTTACTTATGAGTGTTTCTGGGTATTTTTCGCAGGTAACAGGTATCAGTCGCGATAGAGACGAAAAGTTTTTCCACAACCAACTGCCCGAGACTCCTGCAACTGCATATCATACGTTTTAAACCAAAAGCTGTGAGTTCAGGCTCAGGTCACACCTACTGGGCCAAGAACTGCAATTTTAGTTGCCTATAGATCAGTACCTACGAGCTGCAACTTTTTTCAGGATTTTTTCCATAATTTTCAAGGTTTTCCGCAAGCACTATTCAGGGTTGTATGACCTCTAGCTTTGCCAATATTATACCTGGATATGTTCAGTTTTTCTCTTTGAAGTGGGAAGAAGCCCCTTAGGGTTTCAATATGCTTCCACTTTTTTTGGAAGGGTTTATATGAGTAGATATTCTAAGATTTTGTAGCCTTTTTAGCCATTGTTTAGGGTCTGATCTCTCTTTCTTTCATATCCATTTAGACTGGTTATTATCTCATCCAAAAATCTCTCTTGAGTATTTTTTGACCTCTCTCTTAGGGTCCCTCTTCTTTCCCTTAGGGTTTTAACTTGTCACCTCCCATTTTACAGCAGCTTTCCCTCTAGTTTCCTATTGTTTTCTGCACCTCTTTTTAGTAGATATAAGTCATTAGATCCCTATCCCTTAGACCTTAGATCTTTTGGCCACCTTTTATGTTTTAGAATAGTTGTTTGGGAGCACTTATTTTTGGGTTTAATTTATTCATCCTTAGCGATATTTTTTACTTTCGTTTCAGTTTTATTTATAGTTATACAACATCTTTTCTTTTTCTTTATACACAACTATCAGGGCTTCATTAAAATTAACACATATATTTCACATACGCACACCTAAAGCGAAGAGCACTTGGTTTACACCACCAAGCCAAGACATAAACATCGTAATTAATTTATCTGACCCTCTCTGCCTTTGTTTATCTCTCTTCATTATAAGGTTACTTGTGTCTCATGATCACTGTTCCCCCAAGGTTTTTATCATGGAGACTCCTAGGCCTTCATCCTTAGTTTCTATTAGGAATACTTACTCCACCTCATAGACATCGATTTAGTCCTCCACCAAGTCCCTATACCAACTCTAATTCTATTCCATTGCACCCTCACTCTGATTCCAAACCCCGTTCTCCTCTACGTCATTCTCTGACCATGTCAGGTGCCAATATAGGTATTTTTCCTCAAGCTAATGCTAGCCCCAACCTTAACTCCGAAGCTTCTAGTAGTTGAGCCAATGCTGGATCCATATCGGCTACTCCCTTGCTACGTTTTATGGAAGGTTTGAGCCTCCCTAATTTGAGCCAATTAATTAACGACCCTATACACTCTGATCTAGGTTTTCCTATTATGCCAACTAAGTTTCATTTTGATATCCCTAATTTCAAAGGAAAAACTAAAGAGGACCCAACTAATCATGTCCACTCCTTCCACATTTGGTGTTCATCTAATTCTATCACTGATGACTCCATCTGTCTTCGGTTATTCCATCATACGGTCATTGGAGACACTGCAAAGTGTTATGTAGACTAGGCCTCTTCCTCATACTCATCCTTCCATGGGTAATGGTGTCCCTCATGAAGGAGCCAACTCCTGTAGCACTTATCCCCCTCTTGGAAACTTGTATCCAGGACAAAGCAAATTTTCCCCATTGCATAAGACAATGCCAGGGCCTGCGGTAGCTCAAACTATTTACCCCAATGTTTCTCAACTCCTTTATATCCTTATCAATAGCCTGGTGCTCCAACCCCTTTGACATTAGCACCCCAGCCTCTTATGACTTCTCAACCTCTGCCACAACAACCACCTCCCCTTCTAAGTTAGGTGTGTGTGCAGGAGAGCATGATTGATCCTCCAAAGTCCAAGAAAAAGAGAAGGGAACCAAAATCAACCCGCACAACATAATCAAGGGCACCAAGGGAACCTACGAAACACTAAAAACCAGTAGTAGGCCAATCATCCCAAGTAGGACAAGCCTCTTCATACAAAAAAGCCTTGTTCTTGTTGTGGTGTCCATGGCCATTATACTCACGATTGTCCCCTTTTACCCCAAATGTGCTAGTTGTAGGAAGCACAAGCATCATCTAGAGGACAACTCGCCATGGCTTCAGATGCTCTCAATATTGCACCAATTCAACAGGTTTTTTTTACTAATCATTTCCCTAAGAAAGGATATGTTGTTGCCCAACCCCTCAAGGCCAGGTTGCCTCTCAACCCTCACAGTCTGGTACCTCTGATTATGATATTCTTATGATGAATTTTGGAGTGGTTAATAAAAATGATGTCAACCTTCAAACTCAATCGCACCAATATGGAAAGCCAGCTACTTCATCTGCAACCAAGTATCAAACTAAAGTTTCCACAAAGTCCAGTTCGACACCAAATTCCCCTTTACAGATCCCTCAGCTAGGCATAGAGGTTCTTTCCAATATCCCAAATGGGCCATTACGCCAAAATTTTCCTTCGGCTAAAGCCGCCCATAATTACAGCATAATATTTGACGTTAGCATAATCTCTTGCTACTATGTTAATGTTGGAAGTCTTGCAGTCATGTCCTTCACAACATAAATCTCTATTATCTGCTCTGGGAATTTTGGATCCTTCAGATGATCGTTTGATTTTCTTTGATGTTGACAAGTCAGAACATCCCCCCTTACCTTCCTCTATCCCCTCCCAAATACCAGTAAAGGTTCGTAATGCCCATGTCTCGTGATGTATCATTGACTAGGGTGCACCAACCTGCGTGATGTATGCCTCTGTTTGGAGTAAAATTAGATCACCTGAGTTAGTGCCATCCACCATCACTTTGGGTGCTTGGTACGGTCACTCTTCTAAGCCCCTTCGCATGTACCACAATTGTCATGTAACTCTTACATGAAAGAATGTTTGTATTGACATTGAAGTCATTGATGCCCCATTGGATTATAAAATCCTTTTGGGTCATAGATACACCTATGATATGTCCATTGACTCATGTACGGTTCTCCGTAATATGTGATTTCCTCAAAATGGGAATATTGTTACCATTTATCAATTGACATATTACGAACCAAACTCTCAGATCTCCCTGGATTCTATCATATATTTGGAGGCAGATAAGCAATCAGTGGCACCAATTAATAGTGTTTCACTTAGAGTCTATAAATATTTCACATTGCTTGGTGCATTCCTTTGTCCCTCCCCTCTTGTCACAGATCCAGACGCGTCAAATTTTTTCATGATGCAATCGTCTTGGACTAGCCACAAGCGATATAGTTCAACCACAAACTAGCCTATTCCTCTGCAACCTACTGGCGGTCACTTGACAGTGCTTGTAGGACCTTATTTTCGGGGACATTCCTCCTTTTCTAGTGTCTCTTCCACTCTTGTTCAACCAAGAACAGTTCCCCCTAGCCTTAACTAGTTGGGAGCCATTCTGCCAGGAAATTACCCCTCCAGTCAGATACCCTTTATCGCTCCCCCTTTTGAATTATTTTTGGTACCTGTTATGGCTACGTTGAGCCTTCCCAATTTGACCCTGGGGATCCCTGCTTTGTATATAAATCCCCTGGCTGAAACCCCACCTAGTTAGATCAAACCTTATACTACTTTGACCCTATTCCAACCAGTCGCCATGATTCCTACCTTTTCTTTAGTGCCTCAACCACCTCAATAAGAATCTATTCTTGTTGTGAAAGTATCCGGTCAGGGGGACAAATCTAGAAAGAAGGAACCTAAGTGTAAGGCTTCCCAAACAACACTTTCTCCTCCTAAGCCTCCAAATAAGTCACCTTCATGCTCTTTGTGTGATGTTGTTATGTATGCTAACCAAAATTTTCCTGAACTTCATCTTCTAAAACCTGCTGTCAATGAAACATTTCCTTAATCCGATATCTCAAAGCTCCATGTTACGTTACGCAATTTAGCTAAGAAAGTAAAAAAATTGCGCACAAATCACCCTTATGAATTTTGTGATATTTATGGCCACTATTCAAACCTTTTTCCCTGTCTCGAAAATTTTTGTGAAAACCATGAAGCTCTTTGTAGAATCGAGCCCAAACATAATGGATCCTGTACTCCTCTACTCATGCGGTTGGCTTGGCCCGAACGAGAGGAATTTTTTTCACCTATTGTGATACTTCCCCCTGATGTCGAGATGATGGATAATTTGGCCAATATCCTCTATCTGTCATCATCCATGAGATCCTTGGCAGAAAACCTCTTGCGGGTATTCCCTTCTATTTCGACTGAACCTCCTTTGGCGATCACCTTGGGATCAACATTTGTAGTTGTTTCATCTACTAGATCTTTGTATACCATCTATAGTAATGTGTATGTGAACCATATCTCTCATGATGATGCATCAGGTAGCCCCACCGCATCATGTGGTATTTCTTCTAGTAGTACCTCCATATTTCATTCCGATGAATACATTATGGAAGCAATGACCACCCCTGACTTTCCTTGGAATGATATGGACCACTATGTGTACTTTTTTTTGTAGCATTCCGATTGCTAGTATGTTGTGGAGTCTAAATACTTCATCTCAGATAAGTTCGATCGATTTAGAAATATCATTCCTGCAACTGATGCTTTCAACAAATAAAACATTCCCTTGGAGACACATTGCGCCCAGGATGAATTTCAAGCTTATGCAAATATACTCAAATAATTTTGTAATGTTAACACAAAGTCCTATTTAGAGAGCCTCAGACATGATCCTGCCATTGTTGAACACCATCTTGACACATGGCCTGATGCCTACCCTGTCTATCAAAAGTCGAGACACATTTATTGATGAAAGGCTCTCCAAAACGCAATCAATAAGCTCAAGCACGATGGTTGTTCCTATCCCATTCTCAAGCAAACATGCACCATTCATGTCTGTATGGACTTTTGTGGCCTAAACAATTTTTTTCCCCAAGAAAACTTCCCTATACCATGTATTGACAATATCTTCAAAAAGTGTAAGGGGAATAGAAATTTTACCCATAGCATCCCACATGTGTGTTTTATTTCTACCATTCATTCAGGATTCTTGAATTTTCCATCATCCTCTCATTTTTTTCTTGTGACACCATTTAGATGGATCTTTCATCCACACCGTACATCGGCTATGCTGATGGTGAAAGCCACTACTCACGGAAAGTAGCCTCAGCAGCTTGGACCATTTTCATCTCAATACATTCGTTAGTTTTTTCCAATGGTGTATGTATTGGATCTGCCACCAATAATCAGGGCATATATTATGTAATGATAAGATTGTTTTTCGATGCCCTTGACCATCGCATCCTTTATCTTCATGTTCATTTAGATTCCCTGCTTCTTGTAAGAAAATTTAGTGGCATCTATCATGTGCATAACCATGTCCTCTTTAGAAGATATTTATGAGCGAAACTCTTAATGCATGAATTTGAAACCATTACATTCAGTCATGTACCTAGAGCCCAAAATCACTTTGTAGATAGAATTGCAAAAAATATTCTAGATTGGCACTTATCACATGCATTTAACACAATACAATAACCATAAACAAATGGCAAGCCATATACTCATCATATATAAAAAGATGCATATCCATAATATGTGTCCACAAAATCATAAATGTTTTGGATTCCTCTGCTCTAATGCTCCAGACATGCACAAAGCATGTTACAAAACTCAAAACTTGGGGCACCACATGCCCCTAAATCTAATTTATATCTAGAGGGTCTCGAGCAATTGGCTTGGCTCCTACAACCCATATACCCTACCCAACCATCGCGATGTTCTGCATGACCCCTTGCTACTCTAGGGTAGTCCGACACATGCCTCAATATAGCAGTCATCTCGATCATTCCAGTCGTGCTCTGATACTCTAGTCACTAACAACTCACATCTATAGCGAACATCCTCTAATAGTTCCTCTGAATCCATTCTATTAGCGGGTCATCCCATTTGTGCATCCTGTTTCACTGGTGCTATATTTTCATATAAAAAGTAACGAATCAGTATCACATACATCATTATAAAAGCTTTAAATGAATCATAAAATATAACAACTTTTCACTTACCATCTAGTCCCCATGCTTAGCTGGGCAGAAGTGGCATGTCTAGGTCCCCCTTTATTTTCGGCTATTTGATACTTCAACCAGCAAAATTTTCTCTAAGAAATGTCACTTTTCCACCTCTCAAAATCAAATTTATACACCTGCACCACTTGGCCTTCATACTTGTCAATGTGTCTGCTGATTTTTGTCATGAGTCACCATCATTTTCTCATCCTTTTATGGCCCCCACCGAGCCTATTCTATGTGGTAGCATCATCGAGTCATCCTTGATGAGAGCATCCGAGTTGAGTCACCATCATATTCATGGATTCTTCCCCGAGTCCCTTTTTCCTCTTCTTATAGTATTCCATGAATTCATTCCTTGTCCCTCTCTCGTGTAGCCCATTTTGGCCTCTAGTCTCATTGTCCCCCATCCCGTTAGGATTTGAGTCAATTGCTGCTAAGTCATCCATGATTTTTATGCTCTGACAAGAGAAGTCATCCATTTTCTACTCAGTATCCCACATTCCATCATCATCCCTAGTGTCAGTCCATCAGTTGCTCAACTATGATCTCTCATGCCTTAGTTGAGGATTCCTTATTGCCTCACCTATGGCGGACCTCCTTCTATCGACATCAACACATTCATTATAGAAGAAAGGGCTAGAGGGCGATGTATCTTGGTTCGAGCTTCCATTATTGTTTAATGCCTCGTATCAGGAAAAAGGACTCCATATTTTGTTTGACGTGATTATCTCTCATCTAGTTCACTTCAGCATGATCGGGATTGGCATACTCGATAGTTCGGTGATCCAATAGATTGATCCAGTGATTCTCGGGTGTGTGTGAAATGTTTCAAACCTCATGAGGGGGCGGCCCTTTAGGTAGCCCCCCACATGCCCAAATGGATTCATTTTATGCTACAAGCTCACATGCAGCTCCGCCGATTTGATGGGTTCATCCCCAGCCGCTTATAGTGCCTATAGCATGCATGTATCACTTAGATGATCCATTCAGATTTTCAAAGCCCTTTCCTATTTATCAGGGCTTCTCTAGTTGTTATTATATCTCATGTACTCCTCTATTATTGTATTCAGTCATGGTTGTTGTCCTAGGCGTATTATGTATGTGGGATCCATTATATTTTTGTCTGGCCCATGTTTATGCCAACATATCATGTACTTTATAACTCAGTCTCATTTTACTAGGCGAACAATTATTCTTTGTACTTTGTCATCTCAACAGGCATAGATATTCCTCACCCACCTCACTGAGAACAAGTACCCAAAAATTAAAGGAGACTTATCTCATTTGTAGGTCTCACCCCCTCAGGGTTATTGTCCTCTCTTGCTTGACTTTGCCTACACATCTCTCTCTCTATGACTCCCCTTTGGTGTCTATTGATTGTGGTTTTACAACGTACTTCGATCATATGATTAGATCCTAATGCTCGCACGTTGGGGGGAAATCTGTTACACCAATTTTCGGTCATCTAACCATTTACATTAGATGGATTTTAATACACCATGAAAGACCATTTTTACCATAGTAAAATTTCTTTCACTATAAGAAATAATTTCATAAACAATAGTTTATAGAGTTATTTCTGGTCCAAATAGAAAACCCCATGAGGAATAATTAAATAAATCCTTATTTATTTTATTTTCCTCTAGGAATAATTAATTAAACCTCTGTTTAATAATATTCCTGGTCATATTTGACCCAATTAATGAGAAGTAATTAGATAAATCATTATTTAGCTTATTATTATCTAATAATAAATAATTAAATCATTATTTAATTAATATTCCTTGTTAAATTTGACTAAATCATCTAGGAATAATAAAATAAATAATTATTTTTTAAATTATTCCTTAACCCCATCCTTGCAATAATAAATAAATCATTTATTTGTTTATTATTTCTAAATAAAGGGATTTAACCAATTTAAATTCCTTTTCCCTCCAACAAAATATGATAAATATTTCAAGTAGGTAGATCTAGATCGTGGTTGATAATATTTTTTGATGCACCATTATCAAGGATAACTTCATATTTTATTATAAATAGGAGGGTTTTCCATTCATCTCTTACCTTTAATCCTTTTATCATGGTCAGGCTTTGATCCTCTTATCATTGTCATACTTTGATTACTTTTATTTTCCTTTTGCTTATTTATTTACCTTTGAGTTCTACACGTCTTGGGTTTTCTACACCATTGAGAGACAAAATCTCAATTTGAAGTGTTGAGGACAGCCAACAACCCATCCCATTGAGGGGAACTCATAACATCATTCTTTGTTCCCTTGCCAGGTATTAATATAATACAAAAAAATATTTACAGACCTTCTCTTCTCCATTGGATATTTGGAGAAACTCTTATTTCATTTTACTATTTAGTTACTTTATTTTCATAGATATGGATTCGTTTTTCCTTTGTTTCAACTATCTATTGTAGATCTAAATAAGTTAGACAACCTTCTTCTTTGTTAGTAATTTTTGTCATGTGCAGCTAAAGTGATATCTTTCCGTACACTTGCATTAAGAATTCATTCTAACAGTCCCTCTGACAGCGTAAACTTTGAAATGGGAACCATAAACTGAAAATGGGAACTCTGGCCAAAAACCCCCCCAAAAAACATGAAAAACAACCCCAAAAAGAAAAGTGTGTATTCCACATCGACGTTTTAATTTTTCAGGGTTAATCTGCAACATTTTTTTTAAAATGGAAGTAAAATCAGTTTTCATGATGCCAAATAAATGGAAAAAACACACTAATGTTGGTGCTACAATACCATTTTTATTTTTCAGTTACAAATTAAACTATTTTTAGTAATGACGTTAATTATAAAATAATGGGGTTTTAAACACATTTAAATTACAATGATTTTTATCCATGTTGTTTAAAATATAATATCATGACACTAAAAATCCATAAATTTCTAATCGTTTTCAACCATAATGTTAAAGGTAAAATATATTTCACAAATTTTCGCTCAGAAAATTAAAAAAAATTAAATTCTCAACATATTTCTATCATTATATTATGAACAAATTATATGGCTAAAATAACCCAATGGATGAAAGATAAGAGAGAGAGAGAGAGAAAACCCTAGTGGAGCTCTGCACCAGGTCGACATCTATGACTAGGGTTTGCTGGTTCTGGTGACAGCTGCCCATGGGAGTCCTTCTCCCCTAGTCAGATCTATGAAAAACTGCTACGCGTATAGCTATAGGCTTCCCAATGACCGACTCTATCGAGGGGGTTGCTGCTCTCCCCTCTACTGGCCAGTCTCCAACAGGGATGGAGGTAGTGGCTGAAAATTCCAATCAACACAACTCTAGCCTATCTCAATAAAACACAGGGGTGACACCCATAGTGTAGAGGGAAAATACAATAGTTGCAGCATACGTGAACACGAAATCCACCACTTGCATCCCAAAGAGAACCAAGAAAATAGTGATTGAACTCCCTGTGCATTGCATCAATGGAAGAATCCAATTCATGAAGGATCATGCATTGATAGACAACTTCATGGGCTTCTGGCCCATGAAGAAATCTTTGATAGGATGGATTGCCTCGAAATAGAAACCCATAGGACACATCGACTTTAACTATGCGCAAAAGGCTTCTTCAACATTATCTTCACCTACGCTGAAGAAAAGGACCAGATCATAGATGGAGGGTCATACTTCTTCAACATGACAGGTCTATACCTCAGACCATGGACGAAATGTTTCAACCCAGAAAAATAGGATCTAACCTGGGCACTAGTTTGGATCTGGCTATACTCTCTCCCACAACACTGCTCGAACGAACTCACCCTCAAAGATATAGGCAATGCCCTAGGGGAGTTCCTCAAGATTATAGAAGAAACCAAAATCATCCAGTACGCAACCTACGCTCGCATATGTGTCTACATGAATCTAGCCAAACTGCTCCCAGGTGAGGTAAGTCTTTTGCATGAATAATTTGAATGGACTCAAACTTTTGATTATGAACATATTCCTTTTAGATGTATGAAATGTCATCAACATGGGCATCTATTGAGAGACTACTCCCTAAATAGGAAAGAAACAACTCAAAATAATACCAGTGAGCAACCAAAAGGATTCACGAAGGTAGCAAGTAGAAAAATACACAACAAGAGAGCTACCCCTCAACAGGACAAAAAATGACTTACAACCAGCAAAAAAATTTCAACCCTTAATCAGCTAAGAGAAAGTGAAACAATATTGTTCAATGAGGTAGGAAGCACCTCCACAGCGCAGGCCCCTTCCTCTGTGGCTCAACAACACAAGCTTCCATTGGAAACCTTCTTAAAATACCCTAACACAAATACTGAAGATGACAATATCAAGACAAAGGGCAAAGAACCGATCATGGAAATGATCCCAGAGGCGATGGAGGAAGAACTAGAAAGCATAGGTATGAAAGGTTTGGATCTTGTAGGGCTAGAATAAGCCTATACCAACAAAGGTTACACTTCAATCCCAGAGTAGAAAATCCAAAAAATGGAAGAAATCCTAGCCCAGGCACAACAGCTACCCTCCCTGGGTATGCAGGGAGGTATGCTAATCAATACCTAGTATTTTTTGAAAGAGTCGCGAAAAAGAGGAAGGAAAACATCCCAGCAATGAACTATAGAAGTGGGAAAAGAAATGGTGGATTCTGGACATTTCCCCAACCTAACTAGATTCTATGTCCTCAACTCTAGATATATCCCATGAAGTTTGTCTCATGGAATATTAGAGGGCTCAACAACCCCACGAAGCACACGATCTTAAAAAAAAAAGATCACGGAGGAACAACCAGGAAACTTCTACATGTAAGAAACCAAATGTACCAACTCAACACTGGAAACCATCTTAAAATAAATATGGAAAAGTAGCAATACTATAGCGGTTGATGCAAACGGAGCGTCTGGAGGACCCGCCATCATCTGGAACCCCCAAATCATCACATTAGAGAATCTTCATGCCAACATAAACTTCATTCAGGGAAATTTTCACCTGATTGGTATGGACATCCATGGTCTTCTTACCAATGTCTGCACACCTCAAAATGCGCAGCAAAAATTGATGCTACTCATCAATCTAGAGGAAATAGATCTATAGTGAACCCATCCCCTCTAGCTTCTGGGAGGTGATTTCAACATGATAACCAACCTCCAGGAAAATAAGGGTGGAAGGCTTCATATGGAATCTGATAGTAATATATTCAAAGAATTCATCCAGAGCAACAACCTCATCAATCTTCAGACCTCCAATCACATCTTCACATGGAACAACAAAAGAGGAGGCACCCAATAGATAGGTTCTCAGCTGGATATATTCCTCATCACCGATGAACTCATCCGCCTTGGAGAAAATCTAGATACTACCACCATACATGCAGCGGGATCTGATCACTAGCTGATACAACTACAATGGCTCTAACTAGGTAAGCATGATCCCAAACCTTTCTGCTTCGAACACTGCTGGTTCAGGCACTCGGGGTTCAAGAATTAGTGTCCAACTAGTGGTCTTCCATAAAACCCCTTCAATGCACTAAAATTCTCTAATTCTAGAAAAAACTCAAACTTCTCAAAATACATCTGAAATTCTGGAACAAAACAACATTCGGCAACATATTGATAAAGTTAAAGGACCTGGAGGACAAAATGAAGACTCTACAATAGAATAAAACCCAACTGGGACGCACAGATGAAACAACTCACCAGGAGCAATGCCTAACAACTAAGATGGAGGAAAGAAGGAACCAAGAAGGAGCCATTTGAAGACAAAAATACAAAATTAACAAGCTAAAAGAGGGAGAAAGAAACACCAAATTCTTCCACCACTCCACCATACAACACTTGATGCACAACAGAATAATGGTCATCAAGAACCAAACAGGGGAAAGGCTAGAAATGCAAGAATCCATTATGGAGGAGTTGCGCACTCACTTCAGGGATATCCGACAAGAACTCAACTACTAGAGGCAAGAAGCCATTGGGGAAATTACCCAACATATCACTAAGCTGATAACATAATATCACAACAAGATCTTGCTCGCCACGACCACCTTAGTCATGGTGGAACAAGAATTCGTCCAACTGAAAGTATGGAAAGCTCCAGGGCCTGCTGGATTCACCACCAACTTCTTCCACTTCTTATGGGACATCATCCAAAACGAAGTATGGGAAGTTGTGGAGGAATCTAGGTCCACTCACTGGCTACTACCAGCGTTAAATGCCACCTTCATCACTTTGGTTCCCAAAGATGACAACGTTGCCTCTCCTAGTAAGTATAGAACTATTTCTCTCTACAATGTCATTTATAAAATCATTTCCAAATTCATTGCTAACACGCTGAATAAACTCCTACCCCTCATCATCTCCGTAGAACAAACACAGTATGTGGAAGGAAGACAAATATTCGATGGAATCATCTTAACTCATGAAGTCCCCCATTCCCTTAAAACCACCAAAAAACTAGGCATGATTCTCAAAATAGCCTTTTCCAAATCCTTTGACAAACTAAGCTTGGACTACATCAAAAACATTCTCCCAGCTTTTGGCTTCAACCATACCTGGATAAGATAGATTATGAGCCTCATCAACTCTACTTTTCACTCCATCTTGGTCAATGCCATCCCCTCTGCTACCTTCAACCCCTTGATAGGAATAAGACAAGGGGATCCACTTTCTCCCTTCATCTTCATAATCATGGTTGAAGGCTTGGGCCACTTGATAAAAAGATCTATCCAAATGGGGCCATTTCTTGGTCTACCTCTCCAAAACATCCCTCCATCCTATCATCAATAGGTTGTGGATGAAAACTTGATCATGGGCTACCCCTTAGTCTAGGAAGCCTGCACCCTCAAAGCCATTCTTGACTCCTTCTCTGAAGCCTTTGGTACATAGATCAACCAGGACAAATCTCATAATTTTTTCTTCTACACCCTCCCCAAAACCCAATGCAATATCAACCACATCCTAGGCTTCTCCATTGCTACCCTTCCCTCTAAATATCTGGGAGCTTCGTTAACTGACTCTGCCATTAATCACTCCTCTTGGAGAGCACTACTTGACAAAATGGAAACCCATCTCTCTAAATGGACTCACCGCACCCTTAACATTGCCATCCATCTAGTCCTCATCAAATAAGTCTTTCACTCACATCTATCTCTTCTCAGTTCTTGCTACTCCCTAATGGGTCCTTAAAGAAATCTGCAACTTGCAACGGATATTTTTTGGGGGATGTACAAAAGATAAGAAAAAATGGGCTTTAGTCGATTGGAAGGAGGTCTGCACCCCAAGAAACCAGGGAGCCCTAGGTCTTCAAGATCCTGAACAGAGTAACACCATAATGGGAGCCAACATCTGGTGGAAATTGGTCTCCGACCCCAACGAACCCTGGGCCAACCTATGGGCAGCGAAGTATGAAAAGTATTGGCCCAAGGAAGATCTCATTAGAAACAATCTAGACCTTCCAGGATCCCAAATATGGAAAGAAGCTAGTCACCAAAAAGATATTATCCAAAAATATAGCTTCTGGGAGTTGCGAGATGGAAATCAAGCCAGATTCTGGGAAGATTCCTGGAAACAGATGCCAAGCCTCTCCTTCATCTTCTGCATACCCCTTTGGACTGTTGTACTCCAAAGTAGGCAACTATAGAAGGTACAGGACTTTTGTACAGAAGATACCTTACAAAGCTATAGGAAATGGATCTACACAAGTGGATGGAAAGATAATTGGAACAATGAGAGCCATCCTGAGATCTAGGAGGAGCTATGCATGAAATGGAAAATCCAGATTAGAACTCAGCCTGATATCCTAGGCTGGGGGCACATGCCCAGTCTTACTTACTCAACCAGGGAAGCCTAGAACATCCTCCATCACCAAGATCCAAGACCAGCCAGAAACATCTGGAAAAATATCTAAAAGGCCAATTTATGGCCCAAAATAGCCACCTTCCTGTGGCTACTCAGTAAACGATGCATCCTCACATGGGACAATCTCTTGAAATGCGGGTTTGCAGAGCCCTCCAGATGCCCCCTTTGTGAGGAAAAATTAGAAACCATCGACCATCTGTTGGACCAATTTCCTCATGCCACCACTCTTTGGGGCATAATTGTTGTCATATATCGACGGTCCAACCATGCTAGAGGAAACATCATTGAAACCATTGGCAATTGGCAGGACAATCATTTTACCAGTAACCTGCTGAGTAGATTATGGAAAATCACTCCACGCATCCTCATTTGGAATATTTGGAAGGAGCGAAAGAGTTCCATATTCAATGATAAGGCCTCCACACCTGATCTGATTTAGGACAGAATTCACATAAACCTCACTAAAACTATAGCTTTAAATGCGTAGAGTAAGGAGGACCTACCTATTTCTGCAGCTGAATGTCATTTATGGAACACCTAGAAAATGAGTCTCTATACTCCCATGGAAATCACTCCCAGAAATGGCGTCAGATATCGTGGCCCATAAACCTGGATGGCCCACCTCATGGCCTTCTTCAAATGCAATTTTGATGGGGCATCTAAAGGTAACCCAGGCACAACAGGTTTCAGACGTATCATCAAGAACAACAGTTGAGATCCTCTCTGAATCTACTATGGGAACATTGGATAGGATAGCAACAACTCTGCTGAGCTAGAAGGAATGATACATGGTATCCAAATTGCCATATAATTCCATTACTTCCATATATAAGTGGAAGAATACTGGAAAATAATAACTATGGTAGCCACCCATATTCTTCAAGGCACGACTTCCTCAAAAGTTTCCAACAGCTGGAGGCTCACCCACAAGCTGAATACACTGGAACTTCTGCTTCATAATCATGAAGCCATCACTTTTGGTCATGTGTGAGGGAAGTCCAATGTTGTTTCGGACCTACTCATTAACAACGGGGTGGAAAGAAACTATGCACTGCACCACTCCACCTTTGAGCAAAATGAAGGTGAGGATCTTAGACATAACTGAATCACCCTCATTCAGAAATACTAGCTCCCCCTAGATGCGGGTGACACACCTAACATGAGGGAACATCAAATATCAATTCATGTGGACTGCGACAATCTCCAACAAAATTCCCCACTTGCAGTGGATCCAATTACCGTTAAATCCTCACATGCTCCTCATAGAACTAGAGATAACGCAGATCAGACAAGCATGGCTCATCTGACCCTGATCATCACCTCACCTATACTGTCATTAATGTCCATGATGTATAAACAATATTGTAGCCACGCTTACCCCCCTGTGCCTCCTCACTTATCTGAGCTCCACACGCAGTACCGTGTGAAGATCATTCATGGCCACACTTTCAATCTTCACCCGATCACCTATTTATCCTCGAGAACCCTGCCCCTTTTCTCCATCATTTTCTCCCATTTTTATCTAGCTCCCCACCTTCTGCTCTAGACTCTTATTGATTCCAATCAGGTACAAAGTCTTTGTCCAAGAGAAAATAGGGTGTGCAGAGTCCCTCTGCATGTTTCTCTGTATTCTGCACATCTGCCCCCCATCCTTCATAGCCTTTCCAGCCCCAGTTTCTATCCTGCCTCCTCTCCCAAGTGCACAATGAACCCCATAATGCGCCAATGCACTATTCGCAGAGGTCAGAGAGGAGCCCTCCCAGGACGTTACCATCGCAGTGAAGATAACCACCTTGAATGGATTGAAGGCTCCCCATCCACCACCCTTTCTAGCCATCAATCCGCTCTCGAGCATCGAGCAGTAAAACTCTAGGCATTATTCACACAGAGGCAGTCGAGGTGCCAGGAGGTCCACCTCCTCTCCCAAAGCACCATCTCTGCATATCACAATCAGCTCCCAAGAAAACTTTTGCGTAGGTTGATCAGGACATGGATATATGGATTATGGACTCCGAAGGAATTTGGACGAAGATACCTGAAAATGTAGACCCGGACTCCCACCTCCTCTGCACTCCTGCAAACCTCCCCAAGCGCCCTGTTTCTGAAGTGGAAGCTGTTGTGGAAGAGGTCATTGCATAGGCCCCGACCTATCCCATTAACGAGGAGAATCCCCATTACAGTGATGATGATGAGGAATAATGTCAGCACAACTGTTTATTTTTACTCTGTTTTTTGTCATATGTTCCCGTAGGGCTTTTTTGTAGTTTTCTACACTCTAGATTTTAAATGCATCTGCGCTGTTGCGCACAATGTAAGGCTCATTTTTCAAGTTTTGTCTCGGCTAGCTTCCACCCCTGCAGAGGCCCGAAAACATCGTTACAAACGTAGGGATTGGTTAAGCACAACTTACCAACCCTGCCTATAGCATATGTATTTTTACGTTCTTAAATTAATAGATTAGCACAAATTACCAAAATAAAAAAAAATAACCCAATGAAACATAAATTATTGGTCCAAGTTATTGTTGCATTGTGAATATTTTAGACAAATGAATTCATCATATTTTAAAAATATAATCGAACAAACATAAAAATCACTCATAATTTCATATAAGGTCATATGGAAGTAGAAATATCATTTCCATTCCTCAATGAAAACATCATTTATATAAATTGTCTTAAACAGTTATTGAAAATCACTCATATTTTCTTGCACACCATCAAAATTCACATATTCAGATGAATGATTGGATGCAGATGAATATGTTCCCTATTCTTCTCTTTCATCAACTAGTGCTCCATCCGAGTCAACATACATTCCCACCACTTGTTGTTTCAAAAGTATTCTAGATCTATGACTGGGTTCAACATACTGCCATCTCAACACTATTTCTTCTAGTAGCAACCTCCTCAAAATATCTATCGTCCTAGAGCGAAGAGTTCCTCTCTTTGTGAAATTGAAGTCATAAACTAGTATGTCAACTTCCTCCAATTTTAAGAGGTATGTGCGGAAACGATTTATATTTGGACCCTTTCTTTTTCTCTTTTCGACATTTTTTTTTATCAACTCCCATATTTGGCTTGCACACACCATTGAATGGGTGTGTTTTTGTGGCATACCAATGTACTTCAACACTTGTGACATCTCCATTTTCTATAATTACCTTTATAACCTTGAAAGCCCAGAATGGATAGCCATGTTGATATTCATGTGATAACACTGTGATCATGCAACTCTCATTAATATATAGTATTGAAGCCCTGTAAAGGTCTTCCATGGCTTCAGGTTGTGCACGAAAGCTTCTAGAACCAATATATATTTCTCTTTCCTCCACCTTTGTAGAATTACTAATACCTTTTTATTATTGTTTTCCAACAATGTTTGTTTCCCCATAATAATTTTACACATTATGTGGTCAAATCAACAGAGTCTTCAAAAGAATATCTTCATTTGTTGATCTTGAAAGGATATCACTATGATCATTGAAAAATGACTCGCACCAAACTAGATCAGCAACATCAAAGTACTCATATGTGTATCTAATGGATTTTTTAATTTCTTCCAGGCATTTAGAATAATATATATCTCTCTTCTGCCTTTGTGAATTATGAACTTCACCAATTGATTGTAATAACAATATATTTGATGAAAATATTTGATGATTTGGAATGAATGTAAAAAATTCCAAACCTGATGACGATGCCCATTCTGCAATTGTTGACTACTTCTTGCCACATATAAGTGCTTTCGCATCAATTTTTTTGATACGAAATTGATGTTGGAAGAATTCATTAATTTATTCAATGCATTTATCCTCACCATGCGATCCGAGAATAAAACTCCGCATGTCAATAATTTCGTCTAACACATGAAAAATAGGCTCTATCATATATGATTTCTTAATACATTGAAATAATGATGGTAAGATCCTAACATCCTTCCTCCTCAATGTTATTGAAAAGCGACTGAACATATGACCAATATGGTCATGATTGTTCCCAAGAAGAAGGAAGCCAACCTTTACCTTATGAAAAAATATCAATTGAGCAAGCATGCTTAGATATCCAAAAACAATCTAATTTTTGTTTTCATGACAAGTGTTTTCTAATTGTAGATACAAAATTTTAGGAAGGTTACCACACCAATTAGAAAGAACCTCATGAATTATGGTTATTCTCATATTTCCATCATTATGAATATTTGGAGCTGTGAATTAAAATGCTAGCGACAGTTTCCCATTGAAGACGATACAAATGACCATGTAAAACTAGATAAAAATTTCCTCGTAGAAATTTTTGGTTGTGCAAATAAAATGTGGTCAAAGTGTTTTCTTCTCGTCCATACGATAAATTATAAAACCCAAATATTTATTTGTATTATCATAACACTTATTTTGATGCTTGTACTACATTTTCCTTTCACTTGTTTTTTTTTCACGATTCTCTTGAAGTGCTTTGACAATGGAATCTACACATAACATAAAATAAACCTATTAATAAATAAATTTTCATAGTTTATCACTATAAAATTTAAACGAATAATGTTATGAATGCTTACCTCTTTTTTATCCTTGAAATTTATCCCTTTTTTATTTCAAAGTAACACATGTACTAAAAACCCCCATCCTTGTCTTCTTAGGAATACGAACATTTCGGAATTCTCTCCTCCATATCTGCACTAAATATTGATATGTAATAAAATGACCATTTCCTTCAAATCCTTCTGCATATTCCTTCAATAAGTTGTAGATTTCTCTGCTTGAGAAATTATCTGGAATATGTATTGTATCTCTATTTGGAAAACACTATCCATGTTTTGAAAACAGTTCTTGTACCCATGATATTGTAGTGTTTTCTAGTGGCCCAAACTCTAGTTTATGATGAACATCTGAATAATATGTAGGATCCCTTTCCAAATTATCTTGGATTCTTGATAGAAGAAAAATAGAAATTTAATGAAACATTTTGAAAGCCTTTCTACAGAGAACTGAAGACCCAATACAGTAATTATAACCTACGAGTGTAGATTGAATCCGCCCCACTAAATATGATTTCTCCATGCTTTTATTCATTGACAAATATTTCTTCCTTTTCTCCAAAGGAAGCTTGAAATCCATATTTTTCAAATAATCCTTTTTACAACAGTCATTTCAAATGATATCACTGATAGAACTTCTTCTAGTGAGATATTCTACTCTACCCCTTATATAACTGGAACATCATGGATAGATATGAAAAGTTCTACTCCTACTCCTAGATAAAATATGTTTTGGCATCATCTCCATCCTTCCATAATTATTCATACAACCATTTCCATCATCAATAGGAGGAATACTATTCTTACTATGATAATTTTCAATATAGTTAGGAACTCACCACCATCATTTTTTGAAAATTATTCATTACCATCTTCGACGGCATGAAAATTTTCAATACCATCATCTGTGGTATTGAAATACTGACTTCGAGGATATTATTCACCATACTTATTTTTTCTTTCATCATTGCTTCTCTCATAGTCCATAGGAGTAGGACTATGTGGAAATTCCTAGCCTCGATTTATTATAAATTCTTCATGTTGGCCTTCATCATTGTTGCTCTCATAGTCCATATGATTAGGACTAAGTGGAAATGGAGACTCTCGATTTATTGGAAAATATTCATCCTTCCCTTCATCATTGTTTCTCACAAAGTCCATAAGTTTAGGAATAAATGGAAAATGTGAATCTCTATTTACTGAAATTTTTTCATCATGTCATTCATCACTATTTCTCTCATAGTCTTTAGGATTAGGAGTAAGTGGCAAATATGACTCTATATCCACTGAAAATTCTACATCTTGTCATTCATCACTATTTCTCTCATAGTCCTTAGGATTAGGAGTAAGTGGCAAATGTGACTCTCTATCCACTGAAAATTCTACATCGTTCCATTCATCACTATTTCTTTCATAGTCCTTAGGATGAAGACGAAGTGGAAAATTTGAGTTTTTATTCATTGAAAATTCTTCATCCTTCCATTCATCACTATTTGTCTCAAAGTCCTTAGGATTATGATAATCAATTAGTCATTTGCTAGCTACTAGGAACGAAACACTTAAAGGGTCAAGGTTCATATATGGATATAGAAATATCGTTATAATAATATTCTCATGTGAAGTTAAGACTTTTAAAAGAGTCCTTAAGCATAGAACATAAGGAAGAATATGGAATATAGTTCGAAGGGAGGCATTGTGTAACAAGTAGGAATTTAGAATGTGGTTAAAGAACTTTAATAATAATTATTGATGTTATATTTTGGTTTTCAAGCTTCTGTGGTTTTTTATTAATGAAGTTTTTGAATTTTCCACAGTGTGAGAAAATAATGGTTGGCATTTCGAATCCCAATGGGGATCCATCTTTAGGACACGAGGAAGAATGGAGAGTGAAAGAAGAATGAAAAGGACAAGGTAAAAATAGTGAAGTGAAAAGAGAGGAGGAAGAGTTGACTGATTAATTAATTAATATTATTATCTTTAATTTATTAAATAAATAATTTAATTCTAATAATTTTTTAATAATTTTTTATTTTTATTTCAATAAAATATTTAAATATAACTAATAGAATATTATCATCTATTTATTAATTTTCTGAAATTTTGAATTTGTTCATTAATTTTTAATTCTAATAATAATTTTTTTTTTTATGAATTTTTATTTTATTTAAATTTTTATTTTTATTAATTCTAAGTGATAAAGCCTAAAGTTACTAAATTCTTTGTTTTAATAAACTTTAATTTTTATATTAATTTCTTAATTGTAAGTTTATTATTTTTTTTTAACTACATTAATAATTATAACTAACTTAAATTATCTATTTAAATTAAAATAATAATTATAACTAACAAAAAATTATCTAAAAATATATAACTTTAAAAATATAATCTAAGGGCTAACTTAAATTATCAAATTAACTTAACCTAACCTAAAAATAATGTAAGGGTTAATTATTATGTAATTAAATTAAAAATAATATAAGGGTTAATTTTATAAATTTTTAATTTTTATATTAATTACTTAATAAAAATAATATAAGGGTTACTTTTATAAATTTTTAAATTTAATATTAATTGCCTAATTAAAATTTCCTAAAGAAATTTTAATTTTTTTCTTCAAATCCAAATTAATTCTAATAATCATTAATTATTCAATTAGCTCTACTAATTTCAATCATAATTAATCTAATGTTAAGTACGATCATTATTGATTATATTTTTATTATTTTTATTTATATTAAAAACTTTAGATACAAATTATAATTATTAATTAATTAAGTTTTATTATGAGAAAATAAAATTAACTAATAGGATAATTATTAAAAGTAAATAATATAATTAGCTTAACTCTTCAAATTTATACTAGCTCTACACAAAGATCAAAAATTAAATATTTCGAGGGAGAAGCAAATCTGAGATACAATACCTCTGAAAAGGATGAACCCTAGGGGCACATCTATCAAATTAGAGGTCGCAAACTATCACTGATCTCGAATCCTCAATCCCTATTGATGTTATGCGGGTGTTTTATAATCTCGAGTGCTTCTCTAATTTTTCTCCTTCGATAGTGTTCCTCCCTGGCAATGATTTTAGCATCCTTAAGACGCATGTTATGTTTAGTTTTTGAGGAGTGATCAGCAAGGGCAGAAGTGCGCCATTGTTCATGTTTAATATCGGCACCATGCTCCTTAAGACGTTTTTGAAGAGAGCATCTGGTTTCACCAACGTAACTCTTTCCGCACGAAAAATCAGTCTTGTAAACACCTTTAAGCTTCTCCTGACTAATATTATCCTTCACTGACTGCATTTTTTTCCTTATGCTTCCTGCTGCTGAAAATTGTGCTAAAATGTCATTTCTTCTCAAACCCATAGAGATATTATCCATAACACCCTAAATGTATGGTAGAAAAACCCTACTCCCACTCTCTCGGGGTCCTTGGTGGTTCTTGGAAATGACCAAACTTTCAGCTCTTTTTATGGCTTTCCTGATTTCATTACCTTTATAACCTATACCCATGAAAATAGATGTCAAGTGAGTGATTTCCTCTTTTATATGTTCATCATTGGATATCCTTAGAACTCTTACAGCAAGCATATTAAGGACACCAAATTTCTTAGCAGCATGATGGTAAGAATCAGAATGAAGGTAGTTATCAGTATGGGTTTTCCTCCTAAACACCAGATGCCCCAATGTTCCATCCTCGTTTCTGGTAACAAGGACATCCAAGAAATGAATTATCCTTTTTTATTCAATCTCAACAGTAAACTTAAACTCTGAGGAAAGTGAGTTGAGATGATTCAAGAATCTCTCGAGATTTTCATTTCCATGTCTCCACTTTATGTTAGTGTCATATACAAATCATTTCCACCAAGCTAGACTTAAGGGAAAAGAGGCAAGGTTTTTTTATCGAAGTGCTCCATAAATAATTTGGCGACAATAGGTGAAAGAGGTGATCCCATTGTGACACATGATACTTTCTCTTTGAATTCTCCTTGTATGCTGAAGATGGTTGATCGTAGAAAAATCTCCGCAAGCTTAGCTGTTTTTGGATCTGTAACCTCCTTAATAGCCTGCACTGTTTCATCTAATGGAATTTTGGTAAACAATAAAACCACATCAAAGCTTACCAAGATGTCGGTCTCCTCCACTCTTTCCTCCTTAATAATATTAATGAAAGCATTCAAATTCTTAACGAAGGAATCAGTGTTTCCAACAAGATACTTGAGGATTCTAGCCATGTATTTATCCAATTCATAGGTAGGGGATCCAATGGTATTAACAATCGGTGTAAGGGGAACACCTTCTTTATGAATCTTGGGTAACCCATAAATTATCAAAATGATCTCGCAGGATGGTATCAATTTCTTTTTTAAATTTTCATGGAGATGAGAGCTTGAAATTTCCTTCTTGAACTCTCTTAAAACCCTTGGTAAAGGGTTGGACTTCAACTTGTTATAGCTACTACAATGAAGATGCTCGTTTATTTTCCTGATATAATCCACTTTATCCAAAATGACCGCTACTCCTCCCTTGTCCGCTTTAAGGACAACAATATATTTTTTGTTGCGAAGGGATCTGAGATCACTCATTTCATCCTTTCTAAGATTACTCTTAGGGACTCTATCTTTCCTTTGAATTAGGTAGCATTCTTATCTGACAGCTTCCCTATCGTCCAAAGGTAAAATCTGAATGCCTTCCTCATTGTTGCACAGAATTCTCTATTTTGGGATGCCTTTAGGAGCAACAAAAAACCCTAAACCTTTGCTGAGAATTTTGATGGTTTCTTAACTTAACTCCACTGATGAAAGGTTCACAACCTTTTTATTAATAGTTCCACTAGCATCATCTTTTAAGGGATTTTTTATAAGACCCCTATCCTCATCACTCCCAAGCATGCGGCCTACCATGCTTATGCTCTTATCCTTAATGTTACCTAACAAGCTGATATTGAGGCTAGTTGGATTCTTAATAAGGGGCTTATTGTGGCAATGACCCATATCAATATATACTTTCCCTTTTGAGGGTGCATTATTGTGCCCCTCATTACTAGCACCCTCACCCCTAACTAAATAACGCTAGTCCACCTCATCTTATTTCTTAAAGACTGAAATTGTCATGGAATCATGACCCTCAGTATGATCAAGAAGAGGTTTACTGCTAGCTCATGGAGTAATCACCACCAAATAATTATGATCCATCGGACCCACTGATAGGTTGAGAGCCAAAAGAGGCTCCACTTGTCCCTCCCATAACACCGATTCCAACAAAATTTCTAGATCCAAATACTGTATCGTTTAATGCTGCAGCAAAGACCGAACACGTTGCTGCAAAATTTGAAAACGCTCAGAAATAACCTGAAGCTGAAATTCCAGCATTATTACTAGATCTAAACGGTGGAATGAGTAATGTTGCATAGGAGTCCGAATACATTGCTACAGAGATCAAAAACCTTGATGAAGAGCCCGAAGCTGGAATTCCAACATTATTATTAGATCCAAATGCTATATTGACTAAAACTACAAAGGAGTTCAAATGTGTTCTTGTAGCAATCGAAAAAGCTAATGAATACCCAGAAGCCATAACATGGAGCATGAGCTGAGAAGGCGAAATTGGAAACTTCGAAGGTGCAGCACACTCTCTGAGATTGAACACCTATTTAACACTGTAGGAAAATGACTTCTTCCTCAGGGGAATCACAGTTTTATTAGCAGAGTAAATGTTGGGTTCTCCGACTTCTGAAGACTTTATGACAGGAATGTCACTCCAACTAGCTTTCGCCCTATCCAAACTACTTGGGACCATGATCATCGAACAATCAGAATAATTACCCCTGATAGAGTAACCATCTGAAACCTGATCCACACTCTCTGATGTTAAAATACTCAACCTGTCTGCAGCTTTCAAACTGGATTGAGCCGATATTTCAACATACGCCTCAAGAGATCAAGAATTTCCTCTGTATTTATTAATAATGTCATGAATGGATGATAGTGAGATTTTGTCAGATTAAAGTTCTCCACAGTACCGAACGAACCTATAGAATGAAAAGACATAACATCATTATAAACAAAGCCAAAACGTTGCACAAATCCTCTGGAGGAACGCGAAACCTTATTTTAAAACTAGAAATCACCAGCGTCAGCTGATCGAAACTCAATAAGAGCCACGTTCTTGAATTTTTTAAGCTTTCTAGATTTTCTATCACGAGCTAGCTCACCCTCCCTCTAAGCTTTCAAAGCAACTCTGGCATCGACGGTATTCCATAGGTCAGAATTAATTGAATTAGCAATATTTAAATGTATAGATAGAGCAGAGTGCCCAGGTTTATTCAAAGCGGCATGCGTCCACCTGATCTTAGCATGAATTAGGTTAAAACTATGTTTTAAAAAATATTTTTTTGTATCTATGAAGGTGGAAGATAGGCTTAATGCGCGAAGGTAGGGATGAGATTATTCTCACGACATCCTTTGAGAAAATGGGGGTCTGCGACCCTTCTTTCAATTTTCATTCTATTTTTTTCCAGAGAACAAATATCATTCCAAGAATTCCCTTTGTACAGGGACAAAATTTTGGTTTTCAAGCTTCTGTGGTTTTCGATTCATGAAGTTTCCGGATTTTCCATAGTTTGATAAACAATGGTTGACGTTTCAAATCCCAACATGGATCCATCTTCAAGACACGATGAAGAATGAAGAGTGAAAGAAGGACGCAAAGAACAAGGTAAAAATAGTGAAGTGAAAAGAGAGAAGGAAGAGCTGACTGATTAATTAATTAATATTATTATCTTTAATTTATTAAATAAATAATTTAATTCTAATAAATTTTTAATAAATTTATTTTAATAAAAAAAATATTTTAATAAATATATATAAATAAATAATAGAATAATATCATCTACTTAATAATTTAATAATTAATTTTCTGGAATTTTAAATTTGTTCATTATTTTCTATTTTAACAATAATTTTTAATTTTTAATGAATTTTAATTTTATTGAAATTTTAATTCTTATTAATTCTAATTCATAAAGCCGAAAGTTACTAAATTTTTTGTTTTAATAAATTTTAATTTTTATATTAATTTCTTAATTGTAAGTTACTAATTTTTTTTTAAGCTACATTAATAATTATAACTCACTTAAATTATCTAATTAAATTAAAATAATAATTATAACTAACTAAAAATTATCTAAAAATATCTAACTTTAAAAATATAATCTAAGAGCTAACTTAAATTATCAAATTAACTTAACCTAACCTAAAAATAATGTAAGGGTTAATTATTATCTAATTAAATTAAAAATAATATAAGGGTTAATTTTATAAATTTTTAATGTTTATATTAATTGCCTAATTAAAATGATATAAGGGTTAATTTTATAAATTTTTAATTTTTATATTAATTGCTTAATTAAAAGTTCCTAATTTTTTTTTTTCAAATCCAAATTAATTCTAATAATCATTAATTATTCAGTTAGCTCTACTAATTTCAATCATAATTAATCTAATGTTAAATATGATCATTATTAATTATAATTTTTATTATTTTTATTTATATTAAAAACTTTAGATACTAACAATAATTTTTAATTAATTAATTTTTATTAATAGAAAATAGAAATTTATTAATAGGATAATTATTAAAATTAAATAATATAATTAGCTTAACTTAATAAATTTCTGCTAGGTGTATGCAACGATCAAACCTTAAATATTTCGGGGGAGAAGAAAACTTGAGATACAGTACGTGGGAAAAGAACGAACCCAAGGGGAATATCTATCGAATTAGAGGTCACCAACTGTCACTGATCTCGAATAATCCATCCCTGTTGATGTTATGCAGGTGTTTTATAATCTCAAGCACTTTTTTCTAATTTTTCTCCTTCGATAGTGTTCCTCCCTGGCAATGAATTTAGCATCCTCAAGATGTATGTGATGTTTAGTTTTTGAGGAGTGGTCAGCAATGGCGAAAGTGTGACATCGTTCATGCTTAATATCAGCGCCATGTTCCTAAAGACGTTTTTGAAGAGAGCGCCTGGTTTCACCAATGTAACTCTTTTCGCACGAACAATCAATCTTGTAAACACCTTTAAGTTGCTCCTGACTAATACTATCCTTCACTGACCGCATTTTTTGCCTTATGGTTCTTGCCACTGAAAATTGTGCAAAAAATGTCATTTCTTCTCAAAAACTTAGCGATATTATCTGTAACACCCTTAATGTATGGTAGAAAAACCCCACTGCCACTCTCTTGAGGTCCCTGGTGCTTCTTGGAAATGACCTAACTTTCAGCTCTTTTTATGGCTTTCCTGATTTCATTCCCTTTATAACCTATACCCATGAAAACATATGTCAAGTGAGTGATTTCCTCTTTTAGATGCTCATCATCGTATATCCTTAGCCCTTAGATTATATTTTTAAAGTTAGATATTTTGAGATAATTTTTAGTTAGTGATAATTATTATTCTAATTTAATTAGATAATTTAAGTTAGTTATAATTATTAATGTAGTTTAAAAAAAAATTAGTAACTTACAACTAAGAAATCAATATAAAAATTAAAATTTATTAAACCAAAAATTTTAGTAACTTTAGGCTTTATCAATTAGAATTAATAAAAATTAAAATTTCAATGAAATTAAAATACATTAAAAAATTAAAAATTATTATTAAAATTAAAAATTAATGAACAAATTTAAAATTTTAGAAAAGTAATTATTAAATTGATAAATAGATGATATTATTCTATTTTTTATCTATAATTATTTTATTAAAATAAATTTATTAAAAATTTATTAGAATTAAATTATTTATCTAATAAATTAAATATAATGATATTAATTAATTAATCATTTGGCTCTTCCTACTCTCTTTTCACTTCACTATTTTTACCTTGTCCTTTGCGTCCTTCTTTCACTCTTCATTATTCATTTTGCACTGAAGATGGATCCCCGTTGGGATTCGAAACGTCAACCATTGTTTTATCACACTGTGGAAAATCCTGGAACTTCATAGAAGTTATATTGTTAAGAAAAATGCTAGTAAAATCATAAGTATTAACAAGGGATAAAATAATTGTAAAAGAAAATACTATTATAACAAAGTAATGTAAATTGACGAAAAGTCATAAAGGACCATAAATGTTCAAGTGGGAATTCTAGAAATTTTACGGGATTGTATCAACATAATAGTAAACACCATCTGAAAAAAATTATGTTGTTACAACAACTGTTGACAATAGAAAGTAAAAGTGTTGTAAGAGATGAGAATGCGACAAAATTAAATAACGTCAATTATGACCAAAGTAGCATAAATGGTATAAATAGGAAAAAAAAGTGGGTAAGTAGAGTTGTTACAAACGGTATCGCAGCCCATGTTGAAAACACTAGGCCTATGTGTCCCCACAAAAAAAAATGAAAACCCTAAATTTATGATGCTGTAAATTATTTAAGAAATTTATAATATGATGTAGTAATTTATTTCTCTATATAGTGATTAAGTGTAAAAAAGTACAACTATTATTATGAGTGATGGTGAAGGGTTCTACGTGTAACTTAGGGATGAGGGAAGTCCACCAGATCAAAATGATCAATTGCTGGACATGATCAGAGATATGAAATGAGAATTGGTTCAACTAAGAACAAGCAATGAATGATTGTTGCAATCCAGCGAAGAGCAAGAGAGGTTGATCAAATAGTTAACCTCCAGGTCCAGTCACGAAAGTGAAGACCCTGGGAAAAAGAGGAAAGAAGTTGAAACCAACTCAAATGGATTTTATGGTGGTGAAGCATCGAGACAGTAGTCCAGAAATAAAAAATAATTGCAAGGAGAATTCAGTAAAATCAAACCTCACACTTTTGAAGGTGAAAAGGAGGATGATTCAAAAGCTTGCCTTCTAAGCATGGTTAAATATTTTAAAGCTTAGGAATATGGAAGTAACCTGAAAGCGAGATTGGCCATTTACCAACTAGAGGGTAAAGCTACCCTTTGGTGGGAAGAAACAGAAATGGTACATGTGTTAGATAAAAAACCAATTACCTAGGAATACTTTCAAACAAAATTTAAGTCTAGATATTCAAATGAGAGATATTATGATGATAAAGACAAATAATTTCATGAGATGAGATTGGGACAAATCACATTTGATGAGTTTGTTACCAAAATTACTAACCTGCTTCCTTACGTGCCTTATATCTGAGAGAAAAAGGCTAAAGTAAAATGATTTTTAAACTACCTAACTACCATCTATAAAGAGAGAATAGAATTTGACAATTCAAAGACAATAGATGAAGTTGTTCTTAAATCAAGACTATGTTATCAGTAGTTCAAACGCAGAAATGATCATCTGAAAAATTGGGAAAATAAATAAAAAGGGAAGAGTGACTCTAATGTCAAAAGAGTAAAACCAACTTAATTGAAAAAATTTGGGAAAAACCATCAAAGGAAGAAATTTAATAAAAATGGAGAAAACCAACCAACACAATCAGATACTGGATATAAAAGGATGGATGCAAACAACAAAAAAGAAGGTGTTGTAAATATGAAAGAACCACTAAAGTGTTGGGGATGTGGAGAACCTTACCTGCTACATGATTGTCCTCACAGAATAGTTCAGAACATTCAAGTGTTACGAGAGGCAACTATTGTAAATGACATTTCTAGAAACATTCCATGGATTAGTGCTGCACTTGAAGATCGCCAGGTTGGACACCAATCAACCATGATAGAGATGGAAGGTATGATTTTTGAGCAACCTTTTTCTGTTTTGATAGATCTAGGAGACAATTTAAGCTATGCAAGTCCACAGATGGTGGAAAAGTGAAAATTAAAATTAGAAAATTTTCACCAAGCATGGTTCGTTCAGTTAGCCACTGGAACAAAAATAAAATTTACCCATAACTTCCAAAAACTTTCATCAATTTAAATGGGTATGAAACTAAAATGAATATAAACATTTTTCCTCTAATATCATATTATTTTTTAGTGGCAATGTACTAGTTAGATAAGAATAAAGAAATAGTTATTTTCTTAGCTAAAACAATTCATTGTATATATGGTGAGGGAAGAGTTGTGATAGTGAAAGGAAAACCAAGACCCATATCAATCCGACCAATTTCTGTTATACACTTAAAAAGGACATCAAGAAAATTTTGTCAAGTGTATGTTGCACAAGTGGAGGAATTGTTACAACAAACTGAAAAGGAACTGTAGAAATTTACTACTAATCATAGATTTCAAAGATGTATTTCTAGAGGAAATCCCCCATCTACCCACTAAAAGAGAAATTGATTTCTCCATTGAATTAGTACCAAGAGCTACACCTATCTCTAGAGCACCCTATAGAATTAGTACTCCTGAATTGTTAGAGCTAAAAGTTCAATTAGAGGAGGTATTCGACAGAGGATGCATAAGAACAAGCATGTCTCCTTGGGGAGCACCAGTACCATTTGTTGAAAAGAAGGATGGAACATTCAGGATGTGCATAGATTTTAGACAACTGAATAAATTGACAATAAATAACAGATATCCTCTTCCAAGGATAGATGACTTATTTGATCAAGTGAGAGCAGCCATTATCTTCTCAATGATTGATTTAAGAACAATATATCATCAACTCAGAGTCAAAGATGAGGACATCAATTAGACATCATTTGAGACTAGATATGTACACTATGAATTTGTAGTCCTACCATTTGGACTTAATAATGCACCTGCTACATTCATGTGTCTAATGAATAGTGTAATACACAAGTATCTAGACAATTTTGTATTAGCCTTCAGTCATGACATTTTGGTATACTCCAAAAATGAATAATAACACAAAGAACATTTAAGAATGATTTTACAAACACTTAGAGAACATAAGCTATATGAAAAACTCAGCAAGTGTGAATTTTACAAGGACAAAATTCAGTGTTTGGGTCATGCAATTTTAGAGGATGGCTTAGTAATAGACCTAGAGAAAATATAATCCATAATGGATTGGCCTGTATGTACTGATTTCCCAGCCATAAGATCCTTCATGGGTATTTCTGGATACTATCGTAAATTTATGGAAGGATTTTCAACCTTAGCCTATCTTATTACTTCCTTACAGAAAAAGGGAGTAAAGTTTGAATGGAAATAAAAGTGTCAAAATAGTTTTGAACAATTAAAACTTAAACGAAAAACTACCCCCATATTGAATATTTGTTATCCAAATAAGGAATTTGTAGTATGTACAGATGCATGTTCAAAAGGGTTAGGAGTATTATTGCAAGAGAATTCAGTCATAGCATATGAGTCAAGAAAATTATATAAAAATGAAAAGAATTATATTGTATATGAGTTAAAATTAGTTGTTGTGATACATGCATTGAAGATGTGGAGATATTATCTGTTGGGAAATAAATTCATACTAATGACATATCACATAAGTTTGAAATATTTTTGTACTAAACCTGATTTAAATGATAGAAAAGCTAGATGGTTCTCTTTCCTTAGTGACTTCAATATGGAAATCAAACTCATTAAAGGAAACGAAAATCATATTACATATAATTTGAGTAGAAATTCTCGTCAAATTTCAAACAATGCAGGAAGTAGTGTGAAATTTGACATAGAATAACTGATACAGGAAGTGATGATGCAAGATCAAAAATATGTAAAATTGCAAGAGAAATTGCAAAAAAATGAAATAGCGGGATATACTAAAAATCATAAAGGATTGATTTATTACAAACAATGATTGTATATTCCAAATGTGACATCATTAAAACAAGAAATTTTAGATGAGTATCATGAAAGAACCTATCCAGGTCATCATAGTTATCAAAAATACATTTCAGCATAGAGGAAGAACATGTTTTGGCCAGGTATGAAAAAATATGTTGTTTATTATCTAGCTATATGTTTATAATTTCAGCAAGTCAAAGTGGAACATCAACATTCGGTGGGATTAATGAACCCCTTACCTATCCTAGAATGGAAGTGGGAAGTGGTTTCCATAGATTTAATTATCGGATTTCCTAGAACTAAGTATCAACATGATTCTATAATGGTGGTTGTAGACACATTGACTAAGGTTGCACACTTTTTACCAGTGTAATCTACTTTTGGCACAGCTCCAGTAGCTAATGTATTCATGAAAGAAATTTTGAAACTCCATGGAATTCCAAAAATTATTATATTTGAGAGAGATACAAAAATTACTTCAGCCTTTTGGAAAACTCTGTTTCGAGGAACGGGTACCAAATTGAACTTTAGTACTGCATACCATCGTCAAACAAATAGACAAACAGAAAGGACCAGTCAGAATTTAGAAGACATGCTATGCATGTATGTTATAGACAAACCTAAAAGATGGGAATATTTGCTGCATTTAGCAAAATATCCATATAATAATAGTTATCAAGCTTCAATTGAGATGATTACTTTTGAAGAATTGTATGGCAGAAAGTGCCACACACTTCTTAGTTGGAGTTAACCAGAAGATAAGTTAATTGTTCAACCTTATGCATTATAGGATATGGAAAGAGTTGTGAATAAAATTCAGAAAAATATTAAAACAACTCAAGATAGAAGAAAGAGTTATGCAGATAAAAAGAGAATTCATAGAGAATTAAAAGTGGGAGACCATGTCTACTGGATGATTAATCCTAAAAAGAGTACCTTATATATGGGTAGCTGTGATAAGTTAGCACCACGCTACTATGGACCATTTGAAGTTCTAGAAAGATTGGGGCTAGTAGCTTATAAATTGGCTCTACCTATTCATATTAAGGTTCACAAATTTTTTCATGTTTCCTTATTAAAAAATTATGTGCATGATCCTACTCATGTAGTTGATTGGATTGCGATACATGTGGAAATAGAAGTGGAATTTCTTCTAGATCCTGATCGTATACTGGCACGGGAACAAATCGAGCTCTGAAATAGGACTGTAGCTAGACTGAAAGTGCAGTGGATGCACTTTACACCTAAAGAAGCTATTTGGGAGTGAGAATAAGAAATGAAAGAGAAATATTCAACGCTTTTTGAAAAGTGAACTGATATCTTGCAACATTGAGGACAATGGTATGTTTTAGAGGGGGAATATGTAATATCCCTATTTTACTACTTTTATTAGAGAGTTGAAAATCCTAAAGGTTAAGTGGACCTAAAGGAAAACTGTATGTCTCGAGATATTATATTTTTTGAATTAATAAATGTGGAATTTTAATTATAGTGAAAAGACTAGAGTATATTAGAGACTAGGATTCAAGTCCATGAGGATGGAATTAAATCCAAAGACATTCCCAAATTCTCCAAAATTCCTTGGAGAAAATAAATTAAATTAAAAATATTAGATTAGAGATAAAAAAACTAAAAGATGCCTCATTAAAGTGGAAAGTTAGTCAGAAGAGGTTAAATAAAACTAGAAAGAATAAAAAGCTAGTTTTAAAGAGTTTTGTGGAAAAAATAAAAGTAAAGCCTAGGCTAAAGGAAAAAAACATCCTAATTTAATTGGACGCTGTTATGGAAACATGTTGAAGGGAAATAAGGCTTAAATAAGCCATTCCAGGGTAGACAAGAATTTGTCTACACTTTGAAGGAATTGGTCTTTGCTCGGGGGGAGCTGTGGAGAAAACGGACAAGGTTGGGTGGAAAATAGTCTTGTCAGAATTTGTATGCACGATTAATTTAATTATTTCTTATGATTATGTTGTTATGACGAGAAACATAGTTTAGAGGAATGATGAATTATGTAGGAAGATAAGTGGGAAATTATCATTTCTGAGTGATTAAATAATATAATGGAATTTTGTTGTTTTTAATTTAATAGAGTCTGATGTATTTAACAGAACATACAATAACCAATATAGTTTAGCTCTCTATAGTTACATAGACTAACTAAATTATTAAAGCAACAAACAGAATATATAAAACAAATTAGGAGGGTTTAAATCTAATGTTAGGTTGTAAGAATTTATATATTAAATTCATAAAATGATAATATCATTAGAATTGGAAAGTATGTTAAGAGAAAAATTTCACATAATGATTCTGTAAAAAATAATGGAACGTAAGTTTAGACACAGTGAGAGATAATTGTCAAACTAAAATAAAACATGATAGTACAAATTAAATCTAAGTACCTCTACTGTAGATCAACACAAAAGTTTCATATATCTATTCATTTTAATGTTCCAGTAAGAAATTAAATATTAGATACATATTGAAGTACTCGAGGATAGTATAATGGTATACATAACATTAAGTAGAACTCATTTTTTAACAATAATATGTATTTTAAATATTACGAATAAGCGGAAAAACACATATACAAAGTACTTATAAAGATGAATTTTTCCCATAATTATAAGAACATAAGTTTGTATTAAAAAAGTGATAGAATATGTCATCATAAAATGTCATGATTTCTTTAACTGAAGTCAAATGTTCTGTCTAATAATTACATAAATTATACATGAATATATATCCTTGAATTTAGGGGATTGAATTCTGGGCATGATATTGACTAACCTATAAATAAAAGAAATAAAATTTGTCGTCAAATTTGTCAAATAGAATGCACAATTTGACGAGTAGTAAATTGCGAGAGGTGTAATACATGTAAAAAAACACCATATACAGAAGATTAACATCTAAATATAATAATTTAAATAAGTGGATAACATATCAGAAATTAACGATGGTAGTTACAATAGAAGGTTACCTTATTAGTCAATATAAAGCAGTGAAATCCATTATGTTGAAAAAGACGAAAACTAATTAGCTCATGATGGTAAAAGTACAGAGAAATATACTGTAGTATCAGTACTGAAATTATAAAAAATATAATTACCTGTATTCTAGCATCCTAGGAAATTAATGAAAGCCATGAATGAGCTGGACTAATAAAGAAGAGTTCTTGTACCACAAATCATTTTATTAATTCAGGGAAATTAATAAAATGATAAGAAGTTCTTAAGTGAAGAAATTGAAAATATTTTATTAATTTATTAGTTATTGTTCTCAATAAGTATGAATCAAATGATACGAAATGAAAAGGAAGAACAAGATATATATATATATATATATATATATATATATATATATATACCTAAAGAAGAAGACTTTTGTAAATGGAGGCAGAGTTCTCAAATTAAAACTTTGTGGTAATAAGAGACTATTACAAACAATAATAATGACAACCCATTTAAATATACCAGAATTTATAAGTCATTCCTATAACCTGAGGGGTTGTGGAAATAATTAAAAATTAACAAAGCCAAGTTGTGAGGAGGAACGATGAAAGAAAATTAAGTTAATGGGGTCGTTGAGGATCAAAGACTAAGTAGTAAAGAAATTTGATTTCCATATGTATTTTAAACAGTGAAATCAAACAATAATGGTGATGTGGAAAAGAGAATTAAACCTCTAAGAAATTCCAGAACGTCACGAGAAGTAAGAATTAATTTCATGAAAAACCGAGACATAGGGTTACAAATTACATTTATAAAAATTAATTCGAATTCCAATTGAAATCGAATACCACCATACTGTAAGTACGTAGACCCTTAGACATATACAAGCCTACCAAGGTAACAAAATATGTATTCGGAAAATGAAGTCGTGAAACTGGCATGAATTCGAGGTGGAATCGAATGTCACCATTGACAAATTATTATAGACAAAGAGATATAATCTAAAACAATTTTCTGGATATTAAATCAAACTCGTGTCTCCATGGGAATGATTAAAAATCAGACAAATCATTTCCATAAACCCTAGTTAAAATGATTTACATTCCTGGAGCAGAAAATTTGTTGGAACGATAAAATCCACTAGTATTAACTAGGTAAAAACGAATTAAATCGTTACATGAAGGAAATAGTGAAACATTCCACAAATTGCCAAGGCAATTGTGAAAATGCCTCCCAGTCAAAGAAGACATCAATTATATTGAATCCTTTTATTAAGTTATAATATATGAAATATAAAGGGCAAGAAACAATACGTAGTGGAAAACATGTAATACTATTGAGGAGACCTGGAAAATTACTTATGTAAGGAAATAACGAATTACCTTAGGGTTAATGTGAGTGAGAGAGATGAACGAAAAAGGCTACGATCATACCCTGCAACAAAACCATCATCAAATGCATATTAATTCCAAAAATAATGAGACAAATTAGATGCATAATTTGTTCAAGAAAAAGAAATATGTTAAGTTACAGGAATAAATTAAATAGTCAAAAATCGTTTACCTAGAAATGGGTATACTGTCATAAGAAGAAAGAAATCATTGTGAATGTGCATAATAGCCATGGTAGTGAGCCAGAGACATGAACTAGATCCAAACCCTCATATGACATGAAAAAATGAAAATTACACAATGAAAAACGACTTGCCATCGAAACCTAACGAGAGGAATGAAGGGAGGAAATACGACCCCATCTCCATCGTCAACGTGGCACAAATCTGAATCAGTGTAGTGAAAAAAATCAAAAGATCCATGTGAAGGATTAAATTAAAAGCAAAAAAAATTAAATATCCATAGCCTTAAATAAAGAAACGTTACGGTAAGGCGAGAAAGAAGTTAATAAAATTGATATGACTAGCAATCCAATAAGTCTGGGAAATCATACATAACATATTTGACATTTAAAGAAGAAGGTAAGTAAATAAATCTTTGCATTAAAATTTCAATTAATAAAATGAATAATAAATCCATCATCATACATGGCTAAGATTACTAAGGTAAAATTCCATGTATTCGATTTTAATATTATTCCAATATTAATGTAAGAGAGGTCAAACGTTAAAGTGGAATAGGATATAAAGGTTAATGTAGTATAGTGATATGATAATCAGTTATTCATTGGTTAGATACAAGCAATGAAACCCTTAAAGGGTCTAGGTCCATATATGGTTATAGAAATATCATTATAATAATATTATATTGTGAAGTTAAGTCTTTTAAAAGAGTCTTTAGGCATAGAATACAAGGAACAAGATGGAATATCTTTCGAAGGGAGGCTTTGTGTAACAATTAGGAATTTAAAATGTGGTTAGATAACTTTACTGATAATTATTGAAGTTATATTGTTAAGAAAAATGCTAGTAAAATCATAAGTATTAAAAAGGGATAAAATAATAGTGAAATAAAAGACTATTATAAACAAATTAATGTAAAAGGATGAAAATTCATCAAGGAGAAATGTTAAAGTGGGAATTATGGAAACGTTATGGGGTGGTCTGAACATAATAGTAAACATCGTCTGAAAATAATTATGTTGTTACAAAATTTGTTGACAACAGAAATTAAAAGTGATGTAAGAGAAGAAAATGTGACAAAATTAAATAACGTAAATTACTACCAAAGTAGCATAAATGGTATAAATAGAAAAAAAAATGGGTAAGTAGAGTTGTTACACTGATATTTATATTAACTTTAAATCATATCATTTTGACTATGTGAATATAGTTCCACTTCTGAGATGAATTTACCTCTAATTTCATTTCAGAAGTTTATTTATATCATAATAGTTTGTATAATGGGATTGTAGTTATTTTTAGTATAGTACCAATTCTAAATTTAAATTATTTCTATTTACATTTCAGATTTCTATTTTTTTTATTGTATTACTCTGTGCATTTAAAGTAATTGAAATTGAAACTAATTTTTCCAAAATTTTATTATGAACTTAGTTTATAATAATTTTCTTTCTAGAACTAATTTGGAAATCTCATTTCCATATTCTCATAGCCTTTTGCAACTATGTATAATATTCATTCACTTCAGGACAACTCTTCCCTCGGGTCAATATCGAATTTTCTCAATTCTTCATTAATTACTATCACATAATTAAATATGTTCTTTTTATCCTTTTGTATTTACAGTTTCTTTTTTTTTTTATGTACAGGAAGAAAACTACTAGCCTGAATATAATTTTATAGGTATTATCATTACCTGTTGAGTTTCTAAGTTTTTCCTTTTCGTTTTTGTCAATTTAATTTTATAACTTTGATCTCTATGTTTGTGAAGGTTTTTCATATAAATTTCATTCTCTTATACAATTCTTTGTGATAAACTATCAAAGTATCTGACGAAAAATTTCACCCTCCTTCAGGTTGGTCATCAAACAAAAGTAGACTCTTCCACCATTTTTTCCACTCTACATAATTCTTCTTCATACAGTGTATTTTTAATTTTGATTGATGACCACAGATTAAATTTTAATTAAACTGTTGTATAATGGATTTATCTTCTGAAGCTTGATAGAATTATTTCATCCTCATCTCCACTAGAGAATTTTATCGAAAAGGACTAATACATGAAATTTTATATAGTTAATTTTTTTTGTCTATGCTTTTTTTGAATCTTTGTATGAATAGAAATGTATAATAATTTCTATGTAAAAACATATATGGTTATGTTTCTAATTTCCATCTAAAATGTATATTCACAATTCTGATATGTAGTAACATTCATGTTGTATATCTAGAATTTATTCTGTTTAGGATTCCATATCTATTTTAGATTTTCTACTATTACTATAGATGAATTAGATTTAGTTTCGTAGTACATATATTGTAACTTTTTAATTGAAATTTCAGATATTTAATTGGACTTAAAAAACAGATTTAGACCTTGACCAAGGGTTTAGATATTCTGTCCATCTGTCTCTAAATTTAAATAACTCTGCATAACAACACAGAAAGATTAACGGTAGTCCTCTATAGTTGATATTTGTCAAATACATATGACACTTAATTTTTCTAAACTAAACATTATACAATACACATAATTTCTATAGATTAATATACAAAAATTCAAGTTTGAATTTATAAAATAGTAAGAACATCAGTGTAAACATAAAAAATTCATAGAATATGCATACCATTATTATAAATACTATTTTCCTCCCAACCTTGAGCTCATTCCACGGCTCTCCCCCGAGCAGAGACCAATTCTTCCTTAGTATATACAACCCCTTTGTCATCCTAGGAATAGATTATTTAAGTTTGATTTCCCTCAGCCTATTTCCATAAATGTGTCCATTTATTTTTGGATGTTGTTTCCCTTAGCCTAGGCTTTGGTTTTCTTTTCCACAAAGGATCCTCTTAAAACTAGCTTTTCCTCTTTCTAGTTTTTTTCTTGCCTCTTCTCAGTAACTTTCCATTTTACTGCGGATTTTATTAGATTCATTTATCTCATCTAATAATTTTAATTTTATTTTATTTTTCTCCAAGTATTTCTGGAGAATTTTTGGAAAGTCTTAGGATTCTAGTCCATCCTCGGGGATTTGAATTCCTGGTCTCAAATTTACTTTAGTATTTATGCAATAATAAAATTTCACATTCATTTGTTAATTTCAAAAATAATATGTCGACATATATTTTTACTTAGGTCCACTTGACCTTTAGGTTTATTAATTGTCTATAAAAGCTAAAAAAATAGGGATATTACCTATTCCCCCTCTAAAAAAAAACATCTTCCTCGGTGTTGCAATTATTTATCTTTATTCCTTAAAAAGTGATGGATATTTTTCTTTCATCTCATCTTCACAGTCCCAAGTATCTTCCTCAGGCGTAAAGTGCTTCCACTGCACTTTCACCCAAGCTATTGTTCTATTCCAAAGCATGATATCTTCCTGCTCCAATATACGAAGTGGCTCTGGAAGAAATTCCCCTTCTGTTTCCACCTGTATCACAGTCCAATCAAGAATATGAGTAGGGTCATGTACATATTTCTTCAATAAGAAAACATGAAAAATATTATGAAATTTAATATGACTAGGTAGAGACAATTTGCAAGCTACTGGCCCCACTCTCTCCAAAACCTCAAATGGTCCACAGTGGCCTAGTGTTAACTTAGCACAACTACCGACATACAATGTACTTTCACGAGGCTTTATCCTTAAATAAACATGATCTCCCACTTTTAATTCCATATGAATTATTTTCTTGTCTGCATAACTCTTCTTACGATCTTGAGCTACTTTAATATTCTTCTTATTTTTTTCACATTTTTCTCCATTTCATGTAGTTTTTCGGCTCCAAGGACTAATTTTCCTCTCGCTGGCTCTAGCTGAGTGGAGTGTGGCATTTTCTCCCATACAGAGCTTCAAAAGGATTAATTGAAGTCTAATAACTATTATTATAAGCAAACTCTGTCAAATGCATAAAATCTTCCCACTTAATCGGTGTGTCCATCATGTACATGTGCAACATGTCTTCCAATATTTGATTGGTTATTTCAGTATGTCCATCTATTTGAGGATGGTAAGTTGCATTAAAGTTTAGCTTTGTACCCCTTCCTCCAAATAGAGTTTTCCAAAATGTTAATGTAAATTTGGCATCTCTATCAGAGATAATCATTTTTGGAATTCCATGGAGTTTAATTTTTTTTTTCATGAATACATTGGCCACTTGTGTTGTACCAAAAGTATATTGCACCAATAGAAAGTGTGCTTCTTTTGTTAGAGTGTCCATTACCACCATTATACAGTCATGTTGATACTTAGTACAGGGAAATCCGGTAATAAAATCTATTGAAACCACTTCTCACTTCCATTTTGGAATAGGGAGAGGATTCGATAGACATCTAGAATGTTGATGTTTTAATTTTACTTGTTAACACTCTAAACACCTTCCCAAATAATTAGCTACATATTTCGTCATGCCTAGCCAAAACATATTTTTCCTCAATGTGGTTATCATATTTTGATAACTAGGATGACCTGCATAAGGTCTCTTATGGTATTCATCTAATATTTCATGTTTTAATGATTTTACATTAAGACTATAAAGTATTTTCTTATAGGTGATCAATCCTTGTTGGTTTTTGGTATATCCTACAATTTCAATTTGCTATCATTTTTCATGCAATTTTACATATTGCAGATCTTACAAAAATACTCCCTGAATCTGTTCTTATACATACAAAAATTACACTACTTCCTATATATGTCAAAATTTGATGTGGATGTCTCCTCAGAGCATCTACAGTTCTATATTATTTCCCATTTATGTGTTTGATTTCCATATCAAACTCACTAAGGAAGCTAACCAACTTGCTTGTCTGGCATTTAAACCTGGCTGGGTAATGAAATATTTCAAAATTATGTGATCTCTCATTAATATAAATTTATTTCCCAACAGATAATGTATCCACATTTTTAGTGCATGTATAACAACAACCAGTTCTAAGTCATATATTTCCTAATTATGTTCATGTTTCTTTAGTTTTCATGATTCATAAGTTATTACTGCATTGTCTTGCAACAATACTCCTCGTAGCCCCTCTATAAAAACATCTTTAGATGCTACAATTTCCTTGTTTGGATCAGCAATTTTGACTATACGTGCAATAGTTAATTTCTGTTTTAGTTGCTCAAAAATACTTTGACACTTAGTTTTCCACTCAAACTTTATTCATTTTTTCTGCAATGAAGTAATCGGGTATACTAATGCAGAAAATCCTTCCAAAAATCTACGGTAGTATCCAGAAATACCCATTAATGATCGTATTTCTTGTACACATGTGGCTATAGGGAAATTCATTATTTATTGTACCTTTTCCAGATCTACCGCTAATCCATCTTTGGAAATGACATGACCCAGATATTGGATCTTGTTCTTATAAAATTCACATTTGCTGAGTTTTTCATATAGATGTGTTCTCTAAGGGTTTGCAGTACTATTCTAAGATGTTATTTTTGTTCTTCTTCATTTCTAGAGTATACCAAAATGTCATCTATGAACACTAATATAAATATATCTAGATATTTATGGAGAACACTATTCGTGAAACACATGCATGTAGCAGGATAATTTATGAGTCCAAAGGGTAGGACTACAAACTCATAATGTCCATATCTAGTTTTGAATGGTGTTTTCTTGATGTCTTTATCTCTAGTCCGAAGTTGGTGATATCTATTTCTCAAATCAATTTTTGAGAATATGGTGGCTCCCCTTACTTGATCAAATAGATAGTCTATTCTTGGAAAATAATACATGTTCTTGATATTTAACTTATTCAACTGTTTGTAGTCTATACACATCTAGAAAGTGCCATCTTTATTTTTGACAAACAAAATTGTTGCTCTCCAAGGGGACACACTTTTTCTAATGTACCCTTTGTCTAATAATTCTTGTAATTGAAGTTTCGGCTCTAGTAATTCACGAATACTCATTCTATATGGTGCCCTAGAAACTAGAGTAGCTCCTGGTACTAGTTCAATTGAAAAATCAATGTCTCTTTTAGGGTTATATGATGAATTTCTTCTGGGAATACATCCCTAAATTTTTGGCTTACTGGGAAGTATTCTACAACCTCTTTTTCTGTTTACTGTCCCAAATCCTCAACTTGTACATCATATACTTGACAACCTTTTCTTACTGTTTTTTTTTTAATTGCAATGCAGAAATATGTCTCACAAATATTGGTTTTGGTTTTCCTTTAACTATTACAGATTTTACTACATCATATGTGCAATTTACTCATTTGTATAAGCAATTTATTATTGCTTTATTTTTTTTCCATTCAATTGATTCCTACTAAGATATAATAGGATCCTAGAGGGACAATCTTTAAATGTAGTTAATTTTTATATCCATTTAAAATTACAACAGTTTTGGGAATTTTATGCGTAAATTTTCTCTTTGTTCCTCTAGCTAGCTCCACTGGCCAAGCTTGCTTAAATTTTTATGATTTTAGCTTACATTTTTCCACTATCTGGGGGCTGACATAACTTATATTGTCTCCTAAATCAATTAAAACAGAAACAGGTTGGTCAACAATCATACCTTCAATTTCTATCATTGTTGATTGGGGTTCAGCATGTCTGTCTTCTAATGTAGCACTCATTCGGGGAATATTGCAGGCAATGTCATTTACTATAGTTACTTCTCGTACTTCCTGAATATTCTGTATTGTTCAAGTGTTGTGTGGGAAGTCCCACAACATGTGAGGTTCTCTCCACCCTGACATTTTAGTGGTTCTTTTACTTTTACTACTCCTTCCCTTTTATTGCTTGTTTCCATTAGCATGGAACCAGTGTGTGATTGTGATGTCTAATTTTCCCCAAAATTATTAAATTTTTTGTTGGCAATATGATGCTGAGTGTTGTCCTTGATGGCAACCCACTTGATGAAGTTGTCCCTGATGGAATATGTCTTGATGAACTTGTTAAATGATGTAAATCTGATGTATATACAATGAGTACAGAAGGTAATGATGGAAGAAATGTCAGTATGTGCTAGAACATGATGAAAAGAGTATGTCTCAAGGCATACGCGGATTTGCCTCTAGACAAAGTAGCATACGCACGCGGAAAATAACATGCCAAGTCGCGTATGGGCAACAACGCTCTAAATATGTAAAACCAGGGGTAACCACCATGGTATTGACCCATTGTATTGAGTAATGATTCGTCTATGTGACCCTGTCCAGGAATACCATCGAAATTAATGTGGTTTTGGCTCATGGTATTGATAAAGGGTAAACCTATATAAGGAGAAGAAATTCACTGTGCAAAGGTGTGCGAGTATCTGGGCTTTGATGAATACTTCCCTCTGAAGTATATCTGTATGGTTGAACCCTGTTCCTAATTGATAGATCTGAATCTATAATGCACCTATGAACATGATGAAGGCTCAAGATCTCTAAATCTTGAAATGGTGAAAGTCAAGGATGATCTGAAAAGAAGTGAAGAAGACCTGGCGCAATCCTGTTGAAGAGATTGAAGAAATCTGGGTAAGTTTATAGATCTGGTTTGTACAGCAAATTTTATCTTTTATAGATCTATACGCAAGTTCGTTTCATGAAAAGCGCGTATGCGCAGTTAGGGTTTTTCTCTGAAAATGCACTGAAGTATACGCGGGTTCGTCTTCTGGAAAGCACGTATATACATGGGTCTGATTAAATAAAAGCACGTATGATTTATGATCTAATGGTTGTTGAAGGTTGAATGTGTTTCTACATATCTATTCTGAAGTTTGGGTTATATCTGATATTCTGGTTACAGTGGTCTCACTGTTCTGTTTGAAGCAATGAGCAAGGTATGATTGTTGATAAGTGAAGGGTTGTGTTGAAGCTATTTGATCCAGTTTGAAAATTGATGAAACGTGGTCTACAGTGGTGCTGAGGGTCGAAGCCTTCAGTCAGGGGGTTGTAGCTCCCTTCGAGGAAAGGCTGGTAAACGAGTTCAGGGGGTCGTAGCTCCCTTCCAGGAGAGGCTGGTAAATGAGAGAAGGTTGTAGCCTTCTGCAGGTGGGTGCCTGCATGCTGGTTTGAGTCTGCACCAGTACATGCTTGTAAGAAGTTTTCTTAATAATAAATTTTTAAGGCTGAAACAACGGCAGCGGTGGTTTTCTCTCGAATTGGGTTTCCACCTAAAATCCTGGTGTTCATGTGTGTTGCATATGTGTGATGATTATTTTGTTCTGTCTGCACCTGTTTACTGTTTCTGAAATATCTGATGAATGAATAATGCAATGATCTGAGTTAAGATTCAAACACATAATTAGATCTCTGGACATACGCTAGTTCTGTAAAGGATATCCACGTATATACGCTAGTTTCCTTTAGTAAAGTAGCGTATGGGTTTTTAGAAAGGAAAAAGTAAAAGTTTGATTGTCTACCCTAAATACTCATTCACCCCCCTCTCAGTATTTTTCCCAACAATTGGTATCAGAGGAGGTCCTTCTGAGAAAGCTTAGCCGCTAGAAGGAAGATCCAACAAGATGAGCAATCATGAGGGAACAATGTCTATCAAGCCCCCGCTCTTCAACGGGAGCAATTTAATCTTCTGGAAAATGAAGATGAGATCCTATCTTCAGTCTATGGGAGTTGATGTATGGGCCATTGTTGAACAACGATATCAATATCCAGCTGCTACACCAACAGATCCAACTGAAAGGAAGAATTATGAATCAAATGCAAAAGCGGTCAATGCTATAATAGGAAGTCTAACTGAATCATAATTTGTCAAATTCATGCAGCTGAATACAGCAAAGGAAATATGGGACAAAATCATTCTAAGTTATGAAGGCGATGCAAAGGTAAAAAGTGCAAAACTCCAAACTCTCATAATTGAATATGAAAATTTAAAGATGCATAGTGACGAGAGTATTGCCAGTTTCTTTTTACGTCTTGATGATGTTGTAAATCGTATGAAAAATCTGGGAGAAAAAATAACCGAAACTACTTTGGTTGAGAAAATTTTGAGATCGCTAACAGCAAAATTTGAGTCAAAAGTATCTGCTCTTGAAGAAAAACAAGATCTTCAGAATCTTACTATGGTGCAACTTCATGGCATACTGACCGTATATGAAATGAGAAGAGGAGGACCATCTGAAGTCAAAGAAGAATTTTTTAGAGCTTCTACAAAAGGGAAAGAAGTACAAGAAGTAGAAGGATCGGGATATATTTTGGAAGAAGATGAGGCAAATTTTGTAAAGAAACTTCAACTTGGTACAGGACGGTTTAGAGGTAAGCTTCCTTTAAAATGTTTTAATTGTGGAAGAGTTGGTCATTATGCTGCTAAGTGTCCTTACAAAGAAACGCGTGCAAAAGGAAAGGAAGTAGCTAGAAATAAGAACCGGTCGAGCACTAAAAGAAGTTACTATACTCATGATGACAGTGATGCAGTATCTAATAGTGAGGAAGAATGTGAGCAAGATCTTAGACTTCTCATGGCATTTGAATCTAAAGAAGAAAATGATACTTTCGTGGATGCTCTAGAGGAAAAAGATTTTCTTGAAGAGAACAACCAACTCAAAAGACGCTTAGAAGAATATAAAATTCTCTTAGAAGAAAGGAAAATAATTATCGAGACTCTGGAAAAGCAGGTTGAAGAAACAAAGAAACACAATGAGAAATTAGAATGTGAAGTGGTAAGTGTAAGAAAAGAATTTGAGAAAGTAAACACTCTGAATTTTAGATTTGCTAAAGGATCTGAAACCTTAGATGAGATTATCAAGGTTCAACGTTCTCCTCTTATAAAGACAGGTCTTGGATACACTGGAGAGTCCTCTCAAACTTCAGCACCAAATTATCTAAAAACAGCTACAACTGGTTTACAAAATTCTTCCACTCAGCCAGGGAATAAAGAATCTTTACAGGTAAAGCATGATCATCCTAATATAAGGAACACTGGTAGGAATATCTTTCAAAAGGGCACCAATCAATAGGTAAATTCAAATAGAATATTTCATGATCGCAGAAATTTCTTCTTCAATGGACAATGTTTCTCATGTCACAATTTTGGTCATAAAGCTGCTCAATGTGTTGCATATAAAACCATCATGACAAGAGAAGCAAGAAAGAAAAGGATTGATGTTGAAACAAAGAAGAATACCTATAACAGCTTTTCTCCTCTTCTAAATGAAGTAGAATGTGCTTATTGCAATAACTTTGGCCATGAAGATTCTGAGTGCAGGAGCAAAATGCAGCCAAGAGAGCATCTTCCCTCAAAATCCAAAATGTGGAAAAAGAAGGAACCACAGGTTGAAAATTGTGGCATAGCATTATTTGCGGAAGGTGAAGAAAATCAATGGTACATTGACAGCGGATGCTCAAGACACATGACAGGTGATAAACACAAACTTCGTTCATATAGTGCTCTAGAAAAGGAAAAGAAAGTTACTTTTGGAAATGATACTCCTACTGTAATTAAAGGAAAAGGGTCTGTGTCTCTAAAAGAAAAGGTGAAGGCTAATGATGTCATGTATGTGGATGGATTAAGGCATAACCTGTTAAGTGTAAGTCAAATGTGTGATCAAGGAACTGAAGTTGTCTTTAGTTCAAAAGAATGTGTGGTGCGTGACCTTGATACAGGTAAAACAATTATAAAAGGAAAAATAACTCCAAGAAATCTGTATGTATTGAAGAATTGCAAAGAATAATGTTACTTGAGTAAATCTTCAGAAAAATGGTTGTGGCATAGAAGGTTGGGGCATCTAAGCTTCTCTCAAATCAACAAATCTAGCAGACTTAATGTTGTTCGTGGTCTTCCCAATATTTCTCTACCTGAAAGTATCATATGCAAATCCTGTCAATTTGGTAAGCAAAACAAAGTGCAATTCAATGCCAAGGAAGGATCGTCAAGTAAGCCTCTTGAACTCATTCATACTGACATATGTGGACCTATGAGGAAAAATTCACCACGTGGTGAAGAATACTATATTTTATTCATTGATGATTTTTCTAGAATGTGTTGGATTGGGTTGATCAAACACAAAGATGAAGCCTTTGAAAAATTTCAGATTTTCAAAGCGCTGGTTGAAAATGAATTAGATCTAAAAATCAAGTGTCTTAGATCTGATCGAGGAGGAGAATATACATCAAATGAATTCTTTGAATTTTGTGAACAACATGGCATAAAAAGACAGTTTTCTGTAGTAGGCACTCCACAACAAAATGGCGTAGCAGAAAGAATGAATAGAACAATTCAACAAATGGCTAGAGCTATGCTTGATGATTCCGAAACACCTGACACTTTTTGGGGAGAAGCAGCTCACACAGCAGCAAATATTCTTAACAAGGCACATGTTCGGGTAAATAGTGACAAAACTCCATATGAACTCTGGTATGGTAATTCTCCCTCTGTGAAACATTTTAGAGTTTTTGGAAGTAAATGCTTTATCAAAAATAATGATGAAAAGCTTGGAAAGTTTGAACCTAGATCAGATGAAGGAATACTTCTTGGTTACTCATCTACAAGCAGGGCATACAAATGTTACAATAAAAGGCTTCAAAAGATTGTTGAATGTATTGATGTTGTTATCGATGAGTCTCATGCAGTCCCTAAAGAAGAAAGACAAACAACAGAAGAAGATGATGGTGACTTTTGTCCTTCTACATCAAATAGAAATGATATAGACAATGGATCCAATGAAGAACCTGAAGATGATTTATCTGGAAAGGCTCCATCCAGATATGTTCAAAAGAATCATCCTGAATCTCAAATTTTGGGAGACAAGGAATCAGGTGTACAAACAAGGAGGACTCTTGTGGGATCTCCTAGCTATCTAGCATTTCTATCCACGATTGAACCACACAATGTCAATCAAGCTAGCAAAGATGAATGTTGGATTCAGGCCATGAATGAAGAACTTGATCAAATTGAAAAGAACCACACTTGGGAATTGGTACCAAGACCACATGATAAAAATGTCATTGGAGCCAAATGTATATTCAAGAACAAGCTAAATGAGAATGGGGATGTTATAAGAAACAAAGCTAGACTGGTTTGCAAAGGGTATACTCAACAAGAAGGTATAGACTTTGAAGAAACTTTTGCTCCTGTAGCTAGACTTGAAGCCATAAGAATGTTTCTTTCTTTTTCAAGTTTTCAACAAATCAAATTTTATCAAATGGATGTCAAATCTGCTTTCCTCAATGGAGATCTAGAAGAAGAAGTTTATATAGAACAACCAGAAGGATTCATTTTGGGAAATGATGAAAATCTTGTTTGTAGACTTAAAAAGGCTCTATATGGTCTCAAACAAGCTCCAAGGGCATGGTATTATCGTCTTGACAAATATCTTCATCAACAAAGATTTTCAAAGGGGTCTGCTGATAGTAACTTATACACAAAATTTGAAAATGATAAACTATTGATTGTGGTTGTATATGTTGATGATATCATTTTTGGAAGTAATGAAGAATCTATGAGTCAGAAATTTGCTTCTGTCATGCGGCAAGAATTTGAAATGTCTTTACTTGGGGAACTAACATTCTTTCTTGGCTTACAAGTGCATCAAACTACAGAAGGTATATTCTTATCTCAAGAAAAATACCTTAAGAAAATTCTGAAGAAGTATGGGATGGAAGAGTGCAAACCTGTAAGTACACCAATGATAACCGGATGTAATCTCAGTTCTCATGATGATTCTCCCACGGTGACTCAACCAGAATACAGATCTATGATAGAAAGTCTTTTGTATCTCACTGGGACTAGACCGGATATTATGCATGCAGTTGGGATTGTTGGACGATTCCAAGCCAATCCAAAAGAGTCTCATCTTCAGGCTGTCAAAAGAATATTCAAATATCTACAAGGAACTCAAGACTTTGGACTATGGTATCCAAAGAATGCTAATCTTACTCTTCATGCTTACACTGATGCAGATTGGGCTGGAAATTTTGATGATCGGAAAAGCACAAGTGGTGGTGCATTCTATATGGGGCCCCGGTTGGTATCTTGGTTCAGCAAGAAGCAAAGCTCTATTGCCTTATCTACAGTAGAAGCAAAATATGTGGCTACCGCATCATGTTGCACTCAACTTCTCTGGATGATGCAAACCTTACAAGACATTCAAATCAAATGTTCACCTCCTATCTCCATTATGTGTGATAATACAAGTGCCATCAGTATTTCAAAGAATCATGTTATGCATTCCAAGACCAAGCATATTCCCATCAAGTATCACTTCTTACGTGAACAAGTGCTTGAACAAAAGGTGAAGTTGGAGTATGCTCCCTCCAAAGAACAAGTTGCTGATATATTTACCAAACCTCTGCCCAGGCAAGCATTCAAATATCTCAGACAGAAGCTGGGAGTGGTCTCTGCCTCTCAGAAGATCAGATCTGCTTAATTTCAGAATATTTAATTGGATACGTGGGTTTCCTGAAAGAAAGTCGCGTATATACGCGAGTTCATACACAGAAAAACACGTATGAGTGGTTGCTGACAAATTTTTTGGGTCAGCATTCTTCAGCACAAGCTATGGCGTTGTTTGTGTTCAGGTTACTCAAGCTAAGGAGGAGTTTTGGTCATATGGAACGGATGCATAGTTTCAGGGGGAGCATTAGCTTGGCTGAGAATAATGCATTGTTGGCATTATGATGGTTCTGAAACTTGGTCTCTCTCTTGAGGTCTTATTGGTTTTGGTTGTGAAGAGTCATACCTGTAAAAAGGTCATATTGAGACCCATAATGTAAAGTGTAATTTTCAAGTCATGTAAGGACTTGATCAAATATGTAAACCCACTTGATTGGGTATTTAAGTCTCATATGTAAATCCACTTGGTTGAATCTTTGATGTAAGTATGAGTCATTGGTGATGGTCATAGAGCCTTGTACTTCATTATAGAATATGTTTGAAGACTCAGCATGAATTCAGGGGGACCATGGTCACTTCAGTGCACATCAGATCTATTGGTCCGCCCTTTGCCCTTGATGTCAAAGGGGGAGAAGTGACATGGTGTCATTGTATTCTTAATGTATCTATCTGTTGTGGTGACCAAACACCATCGTGGTTGCCATCAAGTCCAAAGGGGGAGATTGTTGGAAATATGATGCTGAGTGTTGTCCTTGATGGCAACCCACTTGATGAAGTTGCCCCTGATGGAATATGTCTTGATGAACTTGTTAAATGATGTAAATCTGATGTATATACAATGAGTATAGAAGGTAATGATGGAAGAAATGTCAGTATGTGCTAGAACATGATAAAAAGAGTATGTCTCAAGGCATACGCGGATTTGTCTAGACAAAGTAGCGTATGCACACGGGAAATAACGTGCCAAGTCGCGTATGGGAAAAAACACTCTAAATATGTAAAACCAGGGGTAACCACCATGGTATTGACCCATTGTATTGAGTAATGATTCGTCTATGTGACCTCGTCCAGGAATACCATCGAAAGTAATGTGGTTTTGGCTCATGGTATTGATAAAGAGTAAACCTATATAAGGAGAAGAAATTCACTGTGCAAAGGTGTGTGAGTATCTGGGCTTTGACGAATACTTCCCTCTGAAGTATATTTGTATGGTTGAACCTTGTTCCTAATTGATAGATCTGAATCTATAATGCACCTATGAACATGATGAAGGATCAAGATCTCTAGATCTTGAAATGGTGAAAGTCAAGGATGATCTGAAAAGAAGTGAAGAAGACCTGGCGCAATCCTGTTGAAGAGATTAAAGAAATCTGGGTAAGTTTATAGATCTGGTCTGTACAGCAAAGTTTATCTTTTATAGATCTATACGCAGGTTCGTTTCATGAAAAATGCGTGTATACACGGCTCTGTGGAAAGAAAAGCACGTATGCGCAGTTAGGGTTTTTCTCTGAAAATGCACTGAAGTATACGCGAGTTCGTCTTCTGGAAAGCGCGTATATACGCGGGTCTGATTAAATAAAATCGCGTATGATTTCTGATCTAATGGTTGCTGAAGGTTGAATGTGTTTTTGCATATCTATTCTGAAGTCTGGGTTATATCTGATATTTTGGTTACAGTGGTCTCACTGTTCACTTATGATTGTTGATAAGTGAAGGGTTGTGTTGAAGCTGTTTGATCCAGTTTGAAAATTGATGAAACGTGGTCTATAGTGGTGCTGAGGGTCGAAGCCTTCAGTCAGGGGGTTGTAGCTCCCTTCCAGGAAAGGCTGGTAAACGAGTTCAGGGGGTCGTAGCTCCCTTCTAGGAGAGGCTGGTAAACGAGAGAAGGTTGTAGCCTTCTGCAGGTGGGTGCCTGCGTGCTGGTTTGAGTCTGCACCAGTACATTCTTGTAAGAATTTTTCTTAATAATAAATTTTGAAGGCTAAAACAACGGCAGCGGTGGTTTTCTCCCGAATTGGGTTTCCACCTAAAATCCTGGTGTTCATGTGTGTTGCATATGTGTGATGATTATTTTGTTCTGTCTAAACCTGTTTACTGTTTCTGAAATATCTGATGAATGAATAATGCAATGATCTGAGTTAAGATTCAAACACATAATTAGATCTCTAAACATACGCGAGTTCTGTAAAGGATATCCGCGTATATATGCTAGTTTCCTTCAGTAAAGTAGCGTATGGGTTTTTAGAAAGGAAAAAGTAAAAGTTTGATTGTCTACACTAAATACTGACTCACCCCCCTCTCAGTATTTTTCCCAACATTTTTATGCTTGTGGTTTTCGCCAAAAATTTTCAGATAGGCTAGTTTGATCTTTTTGTATTTGACTCCCCTTTCCCTTTCTCTTTATTCTGCCATTTTTTCAGTTGATCATTTATACCTTTAAATCGTTGGTAGCATAGTCTCTCCTTTCGAATAGCTTCATCCATTGTTTTAGGATTATCAAATTCAATTATTTCTTTGTAGATGTTAGCTAGGAAATTCATGAATCGTTGTACTTTGGCTTTTTCTTCCTTGATGTAAGGCACATAATGAAGTAAATTTGTAAATTTTGTAACAATTTCATCGATCGTGAGTTGTCCAAGTCTCAACTCATGAAATTAATTTTCTATATCATCATAATATCTCTCACTAAGGTATCAAGATTTGAATTTCTCTTGAAATTATTCCATGTAACAATTTTTTCATCAAGCACATGTACAATTTTCGTCTCTTCCCACCAAAGAGTAGCTTTACCTTGCAGCTAGTAAATTGTCAATCGGGCTTTCAAATTACTTCCGTATTCATATACCTGGAAGTATTTAACCATGTTTAGGAGCCAAGATTCTGCATCCTCTTCTTTTTCCCCATCAAAGGTTGGAGGTTTAATTTTGTAGAATTCCCCTTGCAACTCCCTTTTATTTGTTGATTTTGATCCATATTCTTCACTACTCTTAGACCCCTCTAAGTTGGGCTCAATTTATTTTCTCTTTCCTTCTTGGTCTTCAATTTGATGATTAGACCTAGAGGTTAACTCCCTTATCAACCTCTCTTGCTCATTACTAGCCTGCAGCAACCGTTCATTGCTAGTCCTTAGCCGAACCATTTCATGTTGCATATTCCTTCGCATTTCTAGCATTTCAGCAACATTTGGATCTATTGGGGCTCCCCCTCCCCCCAGTTCTACGTACAAATCTTCTTCATTATTCGTAATAGTATTTGTAACTATTTCTACACTTCAATCATTGTACACAAAATTAAATTAGTATTCAAAAAATAATTTATTTAAATTTTTAACATAGCAAAATTTATTTTCCTGTGTTGGGACACATAAGCCCATAGTTTTCAACATGCGCTCTGGTACCTTTGTAACAGCTCCAACTAACCCAATTTTATTTTCTTTTTATACTAATTCTAGTCATGATCAGTGTTCTATTGTGACATATTCGTCATTGATAAATTTTTTCACTAATAGTGAAGCTCAAAGATTGCCTTTGTTTTATTTTTGCCATCCTCAACATAGACAAAACACTGTACTAAACATAGTTTACTCTAAAAGGAATTTTCTTAATTTGATTTTCATACATATTCATCATATGTATTTTATCCTAAATTCCTTTCTTTCTTATTTTTACTCCTTTTCATAACATTATATTTACTCTTGTTATAACTTTACAAGAGACTTAAATATTTTATATTTGAGTTGTAATTTATCAATTATAACTTTTACCTATTTTAAAACCCTTATACCTGTTGTCATATGAACCATATGAAGATGTACATATACATTCAATTATAATTCAAAAAATTAGTGATTTCATATCATTCCACGTATATGTCTCTACCTTATTATTTTATTCATTGGTGGCATAAAAATTTATGTGTACTATATACCATCCCTCATGATTATTCATTGAACATATATATTTTACCCAACAACATATACAATTCAAATAAGGGTTAAAGATATATATATCAATATGTTTAATAATGTTTTCACCACTTTCTAACTTACTTTGTAAGGTTTCCTCCACATTCATTAACATATGGTATACTATGGAAATCCCATCATATTTCTCAATTCGAATTTCCATAGTTTAATGGTTGGTTTTAATTCGGTTGCAGCACATTGATAGTTCGATTGAAGAGTGATGGGATTGTACCCATACTCTATTTACTCACCCTTTTCACCTTATCGTTTTGATTTACTAAACCATTTATTTCCAATATGTTAACCCTGCTTGTCACATGGCTTCAGTCCTTCTGAGGACACATCTATCGTGGAGATGAACAGTTAGGATTTACCGAGATTTCTTGTACGTTGAATGAATTTGGTTTAGGGTTTCAAATTTTCATTTGTTTTGACATTCAATCTCTTTTCCACTTGGAGAAATACCTGCACAAACATATACCTATCCAGAGGTTTTTGTCATGAATTCTTGAGAGAATGACGAGAGTATTGCTGTTATGCCCTCTCTTTTCCTATTCTCATGATGTACAACTCCAATGGGAGGTCAAATTTACATTTCTACTCACAAAACCGTGTTCTAAAATGGTTATTACAGGTAATAAACCCCATGTTTATAAGTTCACTGTGTTAATAGAAAATTATGAAAATATTTTCGTTAAAATGTCTTTGTTTAATATTTCATTTATGTTTCAATTTTAATATTGACTATTGGTATTTTGGACAGAGTCACACTTTAGGTAGAAATCTCTCAATCACCTTCATCTTTGACTTATTTCATCAGGACCATATGAGGACATATGAAGTCTCTATGATGCATTCGTGGTTTTTACAGTATTATTGGTTCAAAATTTTCAAAACCCTACAATTTCAATTCTGGTTTCTTGTTTTCTTGCATAATTTTCAAGTTATATGAATTCTCCAAATTTGTATAATTCATGTTCTATATTGTTTTATGGTTTGGTATTCAACTGAGGTAGTTTTCTGTTCACAACCGAGATTTATACTTCATTTTTACATTTACTACCCTCCACGAATTTTCTCTAATTGCAACGCATGCATTTCATGCCTATGCTTCATATTAATAGAGGAGTTTATCGTTTTCCATTCTGCATTGGAGTTTTCCCGCATTTGTGATTCTGGGTTTTTCACTAACTCCTTTTTTTCGATTTCGTAGACATAATTTCATATTCCACGATGTTCCAATTTTTCTATTTCTCTGTATTATAATATAAGATAGAATTATATCTATTTTCTTCACCGTGATTAAAAATTGTATCACTTTGTCATTTGAAATTTTATGACAATTTTTATCAAATAGTTTTGTACGTCTATATTAAATTTTTTTTTTCATATGACAATGCGGTTCAGGTTCGCATTCAGAAGATTCTCTCATGCTTTCTCTATCCAAGAACACCCTATGATCTTTGTTCTGGTAAGTTATTTTGTTCATGCAATTTCACTCATTTGTTTACTTTCCAGTTATTTGGTTCTGGTAAGTACCCTTTTGAATTTATTTTGTGTGGCTTTGGGATTTATTTCCACGGTTTCTAAATAATTAAAATTTTACAGAGATATCCAAATTGAAGTACCTCATAATTAAGTTGTAGGTTTACAACAAAATTCCATTTCGTTTACTTGGAACTATGTAACTACATTACCTATTTTTCAATTTCCCCAATTCCATTTTTATTTGGGATTTTAGTGAGTGACCTTCTCTGTATAGAATAGTTTTAAAATTTCACTGTATATATAATTTCCAAGAAATGTTAAATGTTATATTTAACATTTATTTTATTTATTATATTTGTATCCACTCTTCCATTTTCTTTGTGTATAAGAGAAATGATACCATTTTATATGTTACTGTCTCTATATATACAAAATTTATAATTGTTCTCTCATATTTATATTAACTTTAAATCATATAATGTTGACTATGTGAATATAGTCCCACTTCTGAGTTGAATTTAACTCTACTTTCATTTAAAAAGTTTATTTATATCATAATACTTTGTATACTTGAATTGTAGCTATTTTTAATATAGTACCAATTCTAAATTTAAAATATATCTATTTACATTTCATATTTCTTTCTTTTTTTATCGTATTACTCTGTGCATTTAGAGTAATTGAAATTGAAACTAATAATTCCATAATTTAAATATGAACTTATTTTATAATAATTTTCTTTCTAGAACTAATCTGGAAATCTCTTTTCCGGATTCTAATAGTCCTCCGCAACTATGTATGATATTGATTTCCTTCAGGACACCTCTTCCATCAGGTCAATATCAGATTTTCTCAATTCTACATTAATTACTATCACATAAATAAATATGTTATTTTTATCCTCTTGTACTTGCGGTTCCTTTTTTTATGTGGAGGAAGAAAGCTTCCAGCCTGAAGATATTTTTGCAGGTATTGTTATTACCTGTACACTTTCTAATTTTTTCCTTCTCATTTTCGTGAGTTCAATTTTCTAACTTTGATATCTATGTTTGTTCAAGTATTTCCTATAAACTTCATTCTCTGATACAATTCTTTGCGATCAACTCACAGAGTATCTGATGATCAATTTCACCCTCTTCAGGTCTGTCATATGAGAAAAGGAGACTCTTCCACCATTTTTTCCACTCTACATGATTCTTCTTCATACATTGTATTTTGAATTTTTATTGATGACCTGGATTAAATTGTAATTAAACTATTTTATAATGGATTTATCCCTCGAATGTTGATAGAATTATTTCATCCTCATATCCACTGGGGGATTTTATGGAAAAGGACTGATACATGAAATTTTATATAGTTAATTATTTTTGTCTATATTACATGTTGGCCCTTATGTGACTAAATCTTTGTATGAATAGAAATGTATAATAATTTATATGTAGCATCATATATGGTTATGTTTCTAATTTCCATCTAAAGTGTATATTCACAATTCTGATATGTAATACAATTCATGTTGTATATCTAGATTTTATTCTATTTATAATTTCATATCTATATCAGATTTTCTGCTATTACAATACCTGAATTAGATTTTGTTTTCTAGTACATATACTGTATATTTTTAGTGAAATTTTAGATATTTAATTTGACTTAAAAAATATATTTAGACCCTGACCAAGCGTTTAGAAATTTTGTTTGTTCGTCTCTAAATTTAGATAATTCTATGTAACAACACAAAAAGATTAATTATATTCCTCTATAGTTAATCTCTGTCAAATACATATGACACTTAATTTTTCTAAACCTAACACTATAAAATACACATAATTTATATAACTAAATCTACATAAATTCAAGACAGAATTTATAAAATAATAATAACATCAGCATAAACATAAATAAATCACAGAATTTTCATACCAGTGTTATAAATACTATTTTCCTCCCAACCTTGAGCTTATTCCACAATTCTCCCCTGTGTAGAGACCAATTCTTCCATAATATAGGCAACCCCTTTTTCATCCTAGGAATAGCTTATTTAAGCTTTTTTTCTATCAACCCGTATCCATAACTATGTCCAGTTATTTCGGGATGATGTTTCCCTTAGCCTAGGCTTTTATTTTGTTTCTTTCAACAAAAGCTCCTTTTAAAACTAGATTTTCCACTTTCTAGTTTTATTCTCACCTCTTCTTAGTAACATTTCACTTTACTGAGGCTTTTATTAGATTCATTTTTCCCATATAATATTTTTAATTCTATTTTATTTTTCTCCAAGGATTTCTCGAGAATTTTGGGAAAGTATTAGGATTCTAGTCCATCCTCATGGATTTGAATTCTTGGACTAAAATTTACTCTAGTCTTTATACAGTAATAAAATTTCACATTCATTTACTAATTTCCAAAATAGTATGTCCCCATAGAGTTTTCATTAAGTCTTTTTGACCTTTAGGTTTATTAACTGTCTATAAAAGCTAAAAGCTAGGGATATTAGAGGTGTTGCATTGACTGAGGGTAGAACCTGAACATTGACATGAAAAAAATTGTGATAAGAGCACAACACATGTTAGATAAAGTTCCTAGTCTATGGAACAATGAATATTCATGAGGGTATTCTACACCCTCTAGTCGTATAGGCTAGTTTTACCATAATAAAATAAATGGGAGAGCGTTGTGTTTTAGGAAACACCTGATAGTGCATTTGGTATTGCGTTAAAGTGGAGACCCTAAATTCACACGTTCAATATGCATTGATTGAAAATGTTGAATTAAATTTTTATTATACATATATGTGGTCATTTTTTCACACTATTAGCAAACATAGATGACCATTTTGTATATTTTTTTCCATAATAGAGGCATTTTGTACAAGTGTTCCCTGAAAGTTGTATTTCATAGAAGCCTTACTTTATTATATAGTTGTATATGGTTTATTGGGTTTTTGGTGTCAATATTGATCCAAATTGGATTTTGGAAGAAGTTGGGGGAACAAGAGTGAGATATGAATGTAAATATATGTGCGTACTATGCTTTTGATACTTACTATATGGTCAGAATCTATGTTGTATGTTTTGAAGGTATATGAGGAGGGTGTTGTTCTTTTACCTACATGGTGCAAGTAGGATCTAAGAAGATGTTTGACAAGATTGATGAAATGGTTCAGCTTGAGCTTGGAAAATTGATGCAGGAGCACTTTTCTCTCAAGCCAAAACTAGCATATAACTCAATCCTAGGATCTTGACATTTGTCTAAATAGGACTTGTCATTGTAAATATTTATTTATCCTATGTTTTAATAGGTAGTTTAGAAAGAAATGAGTAAAGCTTATATGTAATCGGATTTTATCCATACTGGCATATTTACAATGGGATTCTAGGATCCTTGTTGATTCATTTTAATATCTGTAGAAATATTAGGAAATATTGAAGATATTTTGGATCTAGGATAAGATTTGAGGAGTAATGTTTGGATCTGAACTAAATCGAGGTTCAAGATTTTATTTGTATATGAATTATAAGTCTCGGAGGAATATAGAGTGAGGGTAGAGGTAAGTTTTTAAGAGCATGATGATATATAGGAGGCCAATTTAATGTAGAGAATCAAGCCAAGTATTTTTTATATAGATTGATTAATGAGAGGAAGTTTTTCCATTGTCTCTGTGAATATTTAACTATTGAATTCTAGTTTTTATGCCTATCTCGAATCACGATAGGTCATCTAAGGATTTTCTATTTTATTATTTTTAAACTTTGAAGGGGATTCAACGAATTCATTGATGGTTTAAGCATAGGGTTCAATAGTGAATGCGATCAAAGGGGAATCAAGCCTAGAGAGAAGAGGAATCAGTGATTGGAAAAAGTGCCTTGCATGAAACCTCACTGTAATTTCTCACGATTTTCCCTATCTGAGTTGTAGAGGTGTCGAATAGTGCCATAATTTTTTTGAAGAAGGATTGAAACACTGTTTGCAAAGGTCATATGATCAGATCAGTCTCAGAGGATTGGAGGCTGTAGTGAAATTTGAATATACCCTTAGAATGTGTGGAGAGACAAAGTATAGACTGCAATGCACCATGGTCTGACTGTTGAAATCATTAAATGAGAACAATTGGAATGGAATTTCTCCATTGTGAGAAAATTTCTGGTAATTTAAAGGAATATTGTGCTAATTAATAATGTGAATAGTCGATTCAACAAGGGATTCTGTGCTGGAGCCTGTTTGATCATGATCGATGAATAATTTTTAATGGAATTTTCACATATGGGCATTAAGGGTTGTCTTGGAAAGCCGGAGGGCATATACCAGATTCGTGATCTATCAGACAATGAAAATCATTGATGGTGTTCCCATTACCACTGGTGTGTAGGTCTGTATTTGAGATTTGGTGTAGATGTGTTTCAAAGGTTCAATTTCCAGTGAGGTTGTGTATCATTTTCTGAGGGCCGAATTTTTGTTGAGCTAGCATCATCACTGAAGAAGTTGTTGCAGTGTCTAGGAGCCATGCCAGATGCCCTATCTATTTCTTTTGATCTTGGCTTCTCTTCTCCATAGAGAGATCTACAATAATTGTAGTTTCAGCACCAATTTTCAGAGTTGTTGAAAGCAACCAGTGATTATGGATCCTTAACTACAAAAAGTACAAATTTCTGAATACATCCGTAAAGGAATGTTGGAATATAAATTAATGATGAATCCATGGTGTTGGTGAAGCGGAAGTGTGGTTTGTTAAAATTTTTTGAATCATTTAGTATCAGAGCGTGGATTATAGATCTGTGATAAATAATTTCTTATTGGATTATAGATCTGTGGTTCTAATTGTTGGAAATCATGAATTTTTTGTGTGGCATAACTAAAATTGGTTGAGAATTTTGTGTACTACCTAGTGGAAAATGCAACAATTGAATTGCAACCATTTCTATTGGAGGAGAAACTATTTACCATGAATAGCAAAAATTTTCTTTTGCATGAATGGTAGGAATCAATCTGCATTATATATCCCTAGTAGAGAATGGGGATATTTCCCAAATTTTTGAACTCGCAAAGGAGAATTTCACCAATTTTCAATGACCATAACATAACATGGGCATTGATTCAACCATATATCTTCATATTTTTTGACAATGGTATGGTTGTTTCATTAAACTTGAATTAAATGGTGTTGTAATGTACTATGAGCCTACAATTTTATGATCTAGAATTAAGAGAAACATTGCGAGAGGGGAATTCTCAATTCTCTCAACTATTTTAATCTTCTAGACTCTCCTAAAATCCATTAACAATGGTACACACTATGCTTCTCACCATTTCAAGCAGATCGAAGGGACTAAATGTTGGCATTGTTCGGTACTCGAGTAAAACACAAGGTCTCGTTGCTTAAATCTTTGTATTGAAGTCAATATGAAGTTGGTACATGTTGAATATATACTTTTGGCGATACATTAAAAAAACAAATCCAGCTTGATTTTTGTGTGTAGCAGAGTAACAACAGGAAGTGGGTTTTCTCTTACAGATTGATCATAGCTCATAGATTTTGATTTTTTTCTACTTTTGGAGTGGAACTGGACAATAAAACATGGATCCTGTAATAGAGAAGAAATATAAGGAATAATTTTGGCAGTGTGTCTGATGATTTTATGTTGGTTATAGGTGGCAGCAGTTGTATATTGAAATAATACACAACGGGAGCATGGTAGTTCAGAACATGAGAGATTTTTTAATGTGAAAGTGGATCATGGATTGTAAGATATGACACAAGAGAAGTTTGCAGAGGACAAGCCAACCAAGAAAAAAATTTATTAAACAGATATGGAAGTTTGTTAATGACTAGCAGCAATTGATTGAGTGTAAAGTTTGGAACCACACTATAGTAGTAAGACTATAGGAAGAACTTTTGGAAGTACTTGGAGTGTAGCATGACCTTACTCTAGCTAAGGCTTGGAATAGACAGAAACAGAAGGAATCTTTAGGAGAAGTTATTAGAGAAACCAGAGAGGAGAGTAGGAGTGCTTAGTACAAGATCTAAGAAAGAGAGGACTTGGAAACCAAATAGAGGTGAAGCTTGGTGAGATGATCAACTCAGAAGGAAGTTGATTGGTTTCAGGTGCAGAGGATCGCATAGAGGAGGAAATTTAGAGCAAGGAATATGTGATTGTTCAAATTAGGTTGGAAAGAGAAAGTTCTTAGAAAGAAAATAAGCTTCAGAATAAGGATACAAGATGAAGAATGAGGGTGCTAAAGAAATATGTGGGAAACAGATGAGTCAAGAGAAGCTTGACAAGGAGATTGTTGAGTTAAAAGAAGAACTCAATGTATTAAGGATGATACTAGAGGAAAACCAAAGACAAGGTTGGGTCTTGAGGAAAAAGACAGTGAAGTGGCCTAAGTTATAGAGAAGGCTACAGGAGAGGAAAGTGAAGTGGTTGGTGGAAAAAATCAGAGAAGCTGAGTTGGAAATGGAATTTTCCATTTGTGAAGCCTAACATGGTGAAGTTTTGGGTAAAGATGAAGAATGAAGATGAGTTAAATATCTCATGAACTATTAGGATAGTTCAAGGCAGCATGAGGAAATGTGGAAAAAGGAAGCAAAAGAGGCTATAAAGCCTTATATTTTTTAATCTAATAATTTTGATTTGTTTAAAGGCTTTGTAGAGGATGGGAAGTCTTTTGAAGCTATCATAAAAATTGATGAAAGTATGGAAGAAAAGAAGGATGAAGAGTACCTCTCAGAAGATAAAAATTCTGATGCAAAGTATGATGAAGGATGCCTCTTGAATGAGGAAAACATCGACCTGTTGCAGCAGAAAGAACTCATTGATGAATTGATATTTGGAGCTGTTAAAAAACATGCACAATTCCTTGTGGAAGAAGAAGATGAAGTTCAACCTTAAGAGTTGATATGTGAAACATCAGTTGATGTTGTTTAGCTTTACATTTTTAAAACTAACAGCTAGTGTATAAATAGAGGGATTATAGGTGACAAAGAAGGGTAGTTATCAAACATTGTTACAAAGTATGGAGTTGATGAAGTATTTCTTTTTGAAAGCGTAAGGAGAGAACAAAAAATTATTTCTATGGAGATGACTGAAACAAAATTATATATGGAAGACAATCAAATTGAAGAAAAATCACTGAACAATAGTGACCATATAAAGGATGAAGCTGGAAATGAAGAGCATTGTGGTAAAATGCTTGTTAAATGTGAAGAGGAGATTGAATTGGTGAAGAATTTTGTAGGAGAACTTCGAAATAGAAAATAAATGGTTACATCAACAACTGACAATACAAGAGAGTCTCTAATAGTCATGGAGATAGAAGAATGTTTTAATTCCCAAACCGATAGTTTGTTTGCAGGTACATTGAATAACATTAATCAGTATGATGTTTTGATCGAAGATATTGAAAAAATGTTGTTTGGAGATGAGATCAAAGTTTAGAAGCGACAAGAGGGGAAGGGTGTAAGGGTGGTAGTAGGAATCCAACAACTCCAAAGTGAAGGTAACCAACAACATGTTAAAGGTAAACTTGAAGAAGATAAAAATTCTAAAATTTTTATAAAAGGAGAAGTTCAGTTACAAATGTATAGTATCTGTCCGCAAAAATATGAACTTGATAAACAAATTGAAAAGCTATGTAAATTAATGGTGAATAATTCCAAAGGAATGCACAAAAAGAAATATCTAACAGTTAGTTTATTAGAATTATTGACTAAGAAGAATGTTGTAGGAAAATAAAAAGGAAAGATGTAGTATAAAGTGTGGAAACCTGGAGAAATGAAAAAGGAAGTAGCAATAACAAAGAGGGAAAAATTAAGGATAATGGCAACAGTAAGGTGTAACAGAGCTTATGAAAGGCTGCAGAAAAAGGTTTGGGATGCTAGAGGTTTTCATTAGGATATGAAATCACATGATCAGGAGGTCATGAATATTTTTTCTACTTTGAGAGTCTAATGCAGGAAATTTTTCTCTCAAGCAAAAACTAGCATATAACACAAGCCTGGGGTCTTGACATTTTTCCAAATGGGACTTGTCATTTTAAATATTTATTTTTCCTATGTTTTAAGAGGTAATTTAGAAATAAATGAGTAAATATCAAATGTATTCGAATTTGGTCCATAGTGGAAGATTTAGAATGGGATTCTAGGAGTCTTGCTGAGTCATTTTAGGATTTGTAGAAACCTTAGGAGATCTTGAAGATATTTTGGATCTAGGATAATATTTGAGGAGTAATGTTTGGATATGAATTAAATTGAGGTTCAAGAGTTTATTTTTATATTAATTATAAGTCTCAAAGTAATATAGAGTGAGGGTAGAGGTAAGTGTGTGAGAGCGCAATGATATATAGGAGGCCAATTTAATGTAGAAAATCAGGCCAAGTATTCTATATACAAATTCATTAATGAAATAAACTTTTTTCATTGTCTCTGTGAATATTTAACTATTGAATTCCAGTTGGTATGCCTTTCTCGAATCACAATAGGCTATTCGAGGATTTTTTGTTTTATTCTTTTTATTCTTTGAAAGGTATTCAATGAATGCATTGATGGTTTAAGCGTAGGGTTCACTACTTAATGCGATCAAAGGGGAATCAATCCTGGAGAGAACATGGGTCAACGATTGGCAAGAGTGCCCTACAATAAAACTGAGTTTAATTTACCACAATTTTCCCCATCCGATTTGCAGAGGCATCGACTAGTGCCATCGATTGTTTGAAGAAGGACTGAAACATTATTTTCATACATCATAAGATAAAATCAGTGTCATAGGATTGAAGGATGTAATTTGATTTGAATCTACTCTCAGAATGTGGGGAGAGACAAAGTATAGACTGCAATGCACCATGGTATGATTTTTGAAATATTTAAAGGGTTACAATTGAAATGGAATCACTGGACTGTGAGAAAACTTCTGGTAAGTTAATAATATTTCACTAATTATTAATGTGAATATTCTATTTAACAAGGGGTTTTGTGTTGTAGACCGTTTGATCAGGATTAGTGAAGACTTTTCAATGGCATTCTCGCAGATGGACATTAAGGGTTGTCTTGGAATGCCAAAGGGCAGATCCCAGATTCATGATCTATGAGACAATGAAAATAGTTGATGGCGATGAGAATGGAATTCCCATTAGCACTAGTGTGTAAGTCTAGATTTTATATTTTATGTAGAGGAGTTTCAAAGGATCGCTTGCCAGTGAGGTCATTTATTTTTGTTCCAAAGGCCGAATGGTTGTTGAGCTAGCGTCATCACTGAAGAAGTTGTTGTGGGTTCCGAGAGGCATGGTAGACACCATCTACATTTATTTCGATCTTAGACTCTCTGTTCCACATAGATATGTACAAGAATTGTAGTTTCATTGCAAATTTTCAGAGTTGTTGAAAGCAACCAGTGATTATGGAGCCTTAACTACAACAATTACAGATTTCTGAATACATCTGTAGAGTAATGTTCGAATCTAAATTAATTATGAATCGACGGTGTTTTTAGAGTGAAATTGTTGGTTGCTAAAATTTTTGGAATCAAAAACATATGAAGGAAACACCTGATAGGGAATTTGGTATTGAGTGACAGTGGGAACCCTGGAGTCATAAGTTTGACCTCCACCAAACGATAGGTTCAACTATATGTGTTTTTTTTTGTGTGTGTGTGTGTGTGTAGCCATTTTTTCATACTATTAGCAAACATTGATGACCATTTTGTAGCTCCATCGCCGAAGAAGAGGCATTTTATATACGTTCACCAGAAAAAGGTCTTTTGTGGAACCTTTCTCTTATTATATAGTTCTATCTGGTTTTCAAGAGGTGATGGGGTCAATATTGGGCCAAATTAGATTTTGAAAGAAGTTGGGTGATTAGAACTTAGAAATGGATGTAACCAAAGGTGTGTGATTCCTTTTTTAAACGTATTTGACATCTATAATCTCTTCTGTATGTTTTGAGGTTCTATGACAAAGGTGAATTTTCTTTTACTATGTGATGCAAATAGGTTCGGAGAAGCGTTTCAGGTGAAAAATTAATGAAATGGTTGGACCAAAGCATGGGAAACATTATGACATCTTGTATTAGTGATTTAGATGACTATTTATTACAATGAAAATGGTTGGAATTTGTGATTGTAGTGAGATTCGTTACATGTTATTATAGTGATTGCAATAGTGGTGGTTACAAACTACACATTGTGATTTTATTTATGGTTCAATGACATATGATGAGAGTGGATCTAGTTGGAAGATGAGATGAAATACAGGTGCACAAAGAAGTTGAAGAAGTAGGAAAGTGCCTCCACCAAGGTTGGAGCATTAATTATTTTGGAAGCTATAGTATATTTAAGCCATTTCATCACTGAGGTTGGATATTAGAGTATGTTGGATCCCACTCATCATCAAGCTTGGTTCCTCAATCAGGTTATAGCCTACAGTGACTAATTTCTTGCATATTTCTAAGTTTGGTGTCATGAGTGGTAGCTTGCATATATTAAGGGTAGTTGCCTCTAATAGGGCAAAGCTTGTAGATTTATGTTAATCAATTGAAAACACAGAAGAATAATATTTGTGGTTTTTTATTGTATGGATTTCAACATAAAAATCTTCTTTCTGTTTGTGATGTGATGGCTTCTTGATTTTTTATTGATCTGATAATAACTTTATTATGCATTGTTATTTCCGATGATATGATTCTTATGGTTAAGATTAATTATTACATTATTTATTTATTATAGAAATTTATGAAATGGTAAAATTTATTTCACACAGATTCACCCCCACATTAATGTGACCATTGGGGAAAAAATTATTATAGGTTTTAATGTATGCCATGTTTCTCATAATAGCATTGAATATACAAAAAAAAATAGGAATATATGGTGAAATGTTTGTGTAAATGTGTCAATTTATCTAGTACAACTACTATATGAGGAATGTGGACTCTGGAATTGTATGGAAAAAATAAGGAAAAGGACTATGAAATTAGGAAATGTACTATATAACCTTTTCCCATCCTCTAGTGAACTTTATGGATCTATGAAATTTTTTACTATTTTCTTATTTTCTCTCACAACATTACGGCACTTAACATGTTCAAGCCTCCTCTCTTGGTACACTCATATGAATAAAGAGAATTTAATGGGGTCTATAAGATAGTACTATGTGATAATATCAAGTTATACCTTTACCTTCATTAGATATTTGGACATAACCAATCGTGACTCACATTTTTTCTCACTCTTTTGATCTTGAAAGATTATATTCTTAATTAATTGTTTTATCACTTTACCACCTTCACTGGGGAAAAAATACCATATGCCGTGCATTCATATTGGGGGATATATATTGAGGAGAAAATGACATAATATATTGAGTATATAATAAGGGGTAAAGAATTTTTATATGTTGTATATAAAAAATGGAGCTGAAAGTTAATGAAAATATATAAATGGGTATAACAAATGTTAATGAAAAAATCGATACCTACAACATCTAGAGAAAGTACTGGTTTTTAAAATTCAAAATTTTTATTGGGTTCGTATTGGTAGGGGTTTAAATAAAGTTATTTTTAGAAGTATTTTCAAATATGTAGTCAAATTAAGTGTATTGTTTAGTATACCAAAAAAACACATCCTATGCCAGAGGTTCATTGAGTCAAGCCCATGTGAATATTGTATTCTTCACCCATATGTATATAACCTGTTGATAACATTATCATATTCCATTCCTTTTTTAGTAGCAACAACCCATTCACTTTCTCTTTTTTAGAAACACATCTCAAGGTCCCATGCAAACCTATCTCTCAGCTAGTTTATTTATAATATAGTACAAATATGACCATAATGATAACATAAAAATAATAAAATGAAATCACTTAAAATGAAGCCATATAAAAAAAATTCTCGTAACTATACACACAAAACGAGTTCAACAATGATGATCATGTGTTAAAAAAACTTAAAGAACAAATCATTAGTTTCTCATTAAGAAATTTCTACAATAGCTTATTTCATTAAAAAAAAACATGCATTTTTCATGTATTATTGACATAACTCTCTGAAATTGATAGATCCAAAACAAAAATAATGAAAACTATATCTAAACTTTAAATATGAAAAATAAAAAAGAAAATGAATTATATGCATTGTATTGAATGACATGCGTAATCTTGCATTAGTTATCAAATAAATACCCCTTGATGATAAAATGTATCATAATATGATCTTAGAGTGTCAAAAAATACACATTTTCATCTACCTTAGTGAAAATTTACATAATATATCATTTATTCAGTTTTTATATGCCTTAGTTCCACTTTCGTCTTTTGCACCAAACCTTATATCGAATGATACATTAAATAAAAAGGTTTTCTCCCACTATTACTAACTAAATCCTTACCTAATTTTATTCTGCTAATGTTATTACAAAATTATTTGTAGGTTGAATTTTTCTCTCCAATTCATTCTAGAACTTTCCTAAACCATAATGCTTGTGCACTTGCTGAGGTGACTAAGCTAACAAGAACATACTCTGGTTTTTCGATGAAATGGAAGCTATGTTTTTTTTTCTTTGAGCTCCATGTAATCAAACTAGAACCAAAATAAAAAAAATAAGTAAGTGTAGATATATACTCATCCAAACTACCTCCCTAATCAAAATCACTAAATCCAACAATATTAAAACATTTAGAAGTGTAGTAATGAAAGCCATAATTTAGATTTCCTTTCAAAACCTCATAATTCTCTTGGTTTCCTTTACATGTACTTTAGAGGGAAATATCAGGTATCTGGAAAGTAGTGAAACTAAGTGAGAAATATAAATTCATATGTGGGTTAGAAACATCAAAATTTTAACAATATTTCTATAAGTAGTATTTTCGACTATTTTACTACCATCATATCTATACAACATAACTCTATGAGAAGTTTGAGTAGACATTGATTTATAATCTACCATATCAAATTTATTCAACATGTCTTTTTCATAATTTGTTTGACAAACGAAAAATTAATCCTCACTTTGATAAACCTCCATTCCTAGAAAGTATTACAGGAGACACAAATCCTTCATCCCAATTTCATCATTCATAGAGATTATGAATTCATCCTTCATCTTAGAACTATTTCCTATATACATGAAATAATAAGCATAATAATAATATCATTACCTTCATGTTTGTAGCAAAGTGTAGGTTAACTTGTCCTTATTTTGAAGCTATTCAACTGAGAACATAGATCAATCCTATAAAATCATGCTTTTCGTACATACTTCAAGCTATAGAAATATTTCTTCAACTTGTACATCTCATGTTATTTTCCTTCCCCTTAAAAACCTTTTATTTGTTCCACATAGAATTATTCTTCTAAATACCTATTCAGAAAGGAAATTTCCACATCCATGCCATGAATGCTTCATTTCTTCTGAGATTTTATTAAAATCATCATTTCAACAATCTCTTGTATTTCTACTAGTGCAATTGTATCCTCATAATAAATTACATATGTCTATGTGACCCTTTAACAAATAGTCTTTCCTTGTGACCTTTAACACTCCCATGATGCAAGAGCATTAGCTCCGAAAAACACCTTGTATTTTATTTAAGCTAGGGGGTTTCATGTTTTGAAGAAATATTAAATTTCATGTAAATATTAATATTATTTTGAGTGATTAATCATTTGTGAGAATTTGTAAATGTGAGAGAAATTAGTTTCTAGATTATTTATAATTAATGATGGTGCCTAAGTTGGAATTAGTTTATAAGTCTTAGGGATAAGAATCTATCTTTTAGGGATGTTGAGAGATTTAGGGGTTTGTTGAGGAATTGAAGGGATAAAGCATTTAATTAGATCATTTTAAAAATTGTATAAATTCAGCAAAGCCTCAAAGGCAAGGGGAGATTGTGAGTGAGTGTGAGTAGAGAGTGAGAGGTTTTCTGTTTGGATACCTCTGAGCAATTTGTAAGGGCCACAGAACGGGAATATCTAGCCAAAAAAAGTTTGTAAGTCATTGGTTTGTTTCAGATTATACATACATTGATTTATTGAGAAACTATTTATTTGATTTTTGAAGTTCATGGTATTATTGAATTTATGAAGAAATGATCAATATATGTGTGTTGAATTCACATCGACTTGTGTGAGAATTGCTATACATAACCATTGAATGTACAAGACATTAAATCTCTGCGTAAAAGGGTTGTATTTTAATTCTCGGTTTGTATCGAACCTTGGTATAAGATTGTTCTTTTGGATTGGTTTGCTATTAATGTAAACTTTTGTCAAGAACCGCTGTGAATCCATGTCGATTTCATATTTTAAAACCAATTCAAATTGTAAAATGAATGCTGATGGCGCTGCGTAAATTGGTTCAATAGGCATTAAAGTAACTCGATAAAGCAACAGTAGGTTGATATCAAACTGTTGGGTGAATATTGGCCTGTTTGATGAATTCATAATACACCAGACGGAGGAGACAGGGTTTCAAAGTTTGGGTTTGTATCCTCCAGCGAATTTACAATTGCAATTATATAAAAGGAATACATCAAATTCCTAATTCTGGCACAATAATTAATTTATAAGCAATGAAGGATTGCGATCTGAATGAAATCGCTGTGTTAAAAGCAGAGCTAGCATTTGGAACTTATATGGTGAGGAATTGCAGGTTTAATCCATAGATAAGGGATACGGAGAACGTTTCAGACATTTATATCAGATTTGATTATAGTATGCGTTGACGTTTTTGTGATAAATGCAGGGCAGAAGTAACGCAGAGAATGATGGAATACTGAACAATCAGTGATTGAATGTGTAAATGATTCCTGGAGGAGAAATGTAAGTCAACGAATTCGACAAAGTCGTTGAGATTAAAAGGCGCTGAAGAATTGTGGAAAGTCAAGTCTGGCAAATTCGTTGAAGTGCAGCAGTTGAGTTGTGAAAGAATAACAGTAATCATAAAGGGGTGGTTTCATCTGGTTGAATTTGTGCAGCATAAGGGCGAAACAAACCATTTCAAAGGATGCAGATTTATATATAAATCGATTTATTTGCCAAGCGTTTTTGTTAACACAGGTATGAAAGGGACAACGTTTTAATGGACAGCGTTTTTAACACAGGTATGGTTTATCTTGATGGAATATCAACGGTATTTTGAATTAATAAAACTCTTATGAATCGACTGGTTCGATTGTTGTGGAAGTATTTTAGTGAGATTTGAAAAATCGTGATAGACAGGGTCACTGGCGCCATTTGAAGTCGAGTTTATTTGAGTAAGAATAATATGGACGATGTTATGTGATAGCATTGAGTTTTAATTATAAAAACCTGGAAAGCAATCAACGAAAGTAGCGGTTGAGAATGAATGGGAGAATCTATGGCTGAAGACGGTGGTGTCACATTGAAAAACCGGAGCTTTGAATCACTGTGAGGAGTTAACTATGGTTCTATTATTGGAGAAAGAAAGTCCCTGAAAAGCGATGAAAGGTAACAGGTAAACGAATGGTATTGACCTTTTCGAATAGTTGATTAAAATCCTAAGATGGATATTTTAATGATTATAATCATTGTTAATTGATGAAGCTTCAGCATGAGATATTCAAATTTGGGCTGATTGTTTGGGGTTGAATAAACAATTTTAAGAAAACCAAGGGCGCATTTTGATTGAATCCAGCATAAGAGAATGTGTTTGTGATGATTGCTAAGATAAAGCTTTTAGAAAGGAAAGGAGTATGAATTTGCCTAATGAATGGAATGTTTTTCTGAAACTGATTGGAATTACATTTTGTATGAATGTGAAACTACAAGTTTCCAGAATGAAAAGAGTATGAAATTAGCCAGGATTGAAGTATTTTGATTTGGCTGAATGCTGCAATGCATTCTATTATGCACAGAGATAAAGATTCTGGGGAATGCAGGCCTAGCCTGCGTCATTTTTGGTATCAGAGCTTGGCTCTGTTAAGATTGAAGAATGTTTGTTTTCTGAATGAAGACAGAAGGTTTTGTTGAAGAGCTGGAATGACTCTAGGAAAGGATTCAAGTTTTTCTTCTTCTTTTTTTTAATTTAGTTAATTGCATGTGGTAAATGAATGTTGGATTGCGAAACTAATGAAGATGGCAGCACAAGTATGCAAGTGCAGTTGAGGAAGGAAGAGAGATCAACAGGATCTTGAAAGGTGAGATTGTGTAGTTGATATTTAACTCTGGTTTGAAGACTATTTACAGAATTTGGTTGCAGGAATAATCTCAGCAGGAAGAAGTAGATCACAGCTTGAGAGCAGTGATGGAATCCAACAGAGGATTCTAGGTGTGTGGAAGAACCTAAAGATTCAACGGAGGTTGAATGAAAAGGACAAGTGTGTTCTTAAGAGTTGCAGATGAGAAAAGCCTGAAGGAGCAGTGGAGAATGCTCGGAAGGTTCCAGCAGAGGACCGGGTGATTACCAAAAGACCAGATCCGAAGGAAGGGATTGGTGAGGTAAGTGGCAATAGGAGAGGTTACTGTTGTAGAGGCTTGATGAAACTCATGAGTGAGAAACTCATGGCGAAGGAAATGACTACTGAAATTCATAAAGGAGGAAGCAGAGGTTCATAGAAAAGCCACAGTAGGAAGAGGAAGAAAGATGCCAAGGAAAATGGCATAAGACATCAGTTGACTGATGAGGAGTACGAGAAATAGAAAGCTGAGATCACGATTCATCTTGAGTTATTGATGGAGTTGTTGCAGGAGAATATGAAAGGCCAGAGACATGGTTGGTTGATGAGGAAGAGAGTAAAGTGGCAGAGATTACAGCAGAAAAGAGATCGACAGATAAACATGCAGTTAATAGAAGAGCTGAAGAAGCTCAAGCAGGTGATGGATGTACAGTTGAGACGAGAAGAACTCAGAGCAGCTGAGTTGGAAGAGGAAGTTTCCATTGATGAAACAGAGGAGGAGATCATTGATGATTTCTTGAGTTATTGGGTAGATCCAGACCAGCTGGATAATGTGAACTCTTGTATATTTGTAGCTGATAATTTTGATGTGGTTACAGGTGCTGAGGAGGATGCCCAATCTTGTGAAGCTATCGCAAGTGTGGAAAGGAGTCTTTCAGGAGATAAGTATTCTGAAGAAGAAAGCAGTGATGCTTTTACTGTTACAGTACAGGAGGAAGTTCATGTGAATGAAAAGGAGATTCAGCTGGAAGAGTTGGTATATGAACCGACGGTTAAAGTTGTTGAAACTTGTAGTTTTCAAACTGACAAGTTGTGTATGAATGCAGGGATGATACATGATGATGATCAATTGTTGTTATTAAGTGATGGACAGATAACTGAGTTTATTGCAGGAGTTGAGAATCAGAATTATGTTCTGATAACAGATGATGAGATGGTGACAACAGAAAGCTTGGCTTGTGAAAGTATTGAAGATTGCACAGAAAGTTTCTCAAAGGAGATGACAGGTTTATGGTATGAGTTAAGTGTTCTGGAGCAGAGACTAGAAGCACAGAGGATAAGTGTTCAGAGTATAAAGACAGAGATGAATGGAAATAAAGAGGTTCCAGAACACAGAGGTATTCTCGAAGAAGATGACGTCGAGGAGAGACTAACTGATAGTCTCAAGAATGATTGGGATCAGCATACTGAAGTGCTGGCAGTGGGAAGTAAGGCCCTGAGGCCTTATGATTTTTATTCTAACAAGTGTTTTGTGAATGCAGGTATTGTTACAGGTACTGGAGAATATTTGACTCAGTTAAGAAGTCAAATGAAGGGAGAAGAAGTTTTCTGTTCCAGAAGACAAGAGGGCATGGATGATCGGGTGGCAGTCAGAACAGAAACAAGAAAAGAAGCAAGAAGTCAGCAAGTAACAGTACAGATAGAGAAAGTAAAAACTGAGCAAGCCGTCTTAGCTCAGCAGGCAGCTAGAAATCAGCAGCTGGGAGATTTATTGGACCGAGAGATTGAAAGTATCAGAAAACTGATGACGAAAGAATCCCAGAGAAAGACGGCAATAAGAAAGAAAAGGAAAGACAACAAGAGAAAGACTGTAGCAGACTTGGAAGGCAGAGCAAGTGGAGCACTACAGCACAAAATATGGAAACCTAGAGGACAACAGCAGTAAAGTAGTTGACAAGCAAGGAAAGATTACAAAATAAAATTTGGGATCCAGGAGGAAATAATTATCCAGACTTATGACCAGGTGGTCATGAATTTTCTTACATGGGGAGTCTGATGCAGGAGCATTAGCTCCGAAAAACACCTTGTATTTTATTTAAGCTAGGGGGTTTCATGTTTTGAAGAAATATTAAATTTCATGTAAATATTAATATTATTTTGAGTGATTAATTATATTTTAATTAATCATTTGTGAGAATTTGTAAATGTGAGAGAAATTAGTTTCTAGATTATTTAGAATTAATGATGGAGCCTAAGTTGGAATTAGTTTCTAAGTCTTAGGGATAAGAATCTATCTTTTAGGGATGTTGAGAGATTTAGGGGTTTGTTGAGGAATTGAAGGGATAAAGAATTTAATTAGATCATTTTAAAAATTGTATAAATTCAGCAAAGCCTCAAAGGCAAGGGGAGATTGTGAGTGAGTGTGAGTAGAGAGTGAGAGGTTTTCTGTTTGGATACCTCTGAGCAATTTGTAAGGGCCACGGAACGGGAATATTTGGCCAACAAAAGTTTGTAAGTCATTGGTTTGTTTCAGATTATACATACATTGATTGATTGAGAAACCGTTTATTTGATTTATGAAGTTCATGGTATTATTGAATTTATGAAGAAATGATCAATATATGTGTGTTGAATTCACATCGAATTGTGTGAGAATCGCTATACATAACCATTGAATGTACAAGACATTAAATCTCTGCGTAAAAGGGTTGTATTTTAATTCTCGGTTTGTATCAAACCTTGGTATAATATTGTTCTTTTGGATTGGTTTGCTATTAATGTAAACTTCTGTCAAGAACCGCTGTGAATCCATGTCGATTTCATATTTTAAAACCAATTCAAATTGTAAGTTGAATGCTGATGGCACTACGTAAATTGGTTCAATAGGCATTAAAGTAACTCGATAAAGCAACAGTAGATTGATATCAAACTGTTGGGTGAATATTGGCCTGTTTGATGAATTCATAATACACCAGACGGAGGAGACAGGGTTTCAAAGTTTGGGTTTGTATCGTCCAGCGAATTTACAATTGCAATTATATAAAAGGAATACATCAAATTCCTAATTCTGGCACAGTAATTAATTTATAAGCAATGAAGGATTGCAATCTGAATGAAATCGTTGTGTTAAAAGCAGAGCTAGCGTTTGGAACTTATATGGTGAGGAATTGCAGGTTTAATCCATAGATAAGGGATACGGAGAACGTTTCAGAAATTTATATCAGATTTGATTATAGTATGCGTTGACATTTTTGTGATAAATGCAGGGCAGAAGTAACGCATAGAACGATGGAATACTGAAAAATCAGTGATTGAATGTGTAAATGATTCCTGGAGGAGAAATGTAAGTCAACGAATTCGACAAAGTCGTTGAGATTAAAAGGCGCTGAAGAATTGTGGAAAGTCAAGTCTGGAAAATTCGTTGAAGTGCAGCAGTTGCGTTGTGAAAGAATAACAGTAATCATAAAGGGGTGGTTTTGTAACACCTCCAGTTTAAGGACATTTTTTTTTTTTTAAATGGAGTATTTATTTTCATCTATTGTTAGATCTTCCTCTACTCCTTCATTTCTCCTTTAAATTTTAAAAAAAAAATTTCTATCCCTTTTTAATAACATCTAATATTTTCCATGTGTACAGTTTACAAGTATACACAAAATACTATGCCGCTCTTAATGTCCATAAGTATAATCACCTCCTTCGATCCTACCTATGCTACTTAGGGACCAATATATATTACCCATATATATAACCATAAAACATATTCGTAGACCATATACAATCCCTATATGTATATCATTGGATAGAATTAATTAACATTTGAATACCCCTATGCACAACCTATATATATTATCCCATATATATATGTTTATATCCACCTTAATAAAACTATGGGAAGGCGCACTTCGATATATATATATATCACATATATATATAATAATTCCCTACCCCTTTTGATAATTTTGTTGGATGTCCAAATAGATATATTCATATACAATAACGACATATATATATATAAACCTTTTGAAAAGTTTATTGTAATTTCCCTGGCGGATTACTTTGGTAATACTTGGGTATATCGTTCTATATACGTGATAGCTAACATACCAATCAATTAACCCTATATGTATTTACATAACCTCTATAAAGTCCACGTAAGCCCGCCATTCTGGAGATGTAGGGTAGGCGAGCTATTTATGTAGCGACAGGTCAGCGCTACTTTCATATTTATTGAAATTGTGAACCGGTCTAATCCTGTCGTACCTACGTTGGCATGGTTTACTTTCAGATACGGGACAGATGCGCCACGGTATGGCCGTCATTACCAGTTTGTAATTTATAAACTTTGTATCTCACGCCATACTGTCCAAACCGCGGATCGGCGTGACAGGAAATCATAAAATACCCGAGCTCTTTCACCCTATGGCGGTTTGTCATTATGAAGACTCTGATCCAGTGCATACTTGATGTGATTTTCCTACGCAGAGGCAGTAACACGCGTAGTAGTTAGAGTTGATAACGTCTGCGTCGCACTGTATTTTGCTCGGTCTGACCTAACGTGTGAGTTTGGTTTTTCTATTTTAATTTTTTTGCAGGCAGAGATAGGGTGTAGCTACTGAGAGCAAAGTACCTCTGCCGGCGTCCCTCGTCCTCCTCAGTGCACCTTAGTATAGTATGGTACCCTCCTCTTGCCGTGGCAGCATTTTCTGAATCAATATCGTGATTTTCTGAAGTTCTGGGGCAGGGTGCATTAGGGTTTTCAAGAGTTCTTTTTTATTCGAGGCTCTTACGTTGATCTATTTATTCGACTCTTTTTGTTCAAATCGGAACTACAGAGTCGTGCCCTTCCCCGCTCTCATCGCCTGTTGCGGAGGGTGTAACCAGGTCGGCCTGCGTTTTCAACTAGTTCCTTTTGTTTTGTATTGATTTTAACCAATAATGCCTTCTCATCATCTACTGTTGTGTTTTGTGCAGAGAGGAAATATTTTCGACATACCAACCTGGTGACAGAGGGCCGAAATCGAACGCGTTTTCTAGTCTGCGTAGATCATGGTTGCGTTCTAACTGAGTTATACTTATTATTGATATATTTTTTTTGTTTACAATCTGGTTCTGGTTCTATTACCTGTAAGAGTTCGGTGTTACCGATTTATCCTTGTTGTGTTCGACACGCTTTATAAGACAGAGATTTATCCGCAGTATTTCATGTTGGCTATGCATTGAGGCCTTCCTTAATCTATGTTTTTTTTTTTCGATGTCAAAGGGCGAACGCCTAGGTTTTCTCTACACATCCAGATTTTAACAGTATCTACATTACGGGTGTTCAGATTTCCTTGCACATCGCATGGGTGGCTCGTTTTGCTGTGCTTCTACACGCCGCGAGGGTGGGAAGGAACTCTACCCTCCCTAGGTAACTTTCAGAATTTCTTGTTTCTGTTGTATCGATTTATGCTTCAACTTTGTTGAGATGCGGTGTTACCATTCTGCTATCCTTCGAGATCAACAGTTAACCATTCACCCTAATCTCTGGTTATGATTGTATATTTACATTAGACGGTATTCGCCGGCTAGACTCAAGGCGTCGAATCTTGACCAGTTCGTATTATTTCAATAGGCAGATGATACTAACTAATGATCTGTGCAGGCTATTATTGCGGTCATTCTTATTTCTCCACGAAAGTTTTACGCCTTATTCCTATTGTTTTTAATGATGATAGCACTCCTCCGCGCGTAGATTTTATAAGCTGGTTTTGAAGTTTTTATACCCTACCTCCGTCATATAAAAATTATTAAAACAAATCGCATGGACTTAGTAACCAGCGCGTACTCATATATACATTTGGTCCTTCCTATTGATGTATTATTCAATACTGTGGTTGCTTCTTGTCTCGTACGTGAACGGACGTGCTCCTGTCGCACTCAATTTCTCTGTTGGTTTACATAATTTGTATATTTTCATAACCCTATTGTCTGATCATAAATTCACAGAACCCTAACTGGCCGCATAGAAATCTTTCTCGTCTCGCCCTTTCTATGAATTTGATATTAAATGAGAACTGTGATTTGTTTATTTTCTCTCGGTACTGATATCATTGTTTATATTGTGTATCTTTTCTTTTCAAGACCTATACATGTTTCGTGTCACTAATTTGGTGGTGCGCCTCACTTATATTTAATTATGTTGCTAAGATCTTTATTTCCAAGGTTAAAAGTAGATGTAGGAAAAGATATGTGCATTCAACATACCATAATATATCTATATATATATATTTTTGTTATGCATATATAGATATTCGATGGGCTTTAAATAGAGGTCCTTAAGTATAAATGAATTCTTTGGCTATGTCACTTGGTTCAAGACTAAAAGTAGATTTATAAATGAAATCTTTACACTTATAAGTATTATAAAAATCCTATAAAGTAAAGTACTCTCTCTCTAGCAAAATTTCAAGGGCATAATTTAATGTTCTTACTTTCTTCCTTTTTATTTTGTACCATGTAACTTCAGTTGGGCTATAATATTTTTCTAGCATGCACATGAACAGATAATATCACCCTTGTATCTACAGGGAACAAAGCAATATTTGATTATCTGTAGAGGCTAAGTAACTTCAGATTTAAACCGAATTTGGTTTAGAATTTCTGGGGTTTCTGCTCTATAGATTTGGGTCTACAACTAACCAGAATCTGGAAGGTGGAAGCCTTAGGATAGACTCTGGTAAATATAGTACTAAAAATCAATCATACAAGTAAATTAGAGTTTATATGTAGCCAATTCATATTATCATGAAACAAAATAACAAGAATTTCAAACATACCACAATTGCAAATGACCAACCTCCCAACCTTAGAGTCCTCTTTGTCTCCCAGGACTCACCCCCGAGCAGAGATCACCTCCTAGAACAAATCAACCCCTGATCTGCCTAGGAGCGGCTTATTTAAGCTCATATTTCCCCAAAGCATGTTTCTAATTCTGCGTCCAGAATAGCAGGATGCTTTCTTTCCTGTTTAGCCTAGGCTTCCCATTTTGGGATTCTTTAAAGCTGTTTTATGCTTTTCCTCAGCTTTTCCAGCTTTTCTTTACCTCTTTCCAACTACTCCTCTTCATTGGGGAAATTTAGATTCCTCCTCAATTCTAAATTAATTTCTTTCAAGGATTTTTGAAAGATTTTAGGGATTTGTTGCCTTATCCATCCTCATGGATTTGGCAAGTGATCTCAAATTCTCATCTTGGTCAAAATTCACAATCATTTTATTTATTTCCTCAAATAAAATATGCAAATACATTCACACCATACTTATCCCTTGGGGTCCACCCCCTTTAGGATTAAAGTTCAATGTCTAACTTTAAAAATTCAACACACAAATTGGGGTGTTACAGGTTTCATCTAGTTGAATTTGTGCAGCATAAGGGCGAAACAAACCATTTCAAAGGATGCAGATTTATATATAAATCGATTTATTTGCTAAGCGTTTTTGTTAACACAGGTATGAAAGGGACAACGTTTTAATGGACAACGTTTTTAACACAGGTATGGTTTATCTTGATGGAATATCAACGGTCTTTTGAATTAAGAAAACTCTTATGAATAGACTGGTTCGATTGCTGTGGAAGTATTTTAGTGAGATTTGAAAAATCGTGATAGACAGGGTCACTGGCGCCATTTGAAGTCGAGTTTATTTGAGTAAGAATTATATGGACGATGTTATGTGATAGCATTGAGTTTTAATTATAAAAACCTAGAAAGCAATCAACGAAAGTAATGGTTGAGAATGAATGGGAGAATCTATGGCTGAAGACGGTGGTGTCACATTGAAAAACCGGAGCTTTGAATCACTGTGAGGAGTTAACTATGGTTCTATTATTGCAGAAAGAAAGTCCCTGAAAAGCGATGAAAGGTAACAGGTAAACGAATGGTATTGACCTTTTCGAATAGTTGATTAAAATCCTAATATGGATATTTTAATGATTATAATCATTGTTAATTGATGAAGCTTCAGCATGAGATATTCAAATTTGGGCTGAATGTTTGGGGTTGAATAAACAATGTTAAGAAAACCAAGGGCGCATTTTGATTGAATCCAGCATAAGAGAATGTGTTTGTGATGATTGCTAAGATAAAGCTTTTAGAAAGGAAAGGAGTATGAATTTTCCTAATGAATGGAATGTTTTTCTGAAACTGATTGGAATTACATTTTGTATGTATGTGAAACTACAAGTTTCTAGAATGAAAAGAGTATGAAATTAGCCAGGATTGAAGTATTTTGATTTGGGTGAATGCTGCAATGCATTCTATTATGCACAGAGATAAAGATTCTGGGGAATGCAGGCCTAGCCTGCGTCATCCCATCAGTATTGTACATAGTCATGTAGACCCGTTTAGTTTTTTTTATTTTCAAGTGGAATCTTTGGAAGCTCCGAGGTATCATTCTTTTGAATATAACTTACAATCCATGTAGAACTTCAACTTGACTCCAGGCTTGCAAGTGGAATTGAAGAACTATATGAGGGACTACTCGGAGGATTTGCTGCACTTGGAACTAAAATATTAATGGTTTTCTCATGATCAATATTATTAATAGTACCCCAATTCAAAATATATTTTGACATCTCAACATGGTTTATTGGACGACCATAAACTCCCCCTTCTTCAAAAATTACATATTTTGACACAAAAATGGTATTAGTGAGTGTATTATACAATGTCTAATATTTACTTTTTTCACTATATCTAAGAAAAATACATGGATTTCTATCTTTATCTAAATTTTTTCCAATTTAATTGACTATATGGATTTTGGCTAGATAGAGAAAAACTCTAAAATAATTAAAAATAAGCTTTTTATCATACTAGAATTCATAAGTATTCATCATATAAAGTGTACTTGTGAGACTATTATTGAGAATGTATACTATTTAAGAAACTAACCACACAAAAGAAATTGCTTAATCATTTATTTTATAACATACTCTTTTCTATTACCACAATTGTATAATTCTTAGATTTAGCTACATGCCATTGTGGTTGTAAGAAGTGGTGAGTTGTATTTTGATTCCAATCACATCACAATAATTTTAAAAATCCCTTCAAGAAAATGTGTCTCTATGATTATTCCTTATTCATTTGATTTTGAAACCTTGTCAATTATCCATAACGTATTTAAACATATTGAATACATAAAATACTTCATATTTGGTCTTCAAAAAATAAATTGAACACATTCATTAGTATACATCAATAAAATTAATTAAATATATTGACATACCCAAACTATTTATCTACAGAAGACCATAAATGTCTCATTAAACGAACTAATGTGGACAATGGTCCCTTCGTGCAATGTATTTTGAAATTTTCTCTCGTGCATGTAATCATTTAACACATCCTTCAAGAACTTCCTTGTGCTCTTTAACCATAGAAAACTTATAAAAAATTATTTTAATGTTAGAAACTTCAAACTATGTAAATTCCAATGACATCCTAAGCTATATTTGGACGGAATTATTGGAATAGGCTCTTATATAGAACTATTTAAAAGAGAAATAAATATTGAGAATTTTTATTTTTAGCTTCCTTCTTAGATTATCTACCATTGCATATAAGATTGTTCTAATAAGATCACTCATCACAATTCTAAAATATCCCATAAATCGATAAAGTTTTTGTACCTTGATACACTAATAATCATAATGGCTTACATTAATTTCTAGAATGAGAAAGGAATTAGAATTTGACAATATTATCTCCCAAAATATAATGTTCTCTCATATGGAAGGGAGATTCCATAGAGACCTACTTCTGAGTTAGTTTATTAATCAATTAGAAAAACATAGAGAATATAATAATATTGATAAAATAACAATAATAAAATATAATCGATAACAATAATTGATGCATAAGACAAAAATAAATTTCCATTTCCACAACTCCACACACCAAAGGTGTTCAACAATGATCATCGTAATATATATTGTTCCTCTTAATAAAAAAAATTCATATTCTTATGAAAAAATTAACTCAACTCACTACTCATGATTCAATCTTTATAGTAGTTTATTTTGGAACAAATCAAGCATTTTACATGCATTATTTGCAAATTTTTTTGAAATTCATAGTTTGAAACAAAAAAAAGTACTTAAATAACTCTAAACATTAATTGTTAAAATGAGAAATATATCAAAATAATAATTTTCAAAAATAAAAATGAAGATGAATCGCATGCATGGAATTGCATCAATTATCATTGCATCATTAGCACTCGAATAGATTGACAAAGATACAAAACACTTAAATTCTATAATTTATTAGTCATTCATGGAAAAAAATTCCATATTCATCTATCGCAACTATCGAAAAATTATTCCCCTTCTGTGTTTTCAACCTTAAATTATAAGGAAAGATAGGAGGTTATCCCATTAAAATGGGAGGAAATGATATGAATAGCCTTTGGATTATTCTAAAAAATAATACATCACTAGAATTACCCTTCTTTTAAGGAAGTGTTTCATTGTTTCCAATAGGTTGAAGTAATAAACAAATTTGAAACAATTTTTTCCTGGATTGGGGTGAGAATGGAAGAGTCGAGAGGTCATAGCCTTCATGCCCACCACCCTTGAGACCATTATAATGACTCATATTAAATTCAAGGGGTGGCATGGAAACCCCAATTAAATTATTCCCATGAAATTAGAATGGTTCATGAAATATCGAAGTTGGTTTTTAGCTTGTTGGAAAAGTGTGAGGGAAAGAATTTTGTCTTCAATTAGATTTGAGTGCACCAACCCCTCTCCCTGTGAAGGAATTTAGAGGCTATGTTATGGTGTCTAGCCATGGTTGGAGGGAGAGAGTGTGAGCCTTGAAGGAATTTGAATTTATCTACAATGATAATGGTACTCATTGAAACTTCTTTTTCATACAAGGAAGCTATGATGGTTTGTCATTATAATTTAGCCATTAACATATTTAAATGGGGGCATGTAGGTCTCGTATGGAGGAAAATAAATTAGAACAAATTATATATGAAAACTATATCTATTAATTTCTTGGGTACTTCTAATACTATTTCAGTTGTCAATTTCACTTTGGCTCATTAAAGCTCGGACTTCTAAGACTCCATATGAGACATTTGGTATATATTAACTTATTTTTTAATGGTTATGTTGCTTTGTGGTTTTAATAGCTTGTATGTGACTTTGGTCAAAGGCCTGTGGAGTTAGAAATAATTAATTCCTGCTTGTCTATGGTTGTAACTCTCCATTTGAGGAGTTTGTTCCTACATAATAGGAAATAGCTAGAATATAGTTTCTCCTAGTTTAGTGTGTGGTTGAGAGAATCTCTCAACCACATTACTGTACGTCCAAGATATAATTCCTATCTTGAGACTATTGCTTGTATAAATATGTGTGTAATTTCCTTCATTCATAATATAGAATATATAGAGTGTGCAGTGTGCTATTTTATCTTGGTATCAGAGCTTCAGAGCCTGTAAGGGCCTCTGGCCCTTCCTAGGCATAGGAAAATAAATCATTTATATTAGTGTTAAGTTTGTTTCTCCATCGAAGTGATCTGTGGAAGTATAGTGGAATAGATACGAGCTGCGGATCCGAGTGCATAGAGGAGATCTGAGTGCATAGAGGAGTGCACGTTTATTGAAGTGTGCCATCTGCATGAATTGACTGGCGGGTGTAGCACAGTGAGTGTGGATGGATTGCTATCTTCTAGAGTTTACATCCAAGAGGTGTTGAATGTTCTGATTTTTATATTGTGGTGATCTGCTATAGGATCGGAGGAGTTTGATTTGGTGTGCCTGTTGAGATCATGTTGATATTGCTGTTCAATCCATGATTGATAAAGTTACCGAACTTAGATCGGATAGTATAGAAGGCTGAGAAATAGAATATTATCCAGAAGACGAGGGATCTGAACAATCTGCAAGGAAGTGGGAAGGACTGCGCAGAGAAGGGGAACAAACATGGGATGAGTTTTTCTCTAAGCCAAAGGATGAGGCATCTCGGAAACCTGAATCAAATAGTGCTAAACAGGAATCTGCAGGAATTAATCAAGAGAAGCATCAGGCATAGAAGAAAGCATGAAGTAAGCCAGCGGCAGAGGGTATATACAATCAGTGGGAAGGGTCCAAATTTTTTTTTGAAGATTAAATTTACATGATTTTTTGGTAGCAGCTGGAACTGAAACAAATCCTCTGACCAAGGCCTACATTTTAGACAATATTCAAACATTTTCATTCCTGAGTAGTAGTTATATGGTTTGAGAATTGTACATTCTTAATATTGGTGGATTGTACCCTTCAAGATTGACTAGAGGTTATTGCAGTTGGTTCAGTGGGTACCCTGGTAAGGACTTGGCTGTCATAACGTGGGCCATTGTCCTGCTGATCATTTTTTAATTGTATCATTGTGCATATTGCAATTCAATAATGTTTCATCCTATTGCTGCTGGTATCAATTTTAAACTGATAGATTTTTTTAATGTAAGCTGCCAGGAGTTTTATAGGGCTCGGGAACACTGATAAACCTTTTTTGTAAGTGAACGGCCAAGAAGATGTGTATAGTATTGGAAATGAGTCTATGTTGGCATGTCGTGGAGAGCGCCTGAGGTTGTGTAAGCCTGTCCTCTGCGTATAGATGGACGCTGCCCGAACGATCTGAGCAGTGCCATAGCAGTGAGCAGTAAAGGAGTGGTGAGGAGTCATGACTGCTAGTTTCAAAGTACTTTATGACTCAGTTCTTAATACTGATACGATAGTTGCAAATGCAAATGCCGGTGTGGAAGGTGACAATGAATTTGCGGAGTAAGAACAAGACTGTGTAGCGGTACTCAAATTTGATTTTTACTTTTCCCACTCTTGTACTCAAATTTGATTTTTACCATTTGGGTCCGTAAGGGAGCGTCATTGATTCTGAAACCTTTGGGGGATATTTACATTTTGTAGTGCAATTTTACTAATTTTTGTGTGTGCGCTGGTTTTATTGTGAGAATGGCATGCAAGGTTGATGATGAATATGATTTCTTGTTCAAAGCGGTGTTTTGTGAGGCTAATCGCGGTAATTGCTTGTTCTGTGGGAAGGCATGGTGGGTAAAATTAAAGAAGCCGAGTCTAAATAAATAAATAAATAAAATTTGATGTGAAAGCTATGAGACAGGTTGATGTTGTTATTTGTACGATTGGTGGAGACAGAATTCTTGATCAGCTCAAGATTGTGGGTGCCATCAAGGATGTTGCCACTGTCAAGAGATTTCTTCCTTCCGAGTTTGAACACGATGGAGATCGAGCAGATCCCGTAGAGCCTGCCCTTAGCTTTTACATAGACAAGAGAAAAGTTTGGCGTGCAATAGAGGAGGCGTGAAGACAGATTTTTTTTTATGCCCGACTTGAAAAAAATGGCCAGTTTCTGATGTTAATGCGAATGATGCTGCACAGGGGCTGGGGTTTCTTCAATATTGAAAAATATTGGAAGTGGTAATGTGAATGGTTTGTGTGGCCATTGTGTTGAAGACGGTTTAGGTGTTGGAGCTGCTCGATATATAGAGAAGTTTATTCTGTTGTCGAAATGTATTTTTTAATTCTCTGATGTTTTAAATTTGCAATGTATTGATTAACTGTCATAACAATGAAAGTGGTTGTAATTTAAGTGACATCAGTATGACCAACTATTGTGACAATTTTGAGTGTGTGTTGGAATTGGTCATTCCAACAATAAGCAAATTTGCAGGGTATGATGAACACATGACAGTGAAAACGACATCAATTGGAGCTACATCAGAGATTGGAGGATGATCGTGATCGTGTTGCAGATTGTTAGCAAGCATGAGGAGGCATGCTTGAGAGCAGTGACTAGCCTTGATACTGTGAGTAGGGGAAGTGGCATTACGTTGCGATGCCAGGAGAATTGGATACTGAAATGTGACAGAGGATTGGACTGTGGAGTCCTGGATTAATGTTCTTGAAAGGAAAATTGTGTTCTCTTCGTGTGGTTGTGAGTGCCTATGTTCTCTTTCTTTATCATTAGACCCATCACAGGTATCGTTGGTGAAAATGGCTGCTAGTATGTTTGGAAAATAATCATCTATGGGCAGAGATAGAGAAATTAATGTGAAGAGTTTATTTTGTATTTTCTTGGAATCATGTTTAAATATTATTGAGCCTTATTGAGCCTAGCTAACTCAATGTAGGTAGAGTTATTTTGTTAGAATTCATGACTCTAACAAATGACAGGATAAGCATGGAGTTCCAAGAATTTATTTGACAAAGATGCCCAAGATGTGAACCGTGAACAGATGAGGTAATGAAGTAGCAACAACGTTTATGGTGGACAACAAAATAGAATTTTTTCTTGAGTTAGTGTGGTTTGTGGAATAGAATCCCTAGCATATTATAATAAGGTCCAGTTGTTGTAATGGTCATTGTATGTACCCAGAAACTCCAAATGTTGAAGTATTGAATGTAAGCCTGGTAAAGGCATTTGAAAGTTCATGGTGATCTTAAAACCACTTTGTAGAGCCTTTGTGGTTGGTTTCCTTTGTGGCTAGAGGTACCTTTGTGGCCGCATGTACACGAGTGGCTGCGTGTACATGAGAGTTGTGTGCTCAGCAGAGCTTTGTGCTCAATCGAGCAGGTGGACTGCAGTAGCACCTGCCTCAGTCTTAGATGATTCATTAATCTCTGAGTAGAAGGGGGTTGGCGTGCTTTCTTCACTGACAGTCGTGCTTTAGTGTGTGGTTGAGAGAATCTCTCAACCACATTACTGTACGTCCAAGATAGAATTCCTATCTTGAGACTATTGCTTGTATAAATATGTGTGTAATTTCCTTCATTCATAATATAGGATATATAGAGTGTGCAGTGTGCTATTTTATCTTGTGGGAGGGTCCTTCCTTTCTAGGTCTTACATTTAGCTTGGTATTATTATCTGGATTCCTAATCATATTAGTAATTTTCAAATAATTTTGGCATCTACAAGTTGGCTTTGGAAAGGGATAATATTTCTTATTTCTAACTTAGCTATGTTTTTTTAAGAATTGTATTGTGGCATATAGATTTTATTTCCCCTTTAGTTGGCAACTTTCTTCAATAAGTGTTAGGAAGAAACTATGGACGACGGTTAGCAAGGGCATCACAAGTTGGTAGTGTAGAGACACTTCTTAACTGGGAGATAATATTTGGGCTCTCGCCCACAACTATGTCTTTTTCTATATTGGAATTTATTTTTGCTGGTGATGTAACATACACAGGTAGTTAATGAGAGAACTGTGATCAACAAAATGTTAGAGAGGTAGCAGGCTCTTTCTAATAAATAATTGTGAGGATATTAGAAATCAGTTACATCATCTAGATAATATGGTTGCCAGGGATCAACATGCATTATCAAACTCTGAGGTATTAGAGGAATTTGGACAGTTAATTTCATGCCGAGGTCTTATTAGGGCCCCGGGGACTTAACTAGGGGAGAAATCTCATAACATGTGTGTTCATATTGGGGATATATATTGAGGAAAAAATGGAATCCTATATTGAGCATTTAATAGGGAGTAAACGGTTTTTATATTTTATGTATAAAAAAATGGAGCTCAGGATTAATGAAAATATATAAAGTGGTATAAAAAATGTTAATGAAAAAATGGATACCTATAATATCTTGTGAAAGTAGGTTTTTTTTTATTAGGAAGGTGTATTGGGTTTGTATTGGTAGGAAGATACATAAACTTGTTCTTAGAGGTATTTTCCAATATGTAGTCAAATTAAGGGTATTGTTTAGTATGCCACAAAAACACATGTTATGTCAGAGGTTCATTTAGTGAAACCCCTATGATTAAAGGCCTCCACAAGAAATATCTTCATGCCTTGTTCCTATAATGGAAAATAAATACATGAATAGGAAGGATTTTAATGGAAATACATGTTAATCAGTATGGAATTTTTTCCCATTTGGATTATGTAAAAATGAGCAATGAAAATTGTGTTTTCACATGGAGCGAGTGGATATCTGACTAGTTATGATTTAGTGGCACATCTGAGGCTCAGTAACATCACCTGCTCCATCGGCCTCTAGTGTAGGGGACCCTAAACCTATTAAATCTTCCGAATAATTTTGTTTGATGGCCTTTATTAGTATTTTCTATATAATATTTAGTAGTGCTTTTGGGATTGTGTCTTTTTTAATTTTGGACTTGTTATTTTATAAATATGTGCTCGAAATACCTGGTTTCCCTTTAGACAAGTTGAGAACATTTTTCTTAAAAATGCATAGAAAAAAATGAAAGACTGATATGTTAATGTTTTGGTCAATATAAAGACACATTCGAAATATTTTTTATAAAAAATCAATATTTATAATTAATATATTAAATCATTTCTTCTTTCAATATTTTGAATACCTTAAATTATATATGTTTCCTAGGTTTATTTGTTTTAAGTTAATGTATTTCCGTCTCATACAAAGGTTTTTCTTGTTTGAGAACATGAAAAAGGACCAAAAATAATAGATTAACTTAGATCCATTTTAATCTAAGTTTAAATTTGATTTATTAATGTTTTATTTAAGATATATCAAATTGTAATGACCTTTAAGGAATCATTCCAACATATAATATTGAGATTTCTCTATTTATTTTAGTGCATTATATACTTTATAAAGTCGAACTTAACATTAATCCATTAAACAATAAATTACATGTATAAAGAACAATTTATATCGAACTTAACACTAATCCTTTAAACAATAAATTACATGTATAAAGAACCATGTATATTTATTAAACAAAATTCATTCATTAAATAATTCCTTTAAATTTAATGATTAATAATTATAATATTTTATATTATTATTTTTTTATTAAAAGAAATGGGTATATGTATATTTATCAAACTGGAAAACAAACCAAAGCTTTTACCATCGAAGAAAGTTCATCATCATCAACGTTCCATCCTTGCTCACCAAATAGCCTACATCTACCTGCTTTAGCTTGTTGGGCTCCAGGGCTTTCCGTTAACTCTTCCTTGTCGATTTCAATCTGGAGAGGGAGCATAGTTGTCATGTCAGGAACTTCACCAACCTGTTGTTCAATTCATTTTGCATGTGAGGGATCTTCCACGATTCCAAAGACGTATTTGAGGACAGAGAGCGTAGCAGCTTCTACAAAAAAATTCAATGTTATCCAACTTAAGAGTCAAATTTTCCATTGAGAATTGAAGACGCTTTATATCCCCGCACATTTCTTCCAACTAACAGGAGACCAACACAAAATGTGAACGAGCCTCTAATATAATTCGTTCACTCGCCTTGTGAACGAGCCTCTAATATAATTCGTTCACTCGCCTTATCAAACTTGGTCGCTTCCGTCTGTTGCTCTCAGACTGGTCGCTTCCATCTGTTGCTCTGAGACTACTCAATCGCCATTACGAATTGAAGATGCCATGACGCTAGCAGTTTAACTGCATGCAAGTTCCTTTTATAACACATTTTCAGATCCTAGTCGGCTTCAGACTTAAAATCTAAGGATTGAATGCTGACATTCCTTCCCTAGAGAATTTTATGTTGTAATTTCACATGTGCTATAGCCTATATCCATTCTTCTCACACTTTTGCAAAGTTAATTTATTCGGAGAATATGGAGTACCTTCCATCTTTTAATTGTTGTGAGGATTTAATTCTACCCATAGTGGAAACTACTTGTCCTTCTTCATGAAATTTGCTGTTCTTGCATCCAACTAGAGATATTAACCTTGTTGTTCTGCGAGTATATGTTTCTCTCTTCGAGGACCTTCAATGCTTTGGGATTTTGGGGGTGATATAATAACTTGTCTGCCATTAATTCTCCTTACATTTGGTTGGGAAGAGCGTGATCCTTTGCAATTTCATGGGATGTGAGATATAGTTGTTTCACCTTGATCACTTATTAAGATTCCTTGCCCAAGATTTGCACCGTTATTGGTTTTAGCATCTGCTACTCGGTTATTCTCCCTCTTTACATGGTAAAATTCAAGTGCATCAAATCTCTTGGATATAACAACTGAATTCAATGAAAAATTCGCGACATATGTTTTTCTGGATTCTTGGAGAGATAGTGGCACTTTTGAATTATGATCATTGAGTCTCCTATTACGCATAGTTTTCTTATTTCTCTCGATATTGCTTTATTCAGTCTTTGCTAAAGAGCTAAAACCTATGCTTGATTATTTTATGATTTACAGAGTTCCCAAGCAAATTTTCTTCTTCATTTCTCCATCAAAGCCATAAAAAAGCCCTTCTCATAATATTTAAAGCATATTTTCTCTTTTATTTTTTTGGTATTATTTATTTTTATTAATATTATTAATTATATATAATAAATCTATAAAGAAAAAATAATAAATAATAAATATAATTATATTTTTTAATATATAATTATATAAAACAAAATGTGTTAAATTTGAATTAATTAAAATGAATTCATGTATTAGTAAAATGAAAAGAATAAAATTCGCAAAATGAAAAATATTAAAAATTGATTATTATTATAATTTTTAAAAATAGAAAATGTACATTTATTATAACTCATAACACATTATATTATTTTTTTAATGATGTGTTTCATTAAATTAACAAGGCTTAATTAGTAATAAGAACTTGATTAATTCAGCTATTTTTGAGGTTTTATTAATTTTATTTATTGATTTTGATATTGATAATCAATTGATAAATTAATGAAATTAATGTCGATATTATTATATTAATAATTTAAATTATGCAAATTGATCTATTTTTTTAGATTAATAATATCTATTAAATTCAATTCACTTTTAATAATGGATTATAAAATAGTGTGATTATTACTTATAGATATCAATACATACTAATTCATAGTCAACATCAAAAAATTTATTTCATGAAATATTTTACAGTGCTAAAATTTTAAAAAAAAGAAGAAGATAAAATTAACTAAATTATAAATTTATTTTAAATTATTCTTATTATTATTAAAAAAATAATATATATCGATTACAAATATAAAAAGTTATATATAAGTTAAATATAGATAAAGGTAAAGAAAATAGTTTTTTCATTGCAAAAGATCCATCTCTCTTCATTGAGATCCGGAATTTATAAAGAGACTTTGTTATATATGTGTGTGTGTGTGTGTTAATGAAAAATGAAAAAAGAAATATGTCTTAATTTTTTATAAAAATAGATGAAAAATGACAAGAATACAAAATAGTGAGACTACTTGGTAATTTTTTTGTTATTAATATATTTCTAAATACATGTCAATATTACTTAGCAAGAATGTGTTTGTAAAAGATAATAATTTTTCCCAACAACCCAAGATAACCCCAAACTTTTTATATTTAATGGCTTTATCTCCTTTTAAAATTATATATGTTATTTTACATATCTCTTTTAGACTAGGTTTCAATACTAATAAAGAAGTGAGGATAATTAGAATGGTATTATTGGTGTTTATAATACTTTTAATTAAAACTAACTTAATATATATATATATATATATATATATATATATATATATATGTGTGTGTGTGTGTGTGTATTTTTATTTATTTTTTCCTTAAGGGTAAGTTCAATTGGTAGATTGGTAGATTTACCCAAATATTTTTTCAGAGAAATATAAATATATCTATCTATATATATATATACACACACACACACACACTCCATATTGTTCTTTAATTAGAAAGTAACATTTTTTTCTTGTGCTCTGTAGGCCTTCTTATTGGGTTAGAGAATGCATCAACTATAGGCTACTTTTATAATTTATTAATACTATATATTAAAAAACCATAATTCATTTCATATAATAATCACTATTATTTTTTTAATCAGTTAATTTAATTAAAAGAGAAAAAAATATAACTCCTATAAAAATAAATCTCAACTTTTAATTTGTGTATACTATTAAAAATGTTCTAAAATATTACTTAAATTTCTGCTACAACCCTCATCATAATTATTAATAACTGAATTAAAGTTCAAAATATTTATAAACATAAATATAATTTAGTAAAATTAATACTAATGTTATTATAATTTGTAAATCAATAACAATAATTCGAAACGAATTATATGTCTCAAATGTTAAATATGTTCAATGGCTCCAAGATCAATTAAGAACTAATTGGGTCATCATCATTAAAAAAAATACATTAAAATTAGCCGAAACTTCATTGAGCCATTTAAATCACGGGTACGGGAAGACCTTTCAAATCCCTAAAATAGCTGCGCTTAGAACACCCCTGCTGGTTTGTGGATGGGGCCGCAACCGTTGAGTTTAGGCCTCCCTTGGATGTGTTGTTAGACAGGGTCTTTCGGATCAAACCTTAGAAGTATCGGGCAGAATCAGTCTACGCAATGGGTTGATAACATTTCCTGCTTTATTTTTCAAGTCAATGTTTTAAATCAATCAATTAAAAACGTTATGAGTTGATAATGATATTGAATTAAAAGTGAAATGGGTCAATGAGTTTTTTCCACCTCACCATATCAAGTCTACTCAAGTCTACTCTGAAGCGCGCCATCTGTGCGATGGGATTCCATCCAAGCCAGATCTACTATGTAGAGAGGGATGTCGTGTCGAAAGAGGAGTACTCTTGCTAGATTCTTTCATTTGAAATGGATTTCAAATATTTTAATATGAATCTTTTGCCATCAAGCAGATATAAAGTATTTTGGCGTCAACAATGAAGTTCAACATCCATTATCGCGCCCGCCGCCCCAGCAAAGACAGTCTAAGAAACAAACATATATTAGCCAACGTATTGAACACGTGACGGGCGGTTCAATACCTCGTGTAGCCGTCGGAATTTATTCAAAGTTAGTAAAACGAGGCGAGCCTTATTTCCAAGTCTATTGGCCCATTAATGCGTTTAAGAGTAAAATATCCATGTCATGGGACATGGCATGGCATCGATCATCAATACCTCGGAGACTGCATCTGGCTCGCCGGCTCGCCTACCCCATTTTCTGGCAGCTTTGACTCCGGTGTGAACCCAACTGGCGGATAGGACAGGCGGTAACATTAATGCAATTTCGAATTTCAATTTTTCTACTTTTGCCGCTCATTTGAATTTCAAATTTACCCAACACGTCATATGTGTATCGGTGGATCACAGACTCGCACCAGAGCACCACCTTCCCGCGGCCTGCGACCATTCATTTGGAGCTCTCCTGTGGCTCTGCTCAGTGGCCCTGGAGGAGAGAGATGAGTCATGGCTCTGTCAACATGCCGAGAGAGAACAGTCCGCAATCCAGTAGTCCAGTCTAGCAACATTAATTTTATTGAAATCCAGAGCCTATTGAATTTAAAATTTTGAGCGATTTTGGCGGTTCCATTCATGCTCATCTAAATTTCAGACGGCCACTATTATGAGCTCTGCAGGGGGATTTCTTCAGGCGGCGTTCTCTATTTGATTCTATGCTTGCAAGGTTGCAAGCTGCATTCGTTGTACAAACAGTAAAAATAGCATTTGCCCCACGAGAAAAGCTAGTATTCGGTATATATACAGGCAGAGAGCGCGCACTCACTGCATAAACCACGTTTCTCGTTCATTGTTCTATTCCAGGGGCGAATAGAAGAATCTATTGTTAGTGTTAAGGTTTTTATGGGAGACTGAAATACCTGATCGATCGATCCTTCTTGATTTCAACGTAAGGCATAAGGGTTTGTGTCTGCATGACTTTCGTTTTCATTTTGCTTGACAAAGAAATTTTATTGTAGTGGATGACTTCTCATATTAACATATTTATTGTTTTCTATGGGTTGTAACTTTGTGATTATCTTAAAAATTGCCAATTGCTTTTTTGGCAGGTACGTTGAGTAATTACATTAAAACAGAGTTGTCTAGGGTGAAGATTTTTTTTCCTCAAAATCATAGAAATCTTAAATGATTTTTTTATTAAATTTAGTTGAAATTTTTGGAATTCCAGATTATTATGGTCAATTTAAAATAAAATTTTTGATAACTATTAATTCAAAATGAAGTTTTTATAGTGTTTAAAAAATTTATTTAAACATTATTAAAACAATTTTCTTAAAAATGGACAGATTTAAGAAAGAAAAAAAGTACCAAGAATACTCAAAAGCTAGAAAAAACTTTTAAAAACAATGTAAGAGAAACAAACAGATACTCACAGTGCTTGGAAAGCTGAGGGATTAATCTGAAATCACATAATTCTGGGTTCTTAACAATTAATTGCAATAGGGCAGAAAGAAAATAAGTAATTTTTTTATTTTTATTTTTTAAATATCATTACAATTATATTGTGAATTAGGTAATTTGTAGTAATTTTGTAGAGAATTTTTTTTTTTTTTTTAATATATCCAAGAGTTCCAAAATATTATTTAGAATTTTGGATTTTAATTTTTTTAATGACTGGATTTTAATTTTCTTAATTGTTGAAAGTTTGTTATAGTTTTAAAAATCAATTCATGGAATTCTCATGAAAATTTGTTAAAAATCCATTACTTTTCATAAAATTAATAATATTTTATATATTAAATATAAATAAATAAAAATATATAATATTGTTTTTTAGATTATAATAACATCATAATATAATAAAGATTATTTGTTTTTAATTAAAAATGAGTTAAAATAATTCAAAGTTAAATGATAAGTATTTAAATTATTATATAAAATATAAATTAGTTGGTTAATTTAAGCTATTTATAAGAGATAAAGGTAAAATCAACTATAACAATTATTTAACTTTAAGAAAAATATTTTCCTTACACCATATACATATTTATCTTAAATATAATTTTAGTAATATTTATATATATATATATATATATCACAAATTGTGTGAATAATAATATAATTAATAATATTTCAATATTTTTTATTTTAGATTTTAATTTAAAACTAAAGAAAGATAGATATATTAATTGTTTTCAAACATTTTCAAACAAACTGTTTCAATAACAATTTATCTAATAATATTCATATGAATGATAAAGAAGACCAAGTTTTTATCACAATTTAGTTTCTTAACCATCCCACACAAAAGACTAAATTGAAATATTATAATTCTAGGGTACCCAAATTGTTGTTACTTCACAACTTCAATAAAAAAAAATCTAATTCAAGGTGGATATAAAGATTACATTGCTAGTGGTCATTGAGTTAGAATGTTATGGTTTAGAAAACACACTAAATGTGTAAAATGAATGAAAGAAAATGGCTCTCTAAAATCATAATTGTTTTTTTAGTGTTCTTTTGTTGTTGTTTGCTAGGTTATGTGAGTGTTGACATGATTGGCATGCTTAAGTTGTGGCTTGAATAGTCACTACCCAAGGTGTAACACCTAGATTTGATTTGTTATGTTATTTTAATTCATACATTTAACGTGTTTAAGTTAAAGCTTAGTAAGTATATTAAGAAAATTTTGAACAAAATTTTAATTCTTATTTTTTTATAAAGATTATTTTGGACTGGTTTCCATAAACTGATGGTTAAGTGTCCAAGTTACTAGAGTGGTTAAATTACAAGCAGTTATTGGACACTTACCTTTTCTTTGGGAATAAAAAGAAAACCCTAAAGAGGAAACGAGGTTATGTGCAAAAAGAGAAAATACAACAAGAAGGGTGGAAGGTGGGAGTGTCCAAAGCTAGTAGGAGCCAATGGAACTATGATAAACCTTATAATGAGAGAAGAGACTGGATGATGGTCCTAATTTCTCTCTCTAGGGAAACTGCTAAGTAATCTTACTCTAGCGAGGAGCACGGGGGAGAAGAGGACGTAATAGCCTCTCTTAGGGTTGGGAGGATACCACTAGCCCTGATATTTGAAGTAGGTACTATAAGCTCAAATTAATGGAACTAGTGTTCCTTTTAATTCTATACGTACTTTAATTATGAGAAGAATATTTGTATGTTGTATGTTGAGAATGTGTTAATTCTGTGATGAATTGATTAATAATACTGTGTTAGTTTAGATTTAAAATTATTCAACTCTTTATGACTGTAAAATCTTTTCCACCTGAGATTTGAGTGTCGAGTTCGGAAAACCGTACCTCTCACTGCAAAAGAAGGTTTATATAACTGTATTTGGATAGTTTAGTAAATTAGTTTGAAAACTCTGGAATGAGGGTAAAGACGGATGGAACGATTAGTTCTATCAGGAATAAAGAAAAACCCCAGACATAACAGTCTGCCTTGAAGAGGAGTAAATTGTACACTGACTGAGGGTTGGGATGAAAACCCTCTTTTACATTCCGATGGTCCGGACACCCAGGGAGGGAACTTATAAAAAAAAGAAGGAAGGAATTTCTGGACCAATGGTAGAACTATAGAGGTGCCAATTTATAATTCAATATAAAAAAAAAAAATGGAAAGTTTAAACTCACTGTGTCGTACATTATCATTACAATAAAAGATGAAAGCTCAGTGAAGAATAAACGTATCGAATGAATGTATAAAATCATAATTGCTTTTTTTTTTAAATTATAAGCTCATTTTCATGGCCTTTCAATAAAATTACTTTAATTTGAGAGTGCCTTAGAATGTGATAGTTGGCAAAACATAATAAATGTATAAAGTGAAGGAAACAAAATGGGTATATAAAAAAAATAATAAAAATGTGTTTTCATGGTTTTTCAATAAAATTAATTTCAATATCTAGTGACTTATAATGTTATAGTTCGCAAAGCACACTAAACTTGTAAAATAAAAGAAATAAAATAAGTGCATAAAGCTATAATTGTTTTGTTCACAAGGCATCATCATAGATTCTCAATAAAGCTAATTTACAAATAAATTTTAGTTAACTAATCCTATAATAAGTTAAATGTGTTTTAATATCTGGTTTACAATCATAATCATTTAAATACTTATTATTTTATTTTTAAGTATTTTGGCTCATTTTAATTAAAATAAAGAGTTAATTGTTATTATGTACTTCATTTATGAGATATAAAATTAAAATCAATCATAAAAGTTGCATCACTTTAAGAAAATTATTTTCCTTAAACCCTCTATCTTTAACTTAAATATTATTTTAATAAAATATATAAGAAAAAAAATAAGATAGTTTTTTAATATATATACATATATGTGACACAAATTGTTGATAATTTAGTTAATAATATTTAGACATTTTTGTAACACCCAACTTATTCTTTAATATTTTATGTTTAAAAGACTTTTACAAAATACATTTGAATCTTTAATGGAGAAAAGAGATTAATAATAAAAGTCACATCCAAGTTTCCAGAGTAAAAAGGAAGAGGCAGTTTTGACAATTATCTTTCCCAAAAGGATAAAAAGAAAATCCTTGGAAGGGGAAGGGCTTTCGTGAAAAAAGATAGAAAAAGGGTTAACAACAGAAATGTTGTAGGAAAGTTTTGTCCAGAGTTTCCTTAGAGCCAGTGGAGATCTGTAACCCAAAAGAAAATTATGCTGGACAATTTCTCGAGGTCTAAATTCTGGATATTACTGCTACCTTAGACTATGGTGCAGAGCACAGGGGAGTTGAGGATGTGATTTCCTCTCTCATGGTAGGGTGGCACAATCAGTTTAACAACAACTGAGATAAGTATGTGAGTTACCTAATTTATTTGTAGAACCTAATTGATGAATTTGTATTTAATTTTTGTGCATAAATCTTTTTAGAGAATAGAGAATTATCTGATAGGATAATGCACTTACAGTGAAAATTGTCATCCTAGGATAATGATGAATACAAAAATATTTACTATTACATACAATGATTATGTTGTGAAGAATGAACTAGTAATTTTCCTCAACCAAAAGAGCACAGTCATTGTGAATAGAATATTTAACAGTGAGAAATAGAAATGCTATGACAGAAGAATTCTTACAGTGAAATTGTCATCCTAGGATAATGATGAATACAAAAATATTTACTATTACATACAATGATTATGTTGTGAAGAATGAACTAGTAATTTTTCTCAACCAAAAGAGCACAGTCATTGTGAATAGAATATTTAACAGTGAGAAACAGAAATGCTATGATAGAAGAATTATGGAATGTAGAAACTACAATGTGTGCAATAAGAAGGAAAATAAAATAACGGATTTTCCACTGCATAAACAAGTGTAGAGAACAACCAAAATAATGCATGTATTTGTATGTGAATGAAGAAAAAAACAAACTTTTGTATACCAACCTACTGAGAAATAGTTAGTGCATAGGGGGTGTGGGAAATAAGTTGCATTACTAATATCACTTAAGTATTCAGTGGAAAATAGATACACGCGCTGAGGTTTAGGATTTGGGTTCAATGGAAAACGAAATAGAATCCCCTGTCCTTTGGCCTCCTAAACAATTGAAATTAGTAACTAAGCATAAAACGAGTATGGAAGCTGTAAAATTTCAAAATGCAACATTGATGAGAACGGAAGCAATTAAAAAATAGAATTTAGATACTGAAGCCATATAAACCTAGAAACCTTAAGGTGGGTTCAATACCAAAAGACAATAATGCATGTCACATTATGAGCAGGAATAAAAATTGCATATTCTTATATGTAATAAGATTTGTGAAAGAGATCAACATTACAAAATTATATATATAAATATATTAACTTTTGATAAGGGTGTAAAAATAACTTAAACAAAATATTCATAGTCTCAAGTAAAATACCACAGTCGTGTACGACTAAGCGGTCTAGAGGTAAAAAACCTCAAAATTTAAATGAATAAAACAATATACAGTTATCCAATTTAAAACTATCTCATAACACTTTGAAGATCAAGAAGGAGTAATTAAATGTTCCATTTTATACACCTCACTTCATGCAATGACAAAGCAAATAAAACCCAGAGCTCAAATTTCAACTTCGGGCCAGCCTTATGTATAGAGCGTTAAGAACCCAGCTGAGGTTTGGTACCTGTACAACCAAGGGTTTGAACCTCAAAGATAAATTTCAAAAGAAAATGTAGAGTGAATAAAACCTATGCCATTGCAAATGTAGGGTCACGACTTACCTGGATACGGTGGTGGCGACCATCGGAGGAAGTTGTTGGGAGTCTTCAAGCTGCCCAGACTCCACATGCAAACCGTAGTGAAGAACAATAAATATGTGGGTAAGGACAAGAGCACCACATCACATAAAGCAACCAAACGAAAAATAGAAACACACATTCAAGATTAATACCTATAGGGAAGCACCTCGTTGTTTCTGAAGGAATCCTCCAACCTCTTCATTCCAACCTGAGCAAGAAAGTTAAACTGGGAGTAAGGTTGAACGAACTTGTGAGCTAGAAAACCCAATCCAAGCACTGATATATAAATAACCCTGTGCAACAAAGGAAAATCATTTACCTGCGTTAATGGAGGAAATCATTAAGCCTGGTGCCGTGGATCATCAACATAGTCAAGAAGCAAATACGAACCCTTTCGCACGAAGGTTTCACACAGAGATCACAAAATCTTGATGATAAAATATTTGAGAACAAAGTCTTAACAATGAGCGAAACCAAGGCGGATAAACGAACCAAAGTGAAACCCTCAACACTAGACAGAGGTAGGAAGAGCTCTCACTGCCGAAGGAAACTGCAACAGAGGTTGCAGAGAAACCCCATCGAAGAGCGGAGCAAATGAATGACAAAGTGCGACGTTCGGGATAGGGTTAGTTACCCTAACCCCCTCCCGTTCAATGACCACTGTCAAATCTAAGTCTAAGAGTATCAACGGACAACACAATTACCCATATGAATTCAGAAACCAATAGTTTTCTACACCCAATATGAGCTAAGAAGTATTGCAACAGAGAGGTTACCAGATGAAACTAATAAGTGGAGGGTTGTGTGATTAAAATCAAAACATTAGAATATTAAATGAAACCCCGAAGTATAGATCCTATGTACTTGAAATATCAAAAAAAAGTAAATATTGAAGCTCATGATTTAAGTATAATGCACAGATCAAACTTCCAATAATTCAACCTTTGTCCATAAATGAATGTGCATAGTTTTATTATATACAGTTGAAATAGTAATGGTAATATAGTTAAGACATGGTCAATAATTTATTTATTTATTTTTTAATGGTAATTTTATAAATTTAAGTGACATCTTTAATTTATAAAAAGAAAATCATTATTTTACATTTAAAATTTTAAATTAAGGAAAGTTTAATATATCAATTTATTTTGAAATAAAGTGTTGGGATGAAAATTTAGTTAATGACAAGCTAACCTGACAAGCATTGTTCAGTATATGCGCGAATATGTTTTCAATCTGTAACACATTCTGTTATAAACATGTCTAGGCCAACACATTATTTTCTTCCCTAGGGTACGGAAGCCCGGTTCCAACACCCCCCCATACTGCTTCGCGTGAGGCTTTGATCTGTGCAAGAAGGTCATTGTCGAAAGGGCCATTAGTTGGAGGGTTTGTTAGTAGCACGATAAAGTTTGAACCTGGGTCAGGACCCCTCAAGCCAACACTAATATTCGCTTTGTTAAACCAAAATATGAATAATACAACAATCTATGGTATATAAGATACAATGACAAACTCGATGTTGAATCTCGTCCTGTCGGTCCTTTGCTTTTGTATTGTTCACTGGTTGTAAGGCAACTCTGGACAACTCTTTCCTGCAACATTTCTATTGTTAACCCTTTTTCTATATTTTTTCACAAAACCCCTTCCCCTTCCAAGGATTTCCTTTTTATCCTTTTGGGGAAGGTAATTGTCAAAACTGCCTCTTCCTTTTTACTCTGGAATCTTGGATGTGACTTTTATTATTAATCTCTTTTCTCCATTGAAGATTCAAATGTATTTTGGAAAAGTCTTTTAAACATAAAATATTAAAGAATAAGTTGGGTGTTACAAAAATGTCTAAATATTATTAACTAAATTATCAACAATTTGTCTCACATATATGTATATATATTCAAAAACTGTCTTATTTTTTTCTTATATATTTTATTAAAATAATATTTAAGTTAAAGATAGATGGTGTAAGGAAAATATTTTTCTTAAAGCGATGTAACTTTTATGATCGATTTCACTTTTATATCTCATAAATGAAGTACATAATAATGATTAACTCTTTCTTTTAATTAAAATGAGCTAAAATACTTAAAAAGCAAATAATAAGTATTTAAATGATTATGATTGTAAACCAGATATTAAAATAAATTTAACTTATTATAGGATTAGTTAACTAAGATATATCTGTAAATTAGCTTTATTGAGAATCTATGGTGATGCCTTGTGAACAAAACAATTATAGCTTTATGCACTTATTTTATTTCTTTTATTTTACAAGTTTAGTGTGCTTTGCGAACTATAACATTATAAGTCACTATATATTGAGATTAATTTTATTGAAAAACCATGAAAATATATTTTTATTATTTTTTTATATACCCATTTTGTTTCTTTCACTTTACACATTTAGTATGTTTTGCCAACTATCACATTCTAAGTCACTCTCAAATTAAAGTAATTTTATTGAAAGGTCATGAAAATGACCTTATAATCTTATAACAAAGAAATTATGATTTTATACATTCATTTTCTTTCCTAAAAAACATATTACTTTAAAAACATTATGATTTGATACATATATTTTTCTTAGCCCACTCAGTGTAGAGAAAATAGTGGTAGGGTGTTTTTGGCACTCTGTGTCATTGGTTCAAAATTATGTGGTAAATAATCCAACCATGCTAAGTGTTGGTGTGGCTTATTTTAGTTGTGCTCCCTAGGTTATTTTGACAACCCAACTTAAACGCCCTTGTGTAACATCTACTCATAAAACATTAGAAATATTTACATTAAAAAAAAAATTCTTTTATAATGATTAGGTTCTACTAGTTATTGTACATATGCATGCAATTTGAAATATTTATCTCCATCAATTATAATGCATAAAATCCACATTATATTTTTAACCCTTAGGGCTAAATCCCCTAGGTCTGAATTCACATACACATATATGTGATATTACATTCTCAAACCCATGGTATATCAAACTAATAACCTATCGCTATCTCCTTTGATCATACAACACGATGCATCATACAGAAAGGGAATATATGTGATGTAATTCATTTGCTATACATTAATTATTAACATGTTCTATCACATTGATTATCAATCTTGCAACCCTGCCAACTAGCCATGTCCACAACTCCAAGGAAAAGATTATGTTTTATAGTTAGTTGATTATTTTATTGATTGATTTTAATATTCGCATCATCGAACGAGTGTACACGGGTTCCTCTCTGATCTTGGCATGTGGTCGTTTCTCAACCCTTAGATCGTTATCGATCTACAGTTGAATATGGGTTGGAGGTGGTTAGGGTGTAACCCTATCACTCCCAAACCCTAACCACTTTCATTTGTTTCAGCTCTCTGCCAGCTCTGTAACTTTTGGCCTCCATGGCTCTGCTGCTCACTGTTCTATTCTGTGGTGAGGTAAAGACCTTCTCACCCTTCACTAGCTATCCCATAAAGGTTGTTTTCACCTACTGTTCTTTGCTTCGCGTTGTTGTTATCATCTTATCGGTGCTAAGGGGTTTCACTGCTTTCGTTATAGTAAGTTGTTTGGCTATGCCTGCGTTCTGGATCTGTTGCTGTGCCAGTGCATTCTCCTTTGTCTATGCCCTTGCATCCTTCGGAAAAGTTCATTCGACCTCAACAAAACTGGCTCAGGTAAATCCTTTAGTTCTGTTGAGTATTAATGGAAGTATTTTACATTAAATTAATTTGTATGAACACATTTATCGACCCTACATCTTGTTCTCTCTTTTCAGGTTTGTCATACCAGATTTACATTTGAAAATGAGGTAATTTCTCCTTCAGGGTCTGTGCCTATTTATCATTTTCATTTCGTTACTTTTCTGGAGCTCTTATGAAGAATTTTCTATTTAAGATTCAATGTGTGTGGTTAATTTATAGGTATGGATGTTACCAAACCCTATCTTCTACAATCAACAAGCTTTGATTACGGCCATCCTAAAATACTTTTTCAATGTTGGTTCACGTACCTGACTCCTCCACTGTCTCTGTCGAGATGTTCTCAAACCCTTTTTGAACCAATATAGTTAAAATTTAAAGGCTTTGTAATGTTAATTTCTTGTCGAAGTTTTTTGGGTTTTTTATTTACTCTCTTTGAGACCATCGAGGCTCTCCGCGAGGGACTTTCTTGTTTGAAAACTAGGTTTGCAATTTTCTTATTAATAGAGGCTAAACGCCATACTGATACTCATAAGGCAATGTTTCACCTATTTATGTCATGCTGCAAGTTCTATATTTTCAAGTTCAGCCCACTGTATAGTTTTAATTATCATTTTGTCTATATAAAATTATTTACAGTGTTTTTACACATTTATTAAATAGAGTTTATATTGCAACTGGCATTTTTTCCATGCATGCAAAATTTCTACTGCTTGCTTCATCATGAGTTTGCTATAGAATTATGTTTTACCCCTATGGGGGCAGTGAATGGTTAGTTCATGTTTTCTTTCAGGATTTTACGACATGAATATCCTTCTTAAGGTTTTCGGTATATTTAATTTAATTCTCATAATGGTTGTAGCTAAAGATAACTTAAAGAAATATTATTCCATGGATATATTTAACAGTTATCATAATTCTATTTCCTTTCATATTATGCCTACAATAATTTGTTCTGTGTTCAGTACATTCTATTTTTCAAAGAGTTTTTCACTCTTTTACTTCAACGATAATATCAGGAAGTTGTTCTTTGTTTCGATACATTTATTCTCCAATGAACTTTCATATTTTATTGTAATGATAATGTATGACATAGTGATTTTAAAATTTCCAATTTTTCCATTATATTGAATTAGGAATTGGCACCTCTACAGTTCTACCATTGTTTCCAGAAATTCCTTCCTTCTTTTTTTTATAAGTTCCCTCCCTGGGTGTTTGGACCATCTGAATATAAAAGAGGGTTTTCATCCCAACCCTAAGTCAGTGTACAATTTACTCCTCTTCAAGGCAGACTGTTATGTCTGGGGTTTTTCTTTACTCCTGATAGAACCAACTGTTCCGTCCGCATTTACCCTCAGTCTAGAGTTTTCAAACTAATTTAATAAACTATCCAAATACAGTTATATAAACCTTGTTTTGCAGTGAGAGGTACGGTTTTCCGAACTGGACACTCAAATCTCAGGCGGAAAAGATTTTACAATCATAAAAAGTTGAATAATTTTAAATCTAAACTACTACTGTACTATTAATCAATTTATCACAGAATTAACACATTCTCAACATACAACATACAAATATTCTTTTCATAATTAAAGTACGTATAGAATTAAAAGGAACACTAGTTCCATTACTTTGAGCTTATAGTACCTACTTCAAATATCAGGGCTGGTGGTATCCTCCCAACCCTGAGAGAGGCTATTACGTCCTTTTCTCCCCCCTGCTCCTCGCTAGAGTAATATTACTTAGCAATTTCCCTACAGAGAGAAATGAGGACCATCGTCCAATATCTTATCTCATTATAAGGTTTATTAGAGTTCCACTGGCTCCTACCAGCTTTGGACACTCACACCTTCCACCCTTCTTGTTGTATTTTCTCTTTTTGCACATAACTCCTTTTCCTCTTTAGGGTTTTCTTTTTATTCCCAAAGGAAAGGTAACTGACAAATAAATGCTTGTAATCTAACCACTCTAGTAACTTGGACACTTAACCATCAGTTTATGGAAACCAGTTCAAAACTAATCTTTATAAAAAAATAAGAATTAAACTTTTGTTCAAAATTTTCTTAATATACTTATTAAGCTAGTATAACTTAAACACGTTAAATGTATGAATTAAAGTAACATAACAAATCAAATCTAGGTGTTACACCTTGGGTAGTGACTATTCAAGCCACAACTTAAGCACGCCAATCATGTCAACACTCACATAACCTAGCAAACAACAACAACAAAAACACTAACAAAACAATTATGATTTTAGAGAGCCATTTTATTTCATTCATTTTACACATTTAGTGTGTTTTCTAAACCATAAAATTCTAACTCAATGACCCCTAGCAATGTAATCTTTATATCCACCTTGAATTAGATTTTTTTTGTTTGAAGTTGTGAAGTAACAACAATTTGGGTAACCTAGAATTATAATATTTCAATTTAGTATGTTGTGTGGGATGATTAAGAAACTAAATTGTGATTAAAACTTGGTCTTCTTTATCATTCATATGAATATTATTAGATAAATTGTCATTCAAACAGTTTGTTTGAAAATGTTTGAAAACAATTAATATATTAATCTTTCTTTAATTTTAAATTAAAATGTAAAATAATAAATATATTTTTATAAATAAAAAATATTGAAATATTATTAACTATATTATTATTCACACAATTTGTGTCTTATATATATATTTATTTATTTTCTTATATATTTTATTAAAATTATATATATATATATGTGGTGTAAGGAAAATATTTTTCTTAAAGTTAAATAATTGTTATAGTTGATTTTACTTTTATCTCTTATAAATAGCTTAAATTAACCAACTAATTTATATCTTATATAATAATTTAAATACTTATCATTTAATTTTGAATTATTTTAACTCCTTTTTAATTAAAAAAAAATAATCTTTATTATATTATGATGTTATTATAATCCAAAAAACAATATTATATCTTTTTATTTATTTATTTTTTAATATATAAAATATTATTAATTTTATGAAAAGTAATGGATTTTTAACAAATTTTCATGAGAATTCCATGAATTGATTTTTAAAACTATAACAAACTTTCAGCAATTAAGAAAATTAAAATCCAGTCATTAAAAAAATAAAAATCCAAAATTCTAAATAATATTTTGGAACTCTTCAATACATTTAAAAAAAAAAATTCTCTACAAAATTACTACAAATTACCTAGTTCACAATATAATTGTAATGATATTTAAAAAATATATATATATTTTACATATTTTCTTTCTGCCCTATTGCAATTAATTGTTAAGAACCCAGAATTATGTGATTTCAGATTAATCCTTCAGCTTTCCAAGCACTGTGAATATCTGTTTGTTTCTCTTACATTGTTTTTAAAAGTTTTTTCTAGCTTTTGAGTATTCTTGGTACTTTTTTTCTTTCTTAAATCTGTCCATTTTTAAGAAAATTATTATAATAATGTTTAAATAAATTTTTTAAACACTATAAAAACTTCGTTTTGAATTAATAGTTATCAAAAATTTTATTTTAAATTGACCATAATAATCTGGAATTCCAAAAATTTCAACTAAATTTAATAAAAAAATCATTTAAGATTTCTATGATTTTCAGGAAAAAAAATCTTCACCCTAGACAACTCTTCGGTTTTAATGTAGTTACTTAACGTACCTGCCAAAAAAGCAATTTTTAAGATAACCACAAAGTTACAACCCGTTAAAATTAAAAAGAAAACAATAAATATGTTAATATGAGAAGTCATCCACTACAATAAAAAAAATTTGTCAAGCAAAATGAAAACGAAAGTCATGCAGACACAAACCCTTATGCCTTACGTTGAAATCAAGAAGGATCGATCGATCAGGTATTTCAGTCTCCCATAAAAACCTTAACACTAACAATAGATTCTTCTATTCGCCCCTGGAATAGAACAATGAACGAGAAACGTGGTTTATGCAGTGAGTGCGCGCTCTCTGCCTGTATATATACCGAATACTAGCTTTTCTCGTGGTGCAAATGCCATTTTTACTGTTTGTACAACGAATGCAGCTTGCAACCTTGCAAGCATAGAATCAAATAGAGAACGCCGCCTGAAGAAATCCCCCTGCAGAGCTCATAATAGTGGCCGTCTGAAATTTAGATGAGCATGAATGGAACCGCCAAAATCGCTCAAAATTTTGAATTCAATAGGCTCTGGATTTCAATAAAATTAATGTTGCTAGACTGGACTACTGGATTGCGGACTGTTCTCTCTCGGCATGTTGACAGAGCCATGACTCATCTCTCTCCTCCAGGGCCACTGAGCAGAGCCACAGGAGAGCTCCAAATGAATGGTCGCAGGCCGCGGGAAGGTGGTGCTCTGGTGCGAGTCTGTGATCCACCGATACACATATGACGTGTTGGGTAAATTTGAAATTCAAATGAGCAGCAAAAGTAGAAAAATTGAAATTCGAAATTGCATTAATGTTACCGCCTGTCCTATCCGCCAGTTGGGTTCACACCGGAGTCAAACCTGCCGGGAAATGGAGTAGGCGAGCCGGCGAGCTAGATGCAGTCTCCGAGGTATTGATGATCGATGCCATGCCATGTCCATGGATATTGGTACTCTTAAACGCATTAATGGGCCAATAGACTTGAAAATAAGGCTTGCCGTAAAACCATGGGTGGCACAGTAGGCCCGCCCATTAGGGTTCCTCTCCACCCGCTCCGGTTAGTGGCCAACTCGACGAAACATAACAGTCAACACGGCGGCGAATGAACTGTTCACTCATCATATTCCTCTTTAAAAGTATTCGCATTCCTTCGCATATTTTATATTTCCCCAACCATTAGAGTTCTCGCTTTCGTATACCGAATGGTATTATCTTTTCTTGTGAATGCATTAGATATCGTATCGTTTAACAGAACTTCGATCTCATATTCTCTGGACGATCGAACAATAAACGTCCACATTTTCAAATCTAATCACAGCCATGGACATGATCAAGTGCAGCGGGAAAACAGCAATAAGAGAAAACTGATTTCTTCTCCAACCCGAGCGAAAGGATACGTAGAAGAAATTCATTGATCTTACAACGGTGGCAAGACCAACTTTTGAGCTTCCCGGTATTTTTCTCTCTATATGAATCAATAGCATATGTTTTACTTACAGCTTCGATCAAATGGTATATTTATCTCAAGTATTTCTTACCGTGTAGTGCAATGCTTTCATATTATCTATTTTCATATTATCTCGAAATATTTATAATATCCGAGTTTTAATAGAAGGTTTATTTCTTTCTAGTAAAGATCGTTTAATGTTTAGGGTTTAATGTTTAGGGTTTTGGTATGGCATCATCAATACAAATCTGTAAACAAAATTATTATTAGGAATTTGGTTTCTGTGATCCATAAATTGTGATTAAATTTTTTTTGGTACAAATCACATCAAAGTAAATTAAAGAATCTAGCAAAAGTACTTATTTTTATTTGTTTTTATTTTTATTTCTATTTATTTATTTTTATACAATAAATTAAATGTTAAAAAATAAATAAATAATATTTATAGTTTGAATTTTATATATTTATTCTATTTTCAATAATTATATGTTATGTAATTCAAATCTCATCAAAATAGTTATGTTATTTGATAGGTAATTCTATTTAACTTACTGGAAATATTTACAAAGTTAACAAAAATAAATAATAAATAATAATAAAAATAAATAAATAAAAATAGTAAATAAATAATAAAATAATAAATAATAAAAATCAAAATTAAAATTAAAATTAACAAATTAACAAATAAAAATAAATTTAAATAAATAAATATATAAAAAATAAATAAATAAATAAATTAGGAATGAAGGGCGGGAATCCAGCATATGCTAACAATCCACTCATCATCCGTGTTGAGGTTAACTGACCTCTTTTCGATTTCCAGGGCTTCTCTCAACTATTGTTTAATATTCAAGTTTTTTTTAATATTCCGGTTTTTATATAAGGTTTATTTCTTCCCTGTAAACATTGTTTGTTATTTAGGGTTTAGGGTTTTAGTAAGACATTAATACAAAGTAATAAACCAAATCATTTAAATACTATTTTTTTATTTTCTAGTTTTTATTTAAGGTTTATTTCTTCCTTGTAAACATAGTTTGATGTTTAGGGTTTTTGTACAACATCAATACAAAGAAGGAAATAAAAACATTTACTAAATCTTTAACATGACTTAGAAAAATATATTTATAGGTGATTTTGTGTGATTGCTATATTTTGTGAGATTGAATTAATTAAATATTATTTAGTTATTTATTTAACATTTTTTAGTTATTTTAATTAATATTTTTTATGTTATGTTTAATTGAAAACATATAAGAATAAAAGAAGTAAAAACTAGAATAAACCACATAGCCTTACAATAAAAAGCTTGATCAAAAATTACATATATAAAGATGAAAAATATTGAACATTCTAGATCTTACGAAATTGGATCTAATATAGTAAAAATAAACAATAGCATACACAAAAAACGAATCAACTCATAGTGCTAACTACAAAATAAGAAAACTCAACAACCTACGAGTACAAATTATCACAAGACAACTCATCTACTAAAAAACTTACAATTCTAAAACACTCCATTTCTACATTAGTGTGACATTCACCCTTAATGGAAAAATGAATTTTCCATAATGTGTAGTTGTTTTCTACGTATTTCGAAGTTCATATGTCTAAGAGGCTTGGTAAAGATGTTAGCTACATTTTCACTTGTATTACAGTAGACTAAGTGAATATAGTTTGAATTTATATATTCCCTCACAAAATGGTACTAAAGTTGAATATGTTTTGTTCTAGCATGATAAATTGGATTATTTCCAGGTTAATGGAATTTTGGTTGTCACATTTGATACTTGTTGGACTTCTTTGATTTTCTCCAACATCTTCAAGAATCCTCCTTGCCCAAATTGCCTCAGAAGTTACACTTGTCAAGATTTTATATTGAAATTACGTGGATGAAAAGGAAATAGTTAGTTGATTCTTACTTCTTCATGATACAATCCCCAACCCTATATTAAATGCATATCCAGAGTTTGATTTTCGGTCAATAGGATTTCCAACCAAATCTCAGTTAGAAAAACCTACCAACTGAACATCATATTCATCAATATAACATAATACTAAAATTAATTATTCCTTTTAGATATTGAATGATTCTGTTTGCTTCTTTCGAGTGTCTTTTAAAAGGCTTATCCATGAACTAACTAAGGATGTTGACATGATATGTTGCATTTTTTCTGGTAGAGGTGAGGTAGTTAAGATTTCTCACTAGTTAATGATACAAAGTTCCACTCACATCTTTAGCTCCATCATCATTATATTTATTTAGCATTCTATTCTAAATGAGTATATATTGCATCAAACTCAATCATATTAAACCTCTTAAGGATTTCCTTTGTACTTTTTCTTTGTGTGATTAATGTCTTTCCATATTCCTTCCAAACATGAAGACTATACAGTAATGAAACTCACCAAGATCCTTCATTTCAATTACCTATGAAAACTGAATTTTAATTTCTTCAATAAACTTGGATACACTACCTGTTATTATGAGATTGTCAATATATAAATATATCAAAGAAATATTCCCTTCATTATCTTTTTTATGTAGAAGTTAGGGCAACTTTTTCTTCTCATAAAACAAAGAATCAATTTTCACATACAAAGATCTTGGTGCTTATTTCAAACCACATCAATATTTCTTGAAGCTGCAACAATATGCTCATGTCCCTTCTTTACAAACTGTTATAGCTAAACCAAATAAACTTTTTCTTTTAACTCACGATTCAAATATCCATATTTGCAATATAACTGATGCATTTTCCAATTATTTTTTGTAGCTAATACAATCATGATTCTAATTGTGTTGAACTTAGCTACAGATGCAAAAGTATCTTCATAATCAATTCCATATTTTTTTGAATAAAATTTCGTAACCAATCTAGCTTTATACTTATAAATATTTCCATCAGTATTAAACTTGGATTTATACAATCATTTGCATCCTATGGAAACTTTATGTTTAGGAAATTTAATTAATTCCGTGTTTCATTCTTCGTTATAGAGTTATATTCTTCATTCATTGCATCTCTCCATACTTTATGTTCTTTAGTTTCTTCATAACCTGAAGGTTATACAATATTCATTACATGATACATCAATTCATAATATTTATACCTTATAGGTGTCTAAATTTGAAGTGATGGTCTTCTTGGGATTTTCCTTCTATCATCTTCCTCTCTTCTTCTTGGAGTCTCATGACTGCTTCACGCTTCTTGATCTTTAACTTGTACTTGTTCTTGTGCTTGTTCATGTTCCGATTCAACACTTGTATCTATTTTGACATAATAATCAATATCATGCAATACACCGATATTATTTATTTTATCACATTCGTCTGCATTGTCATGAAACACCACATACCTACTTGCAAGAAATATATGTGAGCCGGGATCAAACAATTTGTATGTTTTCTAATCATTACAATAACCAATAAATGTGCACGTATTTGACTTTTCAAAATTTTTCTTCTTTCATCTTTTGGAATATGAACAAATCCCTTGCATCCAAAAACTCTTAAATGGCTCAATTTTGGTTTATACCCATAAATTATTCAAAATGTGTTTTTACATCTAAAATTTTGGTTGAACTCCTATTTTTCTAATAAATAGTTTTATTAATGGATTCAACCCAAAAACCATTACAAATATTCTTATCTTGAAGCATAATACATGCATATTCTACTAGTGTTATAGTTTTCCTCTCAACAACACCATTTTTTTGAGGCGTATGTGGCACTGTAAATTGTTGCATAATCCCATTTCTTTTATATTATTTATTAAATTCCCTTGATCTATACTCTCCCCTGTGATAATATCTAAGAATTTTGATGCATTTGTCGGTTCATTTTTCCACCATGCTTTTGAATTCTTTAAACTACTAAAAAACGTCACTCTTCTATATTATGAAATACACCCAAGTATACCTACATCAATCATCAATAGAAATAAGAAAATACCATGCTCCACCAAGAGATCTAGTTTGCATAGGTGCACATACATCAATATGAATCAATTCAAGTATTTCCCTCGATCTTTTCTCTTTATGTACATGGGATTTCTCTATATGACGCTTATCAAATGCACATGATTCACATTCAACATGTTCATTATTCATAACAAGAATTCCTTCAACCGATGTTTTCTTTTGAGGTAAAATTAAATCATTGTGATTTAAATTTCCATAAATTTGATGCCATAACTCTTTCTTTGACATTGTTGTAGATGCCAATGCTTGATGACCTGCCATGGTCGCATCTAGCTTATACAATCCTCCATGTCTGGTAACTGTGACAGTAACCTTTTAGAAATGATGTATGTCTTTAACAACACACTGTGATTTAAAAAAATTCCACCTTTCAGTCTTGATCAAGAATAGTAGAAATAAAAATTAAATTATTTTCTATACCATTAACATAAATCACATTATGGATCTATCTCTATTTTCCATTAAGAAATTTCACAACTATTACTCGATAAACTTGAAATTTAAGTGATATGGTATCTCTTAGATAAAAATATGTTCCATCAATGTTATCATAATATTCGTCAAACCAATCCTTATTACAATCCATATGGAATGATGCACTAGTCAATGAAACAAGAATTCACATCATCAGTCTCCACGGGAAATGCAACATTAGAAACAAGAAATCTAAGATTTTAGAGCCAATATTGATTGACGTGTCTTTATCAAAAAAATTTCCATTATTCTTTATGTTTATTTTTTTAGACTTATTATATCTTATTTTATGTAAATCATTGGACAGATACCAAGGTTTGCACAATAATAATAATCATAATTTCTCTTATCATGAGTTATATATTTAGATTGTGCCGTACCCTTTTGTTTTTCTTGAAACTCTCCTCCTTTATTTTTTTCCCAAGTATTACCTATGAATGGTTGTTTAGCTCTTGATACCAATACCAAATCTAAACTATGAGAGCCCAAATCAAATTTCTTCATGTTTTCTTCCTCTTGGAGAAGAATCCATGTCAATTCATCAAACATAAGGGGTTTTCTCTAGTTCAAAAACTTGAAATAATGATTTTATAATATTGCACTAAGTATTTTAATGTGATGGTGATTGAGTGTTGGAAAGGAAAAATTCTCACCAATGTCTCCTAACTTTAAATTTTCTCTTTGACGCAGGAAATGAAATTTCTTATATTTTTGTTTTCTTCAATTTTATTTTTTTAATATTTGAATATAATGTTTTGCAATGTTTTGAAAAATAATTTTTTCGAAAACTATGTAGTTAAATGTGTCAACATTATCTTTATATAGAAAAATCTTATTATACATTTCTCCACGGAATAGTTCGCATTCCCAATATAATCAAATTCAATGTAAAAAAAGTTTGAAAGAGAAATTTTTACAATAGTTCTAAATATTAATGCAATAAAATTCAAAGCCAAAGTACTTGTTAAGGGATTGACCTTTAATTTACCACCATAAATGTGATGGTAATTAATTTATAATGGTGACCTATTACAAGAGTATTTTTCATTTTTATATTAGATGAAATGTGGATTTTATTAATTTACAAAAATATTTTTAAAAATTATCTATATTTTTAAATAATAATAAAATATTTATAAAAAAAAACAATAATAAAGTAAAAATACCTACATTTATATTTTGTTTTCTCTCTCCGAGTCTAATTTTTCAATATTTTTATAATGAGATTAAATAATGTTAAAAGTTTTAAAGGATTTACAAAAATATACAAAGTTAAGATAGTTATTATTACCTTTCTTGGAAGAAATTTTCTAGTTATGAGGTATTTAGGTCTAAAAACATCTAGACAAATATATTGTTTACTTTTCCTCAATGTACCTATTTCCCTTTTTGGAGTTATGCCAAACAATTTGGTAAAAGGCTTTCTACTAGTTTTGATGGATGTATTTTTTTTTGTCATATATAAACATATTTATAAGAAGATATCACTATTATGTGACTTCATTGAATATAAATTTGAGAAAGGTTCTTCTCCTTAGCAAAATGATTAGCATTTAACATCATTGTTTTCTAAAATAACTTCTTATTTTATTCAAAAATTCAATACTATAACAATTTATATTAATATATTTTTAATAAATCTCAATGAACTGTTGGAAATTAAGGAGTTACAGAAAAAATTCACATTTGTAATTTTGAAAGGTCAACTTCGTAACACTTCAAGTCAGCCCTGCTTGTGTTAGAAGTTCCTCCTAAACCTCATATAAATATGGAGTCATTGACCTCATTTGGATCACACATCACACTTTATTTTGATCTAAAAATTGGAGGAACATTCCACACATATGAAGGAGGAGAAAGTGAACTCAGACCTTCATTTAAATTTTTATTTTGAGTATCCTTTCACCAATTTTGAAGACTATTGACTTGGGATATTCTTTATTTTTTTAGGGATATTTTCTCCTTGGCTGAAGGCTGAAAATTTCATAAGGTTTTGACTCTATTTTACCACTAAATTTCATCTTTTTGTTGGTTCGTTTACTAAGGTTGACCGAAATTTTTGTCTAGAGTTTGACCATAGGCACTTTGACTAAATATTTTGGATATGTTTTGAATTTTTTTGATTAAGGAAGGTTGAGTATTTTACTAGGTTGGTGAAATGTTTCTGGCAAGTTTTAACCATTGAATTTGATGAAATTGCAGAATCTTGACTATTGTTGAACCTTGAAAGGCCAAAATATTACACACCGATATGTCAGATTATATTTTACTTTCTCTCTCTCTATTCACTAGTTTTGGATTGGTTGATTTGGGAATTCAAAGCCTTAACTTTGACTGATTGATGCATGTACTATTTGGACTATGTATCTCATGTTGAACATTGATTAAATAATAGTTGAAGGAGAAACGATTAAGGTTTTTCCCCCTTGTGGGGTTTTCCCCTATTCTTTAACCAAACTCTATGTATCATTTTGCTTGGATATCTTCTATTGTGCATTTACTCATTACTTTTTTTATCTATAATTTCTTATATGCTGCCAAGACGATTGAAATTGAAGAAAAGTGTTTTAAGTGATTATAAAAAAATAGAGCATTGTGAAAAATTAACGTGGTATCAAAGATGAGGTGAAGGTTAGACTAAGGAGGCGAGAGTGAACCCCCATGACACACTCTTTTTGCTGATTTGTGACCAAATGTTTGGCAAGATGTCTACCTCCTTCTTCCAAATTTAGGATAACTTGAATGATTCCTTCAACTTTGCATCATGGAGTTATTGATTGGATCTTACTCTTAAGGAGAATGATGTTATGGAATATCTGTAGGGACAAGTAAATGAGCCTGTTGGCTCCCTGTGATTTGCAATATTGGCAAGAACAAATTTGCAGGGAAAAGCATCAAACCACTTTGGAGCCCAAGGACCTAGCCTTCCTGGACTTAGAGAGGGTTCTCTTTATGTACGTGTTTGTAAATGATATATATTTATGCTTTTTTTTCTGATTTTTAGGCTAGCTATTAAGTTTAGGAGTGGTTTTTTTGTTTTGATTGGTTGATTAGTTGATTGTGCAATTAAGTGATTGAGTGTTTCAGTTGAATAGATAGATTGTGGGTAGCATTAGTCCATTTGGATATCGAGTCATAAAAGGATTTAATCGTTCATCAACTCTACAAGGGACTTCATAGGGCAAGCTAACTATATCAAGTGGATCTCTTAGATTAGATGGAATATGAAATTACAGTAATTCATCAAAACAATGAAACTAAAGGTTAGCTAAGAATCCTTTAACTCTAATTCAACAAGAAAATCCCTTTAGGTAACTATTTAAGGCAAACCAAAGGACAGGGTAAACCATAGAATTCTTTGGTCAGACTCTAGTAAGAAACCTTAAGACAACAATCCAGCAATCCTAGAATTACTTTCAAGCAAAGAAAAAATTCAAGATAACAGTCCGTAAAATCAAAGAGAAATTAAGAATTCTTTAATAAAACTAAAAATACATTTGCAGCAACAGTTTCAGACAAAAAAAAGGACAGGGAAAACCATAGACTTCTTTAGCTGGACTCTACCAAGTAAACTTCAAAGAAAAGGCCTTAAAGATAACATTTCAAGCTACACCAAAGGACAGGGCATACCATAGAATTATTTGGCTGGACTCTACTGAATCATTTTCAATACAACAAGCTACGTGGAACCAGAGAGAAATTAAGAATTCTCCAATCAAAACTTGCAGAAGAAAACATTAAAAAAAACAAAGTAGATAGAGTTAAGGTGCCAAGACAACATACCTTAATCTAAATTATATGTTCTTTTATCAGAGAAATAATGGACAAAATGGAAAACAGAAGGAAAACATTGAAAAATAAGGATAGCTTCACCATTAACATAGCTCAAGAATCCCATGAACGTGCTTGTATTGCTGATGTTCAAAATAGTTACAATTCTCCAGTCCAACAAATCTCTACAACTCAGAGTTTTATCAAATCTAGCCTAGCAACTGATCAACTAGCTCAGCAACTACCAATCAACCAACCAAACCAAAATGAATAATACATGCAGTATTTATCTGAAAAATGTGGAGGTTGCCCTAACCTAGGGTTTCATACAATGCAAGGCCCAAGGAAAAATATTTGTGGTTGTCTTACTGTAATAATAACTTATGTCTTAACTGTTGAGCTAACTTTTAGGATATGTTTGAATTTTAAGGCTTTTTAATAACTTTTCAATAACTTCTAAGTAGCTGGGAAATATCTCTGGTTGTTTCAATAAATGTTGTTTTCTTTATTGAAGTGAAACAGGTTCTAGGTGGCAAAATGTGTCCCTGAAGAAGTAAATGTTGTCTTGCTTAGTTATTTGGATCTGTCTCTGTGTCAATCTGCCTTTGAGTTATCCTTTAAACTCTATTTAGGCTCTTTTAAAAATGGATTTGTCTTCACCTTAACTTCTGACTTTATCTCTGTTTAATTAATTTAAACTCCCTTTAACTCTTTAATCCTCTGATTAATCCTTTAAACATCTTGTATTTCACTGTCTGGGTTTCTTCATTTGGTTTTATCCCTGCATGGCACTGTCATAAAATTCTTTGTTTTATTTGGTGCATTTAAATGACCATAAATGGTCATGATCCATTGATGTTTGTTCATTAATCTGTCGTTCCAGGCCCTTTTGGATGAATCAAACTCAATGGATCGTCACCTAGGGAGTTTGTAGAACAATTTTAGGATCTCAAAAATGCAATTCCTACAGTTATACCTTAGCTACATGCACATTACAATCAACTAATTAATTAAAAACCTATGCGGGAGGGGTTTCTGCATTTATTTTGGATTTTTCAGGCTTTGGGAGTGCTTGTAGAGGCTTCATGGTGGCTTTGTGGCTTATCGCAAAGGCACAGGCCTTTGGAGTCTTTGAACAGAGTAGTGGTTTTGATTTATGGCTAGAGGCAGAAAAGTGGTTTTCACATGGGATGAGGAGCGGTTAGTGGTATTACGTGTGGGGATGCAATTTCATAGAATGGATGATGCGTGGCAGATGGGACAAGGGCTAATACCGCCCATTTATTGTAGGTTTTAACCCTGTACAAAAATTATCTGCAAATGAACCTTAAATACAGAAAATAAACAGTAGTGAGAGCATAAAACATAAAATAGATAAACACAGAGATTTTCCCCTGGATCCCAAATCGCGACGACCAACTTGATTTTTCATTATATTCCTTTTAGTGTTACAACATATATATATACATGCCGAAGAATACATTAACCCAAATCCATTAACCCTGGATTAGAACATAACCGTAGTTCCCTTGACCGGATCTACAAAATACCAAGGGACGAAAACCATCATACCCCAAAACCATGTGCAAACCCATGCAAAAAACCATGGTCGAATCTGCCCATCGAAAAATAAGGACCAAAAAAATTTTCTGGGGTGCTGCCATGGACCCTGACAGGGGGGGCGATCGCCCTGCCTGTGCGTCACTAGTCATGGAAAGAATACAACACATAACCAACATTCTCCCACTTGTTGTTGTCTTTCCACAGGGGGCCACATGAGAGTTTAGTAATTAGCCCAGTTCTGCAACACCAATTGTTTCTCTACACCAACAAAACTTTTGATTGCTTACAGACTTCGTCAATGCATCTGCAACATTCTTCAAAGTGTCCACCTTTACCAGCAACACCCTTTTAGCCTCAATCATATCTCTCACAAAGTGATATTGAACATCAATTTTCTTTGTCTTTGAATGATAAGCAGGGTTCTTAGCCAAGAAAATAGCACTTTGGCTATCACAATCTATCCTTATAGCTTGTTGCACCAACCCCATACTTGAACACAATCTCTGCAACCAAACTGCTTCCTTGCTTGCATGAGTGGCTGCTATGTATTAAGCCTCTGTAGTTGAAAGAGCCAATACAGACTGCCTTTTACTCATCCAACTGATTGCACCTCCAAATAGACTAAAAAAATACCCACTTGTAGATCTTCTTTGGTCCAGATCTCTAGCCCAGTCTGCATCAACAAAACCACGAATGTCCAACACTATTTCCAATCCTGGTCTTCCCTGGTAGCACAAGCCATAATCACTAGTGCCACGTAAATATCTAAAAACCCGCTTCACTGTTGTCCAATTCTCCTTCCCTGAGTTTGACATAAACCTGCTCAATACTCCCACTGCATGTGCAATTTCTGGTCTAGTATAGACCATTGCATAAAAGGCTACCCACTGCACTTGGATATCGAACATGGGACATATCCTCCTCTTCTTCTTGTGTCTTAGGACATTGTTCAGTAGACAACTTTGTACCTACAGAAATCGGAACATTCACCGGTTTACTATCCTACATATTGAACCTCTGCAATATAGTCTCGACATACTTCCTCTGCTTTAACCAGAGCTTCCTCTTTGCCCAATCTCTCTTAATTTCCATGCCCAAAATATAGTTTGCAACACCAAGATCCTTCATGTCAAATTTGGAGAACAGTTGGGTCTTCAAATCTTGGATAATTCCTTTGTCATTTCCAATCAACAACATATCATCGACATACAAGACCAAATAAATAACAATATCACCAATTAATTTAAAATAAACACAGTGATCCTCCTTGCTTCTAGTGAAGCCAAGTCCCCATATGGGGGTATCAAATTTCTCATACCACATCCTTGGTGATTGTTTTAACCCATACAGATACTTCTTTAACCTGCATACTAGCTCTTTCTTCCCCTTCACTATAAAGCCTTCAAGTTGTTTCATGTAGATCTCCTCTTCCAAATCCCTGTGAAGAAATGTTGTCTTCACAACCATCTGTTCTACCTCAAAATCAAATGCAGTAGCAACAGATAAAAGTAATCTAATAGAAGTAACTTTGGCAACAAGAGAAAAAATATCACCAAAATCAATTCCCGGCACCTGGGAATAACCTTTTTCTACCAACCGAGATTTTTATTTCTACACCTTGCCTTCTACATTCATCTTCTTCTTAAACACCCATTTGCTTGCGATGGGCTTCCTTCTAGCCCGCAACTCCACCAGATCCCATGCCTCATTTTTATGCAAGGATGCCATTTCATCAACCATGGCTTCCTTCTAGAGTTTTCCATCGTCTGAATCTACTGACTCCCTGACAGTTCTAGGATCATCATCAGTTATGGTTAAAGCAAAATTTGAATAGAAAGCAGATGGACTATACCTTTCTGGTTGTCTTCTTTCCCGAGTTTATCTTCACATAGCTGGAGTTTGTGGCTCTTCCTCTTATGAGTCTTCTTCTATTGTAGAGTTTGATTCATTCTACTTTAGCTCAAACTCTATCTTCTCAGGTTCCTTTGGTAGGACTTCATGTTTAACAACATCTTTCACCTCTCTAAACATGACATCTCGACTGTACACAACCTTCCTTGTTTCTGGGTTCCAAAGCTTGTAACCCTTTAAACCATCCTTATACCCAATAAAGATGCACCTTTCATATTTATTATTCAACTTGGTCCTTTTATCCTTTGAAACATGTACATATGCATCACATCCAAATACCGTCAGATGTGAAAGAGAGGGTTTCTTACTAGTCCATACCTCATGTGGAGTCTTATCCTCCAACGCTAATGAAGGTGATCTGTTAACCAAGTAACATGCAGTTTCCACTGCCTCTGCCCAGAATTCTTGTCCTAACCCGGTACCACTGAGCATGCTTCTTTCCTTTTCCATTAGCATTCTGTTCATTCTTTCTGCAACTCAGTTTTGCTGAGGTGTGTATGGAGTAGTATTCTGTCGTGCTATACCACACTTCTTACAGAACTCTTCAAATTTCTTCTTATAGAACTCCCCACCATTATCTATCCTCGACACCTTTATCTTCTTCTCTATCTGGTTTTCCACCAGAGCCTTAAATTCTTTAAATTTGTCAAACACTTCAGATTTCTTCCTCAAGAAATATATCCATGTATTCCTTGAGAATTCATCTATGAATGAAACATAGTACAGAGACTTACCCAGTGATGGAACCGACACAGGTCCAAACACATCACTATGCACAAGCTCTAATATCTTGTTCGCCCTCTTAGCACCAGAAGGAAAACTCACCAGATTCTGCTTCCCATATACACAATGTTCAAAGAAATCAAAATCTAGAGAGCTATTAGACATACCTTCTACCATACCATTTCTATGCAGTATCCGAAGGCCCTTCTCTCCAATATTTCCAAGCCTTTGATGCCATAGCATGGTCTTTTCTCAAGAGACTGCTAGGCTTTCCACTCCATTTTCGGGAACCACAGAATTGTCGCACCCAACAATAAAAATGCTACCCTGAAGCTTGTACAGAGTTCTAATCCGAACTCCCTGCATTAATACCAGTGCTCCCTGAACCATCTTATAGGTATCTTTCTCGAACACTGTTTTTACACCTTCATCATCCATCTTGCTTACATAAATCAGATTTCTGGCCAATGTAGGAATGTGTTGAACACCAGGAAGTGTTCTAATCCTTCTACCTTGCAGCTTCATCTTTACTTTTCCACGTCCGACAATTCTGGCCTTCCTATCATCACCTAAGAATAGATCATCGCCATAATATTTTTCATACTCTCAAAACTACTCCCTATGGGGAGTGAAGTGAAAGGATGCACTCGAATAAATCAACCATGACTGATGATCTACATGTGTATTTGAAGAAGAAGCCAAATACACATCCCCACCTTCATCCGAGGTGGTTTTTGCCTCTACAGAAGGAGCATCATCAGATCCCTTTCCTTTCTTAGGAGCTTTAGATCTGCAGTCCTTTTTGTAGTGCCCTTCCTTTCCGCATTTCCAGCACACCTTTACAAACTTTCCAGGAGATTTAGATCTCCCTCTAGATTTAGACATCCCACTCAAAACCTTATTCTTGCATTTGTTCTGGGACCTTCCTCGTACAGATAAGGCATCTCCATTATGACCCTCCATATTTCTTTGTCTCATTTCCTTCGAAAGCAAGGCTGAGACAATGTCATCAAAATTCAAGGTAGTTGTATTTCTACCTATTGCAATAACCAGGTTTTCCCACGAGTCTAGTAGAGAACACAACAAATTGATGCACTTATCTTCATCTGAGATTTTAATATCAACAGATGACAGCGGACTTACCACAGTATTGAAGGCGTTCAAGTGCTCTATCACCGAGTCTCCATCCTTCATCCTTAGGTTATACAGCTTTTTCTGCAGGAACAATTTATTCACCAGAGACTTAGATTGGTACAAATTCCCTAGCTTTCTCACAAGGTCTTCGCTGTAGCTTCCCCAGATACATTCAACAATACTGAATCTGAGATACACAATTGTATTATGCTCTTTTCCTTCCAATCCAGCTTCTTCTAGTCTTCATCTGAAATTACCATTGGTTTAGTGCAAGTATCTCCTGTGATCCACTGATTTTTATTCACCAGCAGATCCTCCATCTTGAGCTTTCACAACTCAAAACTCCGGCCATTAAATTTCTCGATCTCTATCTTCCTGCCACTTGCCATATTCTTTCACCGCAAGAATCAATTTCGCAGATCTCCCACTGAACAAGGTATACGTTAGGCCCAAGCAAAAAAACCCTCAGCAGCAAAGGCGTCCCCTTGAAGCCAAAATTTCTCTGATACCAAATGTAGGTTTTAACCCTGTACATAAATTATCTGCAAATAAATCTTAAAGACATAAAATAAACAGTAGCGAGAGCATAAAACATAAAATAGATAAACACGGACATTTTCCCTTGGATCCCAAATTGGGACGACCAGCTTGATTTTTCATTATATTCCTTTTAGTGTTACAACACATATATATACATGCCGAAGCATACATAAACCCCAATCCATTAACCCTAGATTATAACATAACCGTAGTTCCCTTGATCGGATCTACAAAATACCAGGGGTGAAAAACCATCATACCCCAAAACCATGTGCAAACCCATGGAAAAAACCATGGGCAGATCTGCCCACCAGAAAATAAGGACCAAAAAAAATTTCTGGGGCGCTACCCTGGACCTCGACAGAGAGGGCTACCGCCCCCCCTATAACCCCCTCGACGTTGTGCCTAGCGCAACGTACAAGGGGGGGGCTATCGCCCCCCCGCTCGTGACTAGTCGTGGACAGAATATAACACATAACCAACATTTCGTGTGTTTTGGAGGTGTTAAACATTGATGGCGGATGGTGCGATGATGATCGAATACCGTTGGATCTGGAGGAGGTGATCCAATGCCGATCGGGGTATTGGATTAGTGGGCTAGTTTGAAAGGTGGGCCTGATAGTAATATGGTGCAGAGGGTTAAAGATCCGGTGGGGCCAGGGTATATAACAAAGCAGGGCATTTATCATTTGTGGTGGACCATGGTTATATGGCTGTGCTTGAGGGGTAAAATCCTTTAGAGCAGGGTCAAGGGTTTTAAAGAGAGGGCTTGAGTGTAGGGGAGACGGAGATTTAATAAAAGAGGAGGTGGGGCATAATAATAAAAAGGGGCGGGCTTTTTAATTTAACATAAGGTTTAATTAAAAGATGTGTCCCGAATAATAAAACTTTGGTCTTAAAACAATGTAAAAATGATTTTTTACATTGTTTTGAGAAACTAAAGGAAATGAATGAAAAGGTAGGGGTAAGTGGGGTTTTTAGAAATGAAAGTGAGTCTTTTTGGTATGGGGCTTTACCTTTTCTTTTATTTTCCCTCTTTTCTTGTTTTCTTTCTTTTTGTGTTTATTTTTTTGATCTTTTTATTCAATCAATGTTATGAACAATGAAAAAAAATTTAAACTAAGATTTTCAATTGAAATAATGCTCGAGCATCCTACCATTGACAGGACCTCCAAATAATTATGTTCCATCTATTTCTTGTAGGAAGAATGCATTGTTACCTCTTGCAGAATTGATGATGTATGGACCTTTCCCTAGATTATCAAATTTTCCATACCTGCTTTTCTCCTCTCTCCTTGAATCCCACTTCAACACTTTGTCTCTAATGCTAAAATAATTTTTCTTGGTCCTCTTATCAAAGAGCTTTTTGATATTTTCCTTCACTTGATGTGTTCTGTGGCATACCTCTTCTCTGGTTTGCTGCAGCTGGACAGTCTGCTTTATTCTTCTGTCCATATCATTTTCTTCAGACTGCACTTCTTGAATGAGCTTCATCAGTGGCACTCCCAATATTTTTGGGAAAACTACATCTGCTCCATAGACTAGCTGATAGGGTGACATACCAATTGATTTTTTATTTGTTAATTTGTCTACCCATAATGCATGTACTAGTTTTTTGTGCCATGCTTTCTTGTTCTCTTCCAACAACTTTTTGATGATGTTTACCAGGATTTTTTTTTAGGATTGAGCCAATTCATTACCTTGAGGTTAATAAGTTGTAGAATGTCCCAATATAATCTGATATTTGTAGCAAAATTCCACCATTTTATTTGATCTAAAGGCAACAACATTATTAGTAATGATTTTTCTAGGACAGCCATTAAAAAGTGGTTTTCAAGGAATTTGATAATTACTCAGTCTGTGGCAGTATTAGAAGGAATGGCCTCTATCCATTTTGTAAAATATTCAGTTGCAGTAATGATCCATTTTTGCTGGGCAAAGGAATAAGGATGGACTTCTCCAATAAAATCAGGGCCCCATTGTTGAAAAGGAGCTTCAACAGAGATAGGATGTAATGGCAAGGGTAGTAGTTTTCTTTTTCTCTCAAAGATTTAGCATTTATGACAGGAAACTACCATTTTGTGGATACCTTTGAAGTGGGTGGGCCAATAGTAACCAGATCTAAGGATCTTATTGACATTGATTTTCCCATAGAGGTGGCCTCCACATTCTCCTTCATGGAAGTCATGCTTGATCCTATCTGCATATTATTCAGGAAAACATTTAAGAAATATACCACCAATATTTTTCCAATATAACACTTTATCTAAAATTCAGATATTTACAACCTTTAGCTTTAAGAATCTGGCCTTACTTTTGGACAGACAAGGAGGAACATTTAGATTAAAAAGCACATATAATATATCATCATACCAAGATGAGTTCATAAATGTTTCCTTAATAATTGGAGTTACCAACTCCTCTTGTTCATCTAATGCATTAATCATATTGATGTCCAATGCTTGAAGGTTTGTTTTAGCCATGAGTTTAGCCAGTCCTTGCCCTTTGATTAACTTGGTGGGATTTATTTCTAGATCATATTCTAGTATGACATCAATCCACTTACCTCTTTTGCCATCAGGGTCTTGTGTGAGTATTTCTTTTACCATTGTATGAGGCAGAAATGAAATTATGTGTGAGTGCAGAATGTATACTATGAAATCTTTCAATTTCTTGATTAAGGAAAAAGCCTATTTTTCCATTACGTTATACTTCAGAGGTGCATCTCCTCATGCCTTGCTGAAAAATGTTATGGGTTTCTTGTTTCCTTTTATATTTTTCTATAATAAGATAACAACAACTATGTGTTCTGATGCAAAGGAGAAAATGAAGAAATCTTTGGTAAAGTCAGGGTTGATCAGAACTAATGTTTGTTTAAGTGCTTGCTTCACTAAGTTAAAGTATTTCTTTTCTTCTACGGTCAATTTAACTCATGTTTATCTTTTGAGCATGTTATTAATTTTTCTTAAGAGTTCTGCAAGTTTTGGTATGAACCTTCTTAAGAAATTTATGTTTTCAATGAAATATTGTAGCTCTTTGATGTTTCTAGGATGGTTGATTTGAAAAATTCCTTCAATCCTTTTTGGCTCAATCTTGATCCCTTCTTCAGATATGACGTGGCCTAAAATTTTCCCTTCTTGAAGGCCAAAAAAGGTTTTCTTGGGATTCAAAGAAAAACCATATTTTCTTCACTTTTCAAAGACTTTTCTTATGTGAGCTAGGTGTTATTCGTTAGTTTTTTAGTAGACTGTGATGTCATCAAGGTATGTCACAATGAAGTAACCTATTTATTCTGAGAAATCAATAGCCATGGCTTTTTGAAAGGTGGCACTAGCATTCATTAACACAAAAGACATTTTAACATACATGAAGGTGCCCTAGGGGGTGGTGAAATTTGTCTTGTGTTGATCATTTCGGTGTACCAACACCTGATTGTACCGTGAAAAGCCATGTAACAGAGAAATTATTTTGGAGCCTACTACCCTTTGTAAGATGTGATCCATTTTTGGTAAAGTGTAGTTGTCCTTTAAGGAGGCTTTGTTTAAATTTTGAAAGTCTATGCATACCCTAATTTCTCCTATTTTCTTCCTCACTGACACAAGGTTTGAAACCCATTCTGAACATCTCAGAGAAACTATTATTCCAACATCATACATTTTCTTAATTTCTTTCTCAGCTAGTGGTAATTGGACAGGGTTTATTCTACGCAAATTCTGTTTGAAGGGCTTCTGGTTTTCTTTGAGAGGGATCTTATGTTGGATGATCTCAGTGTCATAGGACTTTAAATATTCATAGATCCAAGCAAAGACATCAATAAATTCTCTGAAAATATCAATGTATTTTGGTTTGATATGAGCTAGCAGTGTTTTTGACAATTTTATCATTTTGGGCTCTTGTCCACTGCCTATATTGCATTCTTGTACTTCAGCGTCAATAGGTTCCATCTCTGGCTTCTTGGAAACATCATTAAAATCAAACAACTCTTCTAGAGGAACTAGTTCCTTTGGAAAAGTATTGTCTCTAGACTGTAGCACTTCAAAATGTTCTTTTTCTGAATCTGTGCACAATTTTGTTTTATGTGGGTGTTCTTTTTCTAACAAATTTATATCAGTATTATTGGGAGGTTCTTCTTTGTAAGTTTGTTCCTCAACAGAGCAGTCTTCTTCATGATCTGAGTCTGAATTTGGCATTGCAAACCCATTTCTGGACTGCAGGAAATCTTCAATCAGTTTATCTCATTCAAAAACTTGCCAATATTTTATGTTATCAGGGACTACTGGTCTATATTTGACTTGTACTGTGTATTTCTTGTTATGATAAGGTTTTTGATAAGTACTAGCTGCAAATGCTAGACCATTGGCAAGGATGTTTTGATTTCTTGGGACAAACGTAAGATCATATTTTTGGAAGGTTTTTAGAAAGTCAAGGACATCATTCCTATATGTTCTTAGTCTATGATGTTTGGCTATGTACTGTCCCTTAATTTTCCTAATTACTAATTCACAATCTCCATGGACAGTTATCCTTTTGGCTCCTTATTTCTTGAGTAATTGTAGCCCTAGGAGGACTACCTCATATTATGCTATGTTATTTGTACATTGAAAGTTCAACTTATATGAGTGACCTTCTGCATGATTTTTTTCAGTGTTATGTATTGAAACATCTGCTGCTGAACCAATATTTCCACAAGAACCATCAAAGCTCATACTCCAAAGAGGTTCAATTTCAGATTTATCATTATGTTTGTCATTGTGGCTACCACTATGTTGACTATTATGTTGTTAATTTTATATTTGGCCTAACTTTTTTGACTCTCCCTTCTCTTTTTCTTCCTCTACAATGGTTTTCTCATTTTCTACTACCTTTTCATTAATATTTTCATCATTGTAAAGGATAAATTAATCAAGGCTAATTTGAATAGAATAAAGACGGGAGTTATCTAGCTTTTTTTGACTGCTAACCATGTATTTCATATGAGTCTGCCTATATAATCTTCTTGTTTGACTAAAGACATGTATGGTAGCATAGGTCATGTCCATTTGGAGGGTACCTTGAAGTTTAGATTCCCATGAGCGTGATAGAAGCATGCCATATTTGGGAGGAATGTCAACCACTACAATATCCATTACCATGCTCTTCGCTAGTATTTGTGCTAAATTAACATAGAGATATTTCATTAGGCCTAGACATTTAACTCTACTGGAGTCAAAAGAGTATAAATATTTTTATGGTCTTGTTATTTCGAGGCCTAATCTTTCCATTACTACCTTTGGAATGAGGTTATGTGAAGCACCTGAATCTACCATGGCATTATGAAGGATTTTATCACGGATATTCCAACTGACATAAAATGGATGTACACCTCCCTCTTGAAATTTACCTTCTACTTCTGGTCCAAACAAAGGTTCAGGTTTGTCATCATTTAAATTCACAAAATCAACATTTTCTCCTATGTTTAAAGATTTCAAAACTCGGGATCTATATACATATTGAGTAACTATTTCAGTAAGAGGTATGGAGATTTTAATCTTTGCAATTTCACTCTCAACACTGAAGGGTGTGTATGTTTTTGAAAGGTTCAAATCATTTTTATCAGACACTGTTTTTACAGCAAATTCATCTTGTTGGTTTTCATTTGGAGTTTCATTTAAAATATTTTGTTAGGGACACTAGCTGGGTTTCTAGTGCTACTTTGGTCACCACTATGTTTGCCATTGTATTGTCTATTTTATTTCATTTTTCTATCAGAACTTGCAACCACTATGTTTCGATTTTCTGTTGTATTTTTAGGAATATTTTCAAGGACCTTCCTGGCAGAAATTCTAGAGTTCTTCTCTTCGGAGTATCTTGAGTTTTCTTAATTTTGAGGTCATACTGTCTATGTACTTCCATGATGGAATTTTCAAAGCCTTGTTTATATTGATTGGATTCTAGGCTTTCTTCCTCATTTGGTGCAAATATGCCTTGTTCTTCCTGAGTGAGGAAAACAATATCCTCATTATTTACTCCCATTAGTTTGATATGAATTTCCTTTGTTTCCTCAATCACCCCCTCATCTTAATCATCACATTTTTCTTGGAAAGGAGGCCTAATTTATTAGTCAGGACCTCTCTGCTCTCTTTGTCTTATTTGAGGGGGATTTCTCCTAAATTTTTGGTTTTGTTTCTGATTTTGATTTTGTTTTGAGGAGCTTCTTGGTTTTCTCTAGGGTAAGATCTCTCATTCATATTTATTCTCCCCATCATCCTTTCCATGGTTATAAAAAGGTTATCAATCTTAGTATCAGATGATGAAGGTGCAACTTCTTCACTATATGTGACTCTCTTCTCATTTTTCATTCTAGCTCTTTTGGCAATCAATTTTTCCTTTACACTTACTACACCCCTTTGCATATCTTATAATGTAAGAGGGTCTCTTTCTCTCAATTGCTAGGCCATTTCTGGGTCAAAAACATCTATAAATTTCATTAGAGCTAGTCCTTGTGGAGGTTTCATGTCGATATGGAGGGAATTGTATACACTATTGAACCTAGTGCAGTACTCTTAGACACCTTCTCCAACGTTTCTTTGAATGTTTTCATACTTTGATAAGATTTGGAGAGGGTTTTTCCTAACTTCCCATTTGTTCAAGAATAATTGATGAAAATCAGGGAGGTCATGAATACTATTAGGGATTAATCCTTTAAACCATTTCATTCCTTCTCACCCTAAGCTTTCAGAAAACATTATTAGTTTAACAGTTTCATCATGTATTTCTTTTTTGTCAAAATAGTCATTCATTCTATCCACATGTTGTTGAGAAGTAGTACAACTACTTGCATCATATAAAGGAATCTTAGACTGATAGTCCTATGGTAGAACAACTAAAGGCAATGGTATAACTAATGGAGCATACCATGTTGCCATGATCTGTGGTTGCGGAAACAAGGGAAGGTTAACAAGAGGAGGGTTTACAAAATGAGGTGGAGGGTTAAATGGAGAAAGATGAACAGTGGGGGATGAGGTTAGTACAACAGGATTTTGCTGTAAGGTGGATGGGTCTAAATTTATCTGGGTTATCCATCTCTGAGATCTAGTCCTAGACATGTTTTTTTCTAGTGGTAAGTTAGATAGGATATTCTGCAAGTTTTTAAGGTTTTCGGGTAGGGAAGATGCTTTGTGAATTGGTCTGCTAATAGTTGGGTTCTTAGATATAGGAGATTTCCTAGGGATTATTTTAGTATTTTCAACTATTGCAAGAGGGTTTGGGTCAGGATGGGATCTAGTGCATATTCTTCTAGAAGCCAGAATTTGAACCTAGGTTGAGAGTTTATAACAGTTTTGGAAAAAAAAAACAATCTGTGAAAGAAATACTTAATCCACAATGTATTCTTTACTAGGCTTCTTTGAGTTTTAATCATATCGGGATTTCTCAATTATTTTCCCAGTGGAGTCTATAGAAAACCAGTGGAGTCAGTAGACCTACTAAAAACCAGTGCAGTTACTAGGTGGAAGATTTTAACTATTTTATGATTGGCTTTTGTCCACCATCAGCAACCAGGTATCATTTTTGTCTAATATTTGATTCATCTAAGTTAAAATGAGGTTTTCTGAGTTTCTTGGGGTGATGTTAAGTTTTTTTAATAACTCATTCCCTGTATGGTCACCACTATGTTGGCTCCCAGTGATTTGCAAGATTGGTAATAAAAAATCTACAGGGAACCACATCAAACCACTTTGGAGCCCAAGGACCTAGCCTTCCTGGACGAAGAGAGGGCTATCTTTATGTATGTGTTTGTAAATGATATATCTTGATGCTTTTGTTTTTTGATTTTTAGGCTAGTTATGAAGTTTAGGACTGGTTTTTTTGTTTTGATTGGTTGTTAATTGATTGTGTGATTAAGTGATTGAGTGTTTTAGTTGAATAGATAGACTGTGGGAAACATTAATCCATTGGGCTACGGAGTCATAAAAGGATTTAATTGTCCATCAACTCTACAAGGGACTTCATAGGAAAGCTAAATATATCAAGTGGATCTCTTAGATTAGATGGAATATGAAATGACAGTAAGTTGTGAAAAAAACAAAACTAAAGGTTAGTTAAGAATATTTTAACTCTACTTCATCAAGAAAATCCTTTTAGGTAACTTTTTAAGATAAACCAAAGGACAAGGCAAACCATAGACTTATTTGGCTAGACTATAGTAAGAAAACCTTAATACAACAGTCCAACAATGCTAGAATTACTTTCATACAAACAAAACATTCAAGATACCAATCAATATAATGAAAGAGAAATTAATAATTATTTAATCAAGCTAAAAAGATCTTTGCAGCAATAGTTTGAGACAAACCAAAGGACACAGAAAACCATTGACTTATTTGGCTGGACTCTACCAAGTAAACTTCAAATAAAAGGCCTTAAAGATAACATTTAAAGATCAGCCAAAGGATAGTTCATACCATAGACTTCTTTGGCTAAACTCTACTGAATCACTTTCAAGACAACAAGCTAGGTGGAACCAGGGAGCAATTAAGAATTCTCCAATAAAAACTTGCAGAAGAAAACTTTAAGATAAAGAAAGAAGATAGAATTAAGGTGCCAACACAACATATATTAATATAAATTTTATGTTCTTTTATCAAAGAAATAATGGAAAAAATGGAAAACAGAATGAAAACATTGACAAAGAAGGATAACTTCACCATTAACATAGCTCAAAAATCCTGTGAACATACTCGTATTACTTCTGTTAAAAAAAATTACAATACTCTGGTCCAAAAAATCTCTGCAACTCGGAGTTTTATCAAATCCAGCCTATCAGCTCATCAACTAGCTTAGAAACTACCAATCAACCAACCAAAACAAATTGAATAATACATGCAGTATTTATCTGAAAAATGACAAGGTTAACCTAACTTAGGGTTTCATATTTGTATTTATTACAGAGTTAATGTATTTTGACCTTTAACACCATGTAAGGCCCAAGGAAAAATATTTGTGACTGCCTTATTGTAATAATAACTTCTATCTTAACTGTTCAGCTAGCTTTCAGGATATGTTTGAATTTTAAGGTTTTTTATTAACTTTTCAATAACTTCTGAGTAGCTAGGAAATATCTCTGACTGTTTCAATAATTTTTGTTGTCTTTATTGAAGTGAAATAGGTTATAGGTGGCAAAATGTGTCCCTAAAGAATTAAATGTTTTCTTGCTTAGTTATTCGGATGTGCCTCTGTGTCGATCTACCTTTGAGTTATCCTTTAAACTCTAAATAGGCACTTTTAAAATTGGATTTTTATACTCCTTAAATTCTACCTTTATCTCTATTTAATTGCTTTAAACTGCATTTAACTCTTTAATCCTCTAATTAATCCTTTAACCCTCCTATATTTCACTGTCTGTGTTTCTTCATTTCATTTTATCCTTGCATGGCACTTTCATAAACTTCTTTGTTTGCTTTGGTGTATTTAAATGACCATGAATCGTCATGATCCATTGATGTTCATTCGTTAATCCGTCGTTTCGGGCCCTCTTGATGAATTATTCATGATGGATTGTCACCGAGGGAGATGTAGAACAATTTTGGGATCTCAGAAACACAATTCCTGCATTTATACGTTGACTACCTACACAATACAATCGAGTAATTAATTAAAAACCTACGCGGGAGGGGTTTCTGCATTTATTTGGGATTTTTCGGGCTTTGGAAGTTCTTTCAGAGGCTTCATGGTTGTTCCAGAGCTTATCGCAAAGGCATAGGCCTTTGGAGTATTTGAATGGAGTACTTGTTTTGATTTATGGTGAGAGGTAGAAAAAAAAATTTCGCACGAGATCAGGAGTAGTTAGTAGTATTACCTGCGGGGAAGTGATTCCATACAATGGATGATGCGTGGCGGATGGGAGAAGGGCGAATACCGCCCATTTTGTGCGTTTTGGAGGTGTTAAACATCGGGCGACGAATGGTACGATGATGGTCGAAGACCATTGGATCTGGCGGAGGTGATCCAATGGTGGTTGCGGTATTGGATCAATAGGCTAGTTCAAACGATGGGGCCGAGAAGTAATACAGTGCAAAGAGTTAAATATATGGTGGGGCCATGGTATATGACAAAGTAGGGCATTTATCATTTGCGGTGGGCCATGGTTATATGGCCGCGAGGGAGGGGTCAAAGCCTTTAGAGCAGGGTCAAGGGCTTTAAAGAGAGGGCTTGAGTGTATGGGAGATAGAGTTTTAATAAAAAAGGAGGTGGGGCATAGTAATAAAAAGGGGAGGGATTTTTAATTTAACATAAGGTTTAATTAAAAGATGTGTCCCGAATAATAAAACTTTCATCTTAAAACAATGTAAAAATGATTTTTTACATTGTTTTGAGAAAGCAAACGAAATGAATGAAAAGGTAGGGGTAAATGGGGTTTTCAAAAATGAAAGTGAGTCTTTGGGTAGGGGAAAAAGGCGAGAATGAGGGGATTAAGTCAAAACATAAGTTCTTAGGGAAAGAGGGTAATTTGAGAAGGTAAAATGATATATTGTGAAAAAGATTTAATGAATATAATGAAGGAAGTGAGATTTCTAAAGATAGCTGATAGTCAAGGAATGCTATCTTCAGTAGTCTATAGAAAAATCCATAGTCACCTAGTGATACTGTGAATACAGGAGACTAAAAAGGCCTCTAGATAATTGCAATGCCAATTCCAAGTCCATGTACAAGAAGGGTAAGATCAAGTCTAAGAAGATCATTATTGATTCTCTCTGGGATTATCTCATCACTTATGCATCTAAGACGAAGAAACCAAAATATATGTATGAAAATTTCATTGGGATGTATGAGGTCAACAATATAACTCAAATCATCTCTTTGAAGAGTCCATTTCGTTATATCAAGAAGAAAATGTTTGAATCTATTACAACCTACTTCACGAGGATCTCTTAAATAAGATATCAAATTCCTTCCATTGTAGAAGTCATATCTAATAGAGAGCTTGTTAATATGACACTTGTTGGGAAACCCATGTCTTGGGAGAAATTCATTACAAGAATTATTTGTAGGAAAGAGCTACCTACATTTCATGAGAATTTTGGCAATTGCACTCAAGCAGGCTCATCTTCATAAAAAGAATCTAGAGGGTAAAATAAGGAGAGCCAACAACATTTGTAACCAATGTAAATAAAGGAAAAAGGAAATGAAGTCCTTAGAAATGGAATCCAAAGAAGAAACTCCTACCATTTGACAAAAATAGCAACGATTTTTAAAAATTCCAATGCTATAGGTGTGATATATTTGGTCACATAGCCCAAGATTATCTTGATAGAAGAAATTCTATGAGGCCCGAAAATAGTAACAACAATCACAACAACAACAACTTCAACCATAGATGAAAAACATGATTTCCTACTTCCCATGAAAGTGTTGAAGAATCCCAACGCCCTCAAAAGAGGACCAGAAATACAAGGTATCCTAATAATGTTCCATGTTCTCAATGAGAATATGTTCTTATTATTTGTCTCTCTAGCTCATCTTCAAATAAAAATGATAGCTAGCTAGTGGATAATGTGACATCTAAAAATTTTACTAGGTATCTTGAAGTCCTCTCAAATTGTGTTGAGGGAGACCAATTTGAAAATTTTACTCGGGGATAATTCTTCTCATCATGTAAAATGGTCTGGTTCTATTTCTTTTCATTTGGAAACTGGTAAAACCATTCATTTACAAGATGTATTGTATGTGCCAAGCCTAAAGAATAATATTGTCTTGACCTATGACATGGAAGACAATGGGTTTATAGTTAAATTCATTGATGGAAAATTCATTTCTTGGTGAATGAATTCTAGCATGATTGTAGCCTTCACACTTGGAGTCAAAAAATGAAGGCCATTATAGATTTTATGGATGAGAAATTCAAGAATTGGTCCATGAACACTAATCAGGGTGATCCTTGGAACTAAATATTTTCTCACCTTCATTAAATGATTTTTCTTGACTTGAGTAGGATGGTTACAAGGATACCCAGGATTCAGGTTGATCATGAAGTTGAATGCCAAATACATGTTAGTGGGAAGAATATCAAAGGACAGTTCCCTTATAGCAGCAAAATATCTAAGGAAATTCTTCATCTTATTCATTTTTACCTTTGTAAGCCCATGTAAGTAAAATCTCATAGATCATATTTATACTATGCAATATTTATTGATGACTGCTCTCATAAAACTTGGATATTCTACTTGAACACCAAGGATCATGTTTTTTTATTTATTCAAGGATTTAAAGGCTCTTGTTGAATCTGAAACAGGGAAGAATATCAATATCGTGATGACTAATAATTAAGGTACATACACTTCAAATGGATTTAAATAATATTATTGAGATTTAGGGATTAAGAGGGAGGTGACTATTTCATACAGCAATCAACAAAATGGAGTTGTTGAAATGAAGAAAAAATTCATCATAGAAGAAACCAAAGCAATAATTGTTGACCAAAAAGTTTTGATGTTTCTGGGTGGGGAGGGTACAAATACTGTTTTTTATGTCCAAAATAAGACTCATCATCAATCATTGGGAGAGAATACTCCTAAATAAGTTTTTTCAAGTGTGAAAGCGGAAGTGGGACGATTGAGAATACTTGGCTATCTTGTCTAGTTTCGTGTGTCCAAAGAAAAGAGGTCTAAGCTAGAAGCTTCAACAAAGAAAGAATTTTTTGGTATTTATTATGAAAATTATAAAGCTTAATAAATATATGTGCAAGGCCAGAGGAACCTTGAGTTAAACTAGGATGTGACTTTTGATGAAGATTTTACCCTTGGAAAATCAACAGACTCTCTTAGCCATGCAAGAACTGAGAGAAGAGATTCTATCATGGCTAAATATGCATATCCAACCATTCTCAATATAGACCTTATATATGGGACTATGGAGCCCATGGATCCTTTGGATCCTCCTCCCTATGATCCTCCCATGAGAAATATAAATTTTTGGTTGTGTCATACATTACAAGATGTAGGGCGACACTTAGCCCCAAGAGGCGCCTTCAGAGAGATTAAGAAGCCTTGAATATATATCAGCAATATGTTTCATTGATGAGTGGAATCATACAATTTGAACCTTGTAGTTATGAAGAAAAAGTCAAGAAACATGTTTGGATGGATTCCATGGCCAAGGAATATGAATCCATTATGAAAAATGATGTACGAGAGGTTAATATGAGACATGAGGGGAATTCTGTTCTGAGTTTGAAGTGTTTATATACAGAATCAAACATGCAAATAATGGTAACATTAATAAGTTCAAGGCGATGGTCAAAGGATTTTTCGTGAAAGAGAGATAAGATTATAATGAGATTTTTGCACCTATTTCCCAATACTACTATCTGATCCATCATTGATCTTTTTTCTAATTAGGGTTGGAGTCTTCATTTTATGGAAGTGAAGATAGCCTTTCTTAATGGCATAATTAAGGAATAGGTGTATGTGGAAAAATCATAGGGCTTTGAGGAACATGAAAAGGAAACCCATTTTAACAGATTGAAGAAAACCCTCTATGGATTGAATCAAGTACCCAAGATTTGGTATGATCATATCGATGGATACATGATCATGTAAGAATTGAACAGAAGCAGTGTCAATCTATACCTCTACTTAAATTTTATCCAGGCTATTCCATTTATTTTAGTTTTATATTTTGATGACTTATTCTTGATAGGAGGAGAGCCTATGATAATTTAGTGTAAGAGGGAGCTTGCCTCCAAATTTGAGATGAAATATCTTTGTTTGATGCACTATTTCACAGGCTTATAGGTATGGAAGAAACTTGGTGAGATTTTCCATATCCAAGGAAAATATTTTGTCAAAATCTTGGAGAGGTTTGGGATGGTGGACTTCAATTGGTTGGCTACACCAATAAAGGCAAATTTCAAGAATTTATGCAGTGAAGCTAAGAGACCATATATATAAAATCCTTTTATGTATCAATATTTGATTGGTGCTCTCATATTTTTTTTCAACATGTGAGTAAATATATGTTTTTATATCAACACCTTGAGCCAGTTCATGGTAAAACCATTGCATTCTCACTGGGTTACTGTAAAACATGTGTTGAGTTAAGACTACATGCATATATATATGCAAATTGGGATGGGAGCATTAATGATAGGAAGAGCACATGAGGGTGTTATTTTAGCTTCAAGTTTGGAATCATTTGTGTGATGATAAGGAAGAAACAATTTGTTTCTTTTAGTACAACTGAGGAAGAGTAAATTATAGCTCCTATTTCTAGTTGTGAGGTATTGTGTTTGTTGAATCTCTTTGCAGAGTTTCTTGAGTAGGTGTTGATATGACCATGATATCCTATGACAATTAAAGTGAGATCATACTCTTAGAGAATCCAATATTCCATGTCAAGTCGAAGTACATAGAGATCAAGTACCCCTTTATTAGAGTTATGGTACTTAGGAGAATGCTCAAGGTCAAACACAACTCAAATACTGAGCAAGTTGGATACATTATGACCAAGTCATTTCCGAAACCTAACTTCATATTCTTCATAGAAAAACTTGGAGTGAAAGAGAATGTATCCCTACCCAAGAGCAAACATTGTTCATAAAGAAAGCTGAGAATATACCTTCCCGCATATTTATGACTATCCACGAACTTGGTGAAGGTGGATGAGCAATGAATTTCCTGGATGAGGGTACCTCTTAGAGCCATCGACATGGCTAAGTACATAGCCCAGTGTGCATCCTGCCCACAAGTGACCTTCGTGTCTTTATTGACCAAGGGCCATATTGATATGGTTAATATTTTTAGGATTTCGACACATCTTGATAGTGGTGAGGAGACTTAGGTGTGTTTGATGTTTACCAAATTTTAATTTGACTTCCATGGAATTGGTCAAGGTAAATTGATCACATTAATTATTCGATGTAAGCGTTCTACCACTTGATTACAAAATATTGTGCTTGTTAATGGCCAGTCAATGGACATAGGGTTTACATGATCTCTACCAAGGTAATTTTAAGACTGCCATGGACTTGGTTGTGGTAAATTGGTATCCCCTATTGTCAAGTGGATAATTCTTAGTATTCTATGGATTCATTCATAATTTTTCAAGTTAGATGAGATGAGATGAGATGATATGAGATTATCTTATGTTGAGACATCCACGTCTAAGACAAGACTTGTGGTGTAGCTAGAGAGTCTTCCTTAGCTGAGAGGAAGTGTTGAAAATTGAGCATCTATGGTCAAAATTTCAGTGGAAAAACCTTGAAAAAAGGTCACATTTGCAATTTTGACAGGTTGGCCTCATAACCCTTAAATTCGAATCCACATGTTATTAAAGTCCCCTCCTAAACCTCATATAAATATGGAGTTATTGAACTCAATGGGAGGATGCATCCCACTTGAGCTTGATCTTAAAATTGCACGAACATTCCACACGTGCGAAGGAGGAGAAAGGGAGTTCATACTAGCATTTAGTTTTATGATATTAGTCTACTTTGACCTATAATGACCACCATTGACTTTTGTTGCTTTTATTCTATTTCACTAAGCTTTTCTCTCTGGTTGGAGGCTGAAATTTGCAGAAGGGTTTGAATATGTTTGAACATCGAATGGAATCTGTGTTTTGTGTCATAAAATGAGCTTGACCATAGGTTCTATCTAGGGCTTAGTGGTAGGCACATTTACCGAAACGTTTGGATATTTTTTGAATTTTTTTGACTGCGGAAGGAAGGCCGAGTATTTTGTTTGGTTGACCAAACTTTTGTGGGAAAGGAAGAGAGGAGAAAACACAAAAACCAATCTTCTATTCATAAAATTTGTCATATACATAATTACATAGCTGTTACTCTTGTCTCTTATAGGCTCATACCTTGACACACAAACAATAAGAGTTGTTTCTCTTCTCTATTGATCACATAAACTTGAATTGATTACAATGAACTCAACATGGGGTATTTATACTTTTTAAGTTGCGAGTCAACTGATGCTAACTTCAAAATGCAAACACTTACTAAATTTAACCTTTTCAAATATAGAATGAACTTGAACTTGTAATATTGGACTCAACTTAACTCAACCGCTCACTTCATACATCATATGCACATGGGATTAATTACAATTTCCAACACTCCACCTTAATTACAACTATATGTCTCAACATAACACAAATATGACTCAACTACAACTGTTACTCTTACAATAGAAATTGAATCAATCATCACTCAACCATGCATGTTGGTTTAAGTCTTAGCTAGACTTGCAATGACTCAAAACTTTTAGAATGGTGCATTTTATTTTTATTTTATTCCATTTCTATACCCTCGAAACTGCTTTATTTTATATTATTTTGTCTTGTTGTAGGCTCCAAATTTCTTCACTTGTTGTTGTCACAACTTTTATTTCAATTCTCTTCTATGTATTTGGAGTCTTTATTTAAAAACTTCCTCTTCAAGAATTATTTCTCTCATGGACTTCTGCCACAATTCTTCATATTCAAATTGTAAACTTTTCTCTACGTCTCTCTCTTCATATTCTTGATATTATTTCCATGATATTTATTGATAGAAAAATTCAATTTCTTCTGGACTCCATTGTTGAAAAATTATTTCAATGATTTCATCTTCGTCTTCATAAACTTCCATGTCCTTCTCGTCACTTTCTTAATCATCAAGTATTAATGTTTTTTATATACTATGCACACATAAGATCAATTTTAGAAATATATTCATTATGCTTTGTAGAGAGAGATTTATTCTATTCCTCTTCCTTATCTGTTTTCTATTCCACTCCTTTACAAACCTCTGTTATTGTAAACATGTTGTATTCCACTTGGCTTATAGACACAAGTGGGATTCTCTCACCATAAAACAATACATCAATTAGACCTTTTTGATGCATCTTGTGAAACAACCCATCACCAATTAAATTATCTTCATCAAAGTTAGCATCGACATAATTTTCATCCACTCTAATATGTGATATCCAAGAATGCATGTGTTCATTATGAATTTCAACTTCTCCAAATTCATCATTTATAGTTCGACACACCAATGCACATCTCACTTTGAAGTTGTCATCTACATGTGTTTCGTCGCAGTGGGATTCACCATCATCTACACCATCCACGTTAATATGTATTTGTTCTGTTTAACACATATAGGGTTCAACATGTCTCTCTGCAATATTTGTCGTATCTTCTTCATCTATATGTATGTCTACATAATGGGTTTCAATTTCATAGTCTTCACGACCATCATCCACCTTCAAGTGGGATTCTCCAAGCTCTCTTGTTCTCCAATATTCTTTCTCATTTACTATGAGATTTATTACCAAATTATCTTCTTCAATATGACTATGACACAACTTTTTGTTTCATGACAGTTTCGATTGTACCAAAATTTTCTTCTAGGATCTTTCATGCTTCGTTGGAATATGTATATTTTGCTGAATTTCACAGAAACTTCTCATCAAATGCATGTTTTATAAAATCAAATATAAAAGCATCACATACTTCATGATATGATTTATTAGACTAGTACTCAACTAATACTTTAACTCAATTTTTTTCTTTCATTTTGACAATCCAAAAATCAAAATATTTACTAGTAAACATACGAGGTGGTAGAAGATATAGGCTACATTGTTATGGGTAATTTTGTAACATATACTCACATTACCTAGAAACTAGATCAATAAAAATCCTTTAAACCTTGAAATCTTCCCTTTTTAAAGCCTTAAGCATTATCTCTCCAAAATGTCCAAGTTTATTGGGCTAATTAGATCAAAAACCTAGCTTTTTTTACCCATCACACTTTAGCATCTTGTAGTGTTGAACGTTTCATAACTAAGAAACTTAAATTACTAGTGCATGTTTCCTTCACTACAGGTATGATGGTTCTATATTTTATGAAAAATAAAAATAATTTCAAATATTATCTTTTCGAAAGCTTTCAAAGTGGTTTTAACTATTTACTATTGATTTTGATCTCAAAGTCAAATTGACATAAGTATAGGAAAACAAAGTGTTGTGTATTAATGAAATGGAGGAGAATATTACAACGCTTTTACATATCTTGACCATGTAGATTTATCCCACTTAACGTATCCTCAATCCTTCGCACAAATCCAAAACATTATCATGCAATGTGCCTTCTGATGGCCTTTCAACCTTTTTCAATATACTAAAGAACATTAATGTGTCTAAAATTCTAACCTTTAGTAAACTTTAATGTTTTTCAAAAAAAATTCATGAAGAAATACTTTTTTTTTGTTTCTAAATAAGACTAATTTCTATTAATGTCACAAAAAATACATGGAGGCTCAGGCCTCTATAGTCCTAGCCTGTTCCGAAGGCATATTCTAAAAAATAACAAAATTGGGACTGCCCACGAAGGGGAAACCAATCCAATATGTTGTTTTATCATTGCCTACAGAGAGGAAACCAACGTTGCACATGGAAAAAAGATGAATTTTTGCAGTCCTGAAATAGACCTTAAAACCAGAAACCATATAAAAAGGCCCAAAAAACTTGGAACCAGAAACCAAAATCTAGAAAGAACATGAGTGCTTAGGTGTCATTTGGAGAGGGAGGCGTCTCTTCCACAATCAAACACCTATACTTATTGGTGTCATCTGCTAGCTTGTCGTGGGTGGCGTCTATTTCGTTCTAGGGTTCCTTGGTGTCACGAGCTTTTCCAGGAGCGTATTTACCGCTCTTCCATTCTTCACTGCTACTTCCGAAGCCTTTTCTTCTACTGCTGGAAGCTGGGTCGCTCTTCTCAGCTTTATATGGAGCGCCCTGGTTGGAGAATTTCTGTAGTTTTCTAGGACGAAGGCTAGCCACACTGGTTGGTTCCTCTTTGAAGGAGACGGTGATGGTTGCAGTTAGGTGTGGGCGGTCCAAGTTGCGCAGAAAGTGGAATTGAACAGAGTGGGTGGGTTGCGGAGAGGCGGCCATTTCGAGCTAAGGCAGCGGCGGGACCATCCAGAAGTTCTAGCATGGTCGTGCCCACTTCAAGTGGCCAGATAGCATCCATGTGAATGCTCCAGAGAAGAGGGGGGAGTTTCAGAGCGGGACGAAGGAGAGGAGTGAGTAGCCCTACCTCCACTGTTGCTGCGACGATAGCACATGTGATGGTGAAGATAGGGCATGGTGGAGCAGTGGGGAGAATGAGAGCTCTGAGCCGAGGTAGTAGCAGGGTGACGGACCAATGGAGCTGAGAGTGCAAAAGCTGGGGAGAGTTTATCCACAGGGATGAAATTCAGATGGCGGAGAAGACTCTGAGAGAAGTGCGGGCCAGGAACCACCTCAATGTTGCAGAGGAGACTACAACGCCTCCCTGTAGGCGTTCGAGAGCTTGGCTCGGAGACTCTAGGAGGGAAATTGCAGCTCAACGGCAGAGGCGGAGGAGGACGAAAACCAGGCGAAGGAGGAAGACAACCAGGCATATTCATTTTGAAGGATTGCCGATGGCATCCACAATTGAGCGGAGCTAAGTTGCAGCTTTCGGAGCGGTTGAGGAAATTTAATGCCCGCCGCAGAGACCTATTGGTGGCCATGTGACTATGCCACTTGCCATCCTAAGAGCCCGCCAAATGATCTCCCCTCTTAATCACCTACATCCAGGAATGAAGAAATACTTATTACCAACACACGATTTCTTTAATTTTTTTTCTTTTTTCAAAATAAAACACATTTTATACTTCACCTATTTTGAAACACTTCAACGAAATATTGGGTAGAATGACTTGATTTTTTTTATATTCTCTGGTTTTGAATTCTTACTCTATGGTAACCGCTTGTCCTGGATATATGTAATATCTTCTTCACACACTTTTTGGGTGCACTTGGTTAGGTTTTCTCATGGTAGTTCTAGACGCTTCTTCAAAATGGATGGGTTTTGAACCCCTTAATGAACACTCTTTAGTTTTTCTGCAAACTATGCATGAAAATAAAGACTGTGGCTGATAACTTCTCAATATGGTGGCTCTGTAGGTGGTGACTGTAACTCTGCTTCAAATCCCTTGGATGCAAAACTACTTTGATACTTCAGACTCTTTCTTGACTTGTCTCTGATGCCAATTTGATGGAAAGGCAGGGAGGAGGAAACACAATTAAATGCACAAAAAATATTCTATTCATAAATGTCCTCACAGACATAATTATCGAGCTATTGTTCTGGAATCTTCTGACCTCATACATTGAAACAAATGAACAATAGGATTTGTTTATCTTCTCTATTGATCACACAAGCTTGAACTGATTACAATGAACCCAACGTGGGTTATTTTTAATTTTAAACTTATGAATCAACTAAGGATAACTTCAACATACAAATTGTCACTAAATTTAAAATTCCAAAATATAGAATTAACTTGAAATTCTAATATTGGACTCGACTTAACTCAGCTTAGCTCAACCCAACCGCTCACTTCATGCATCACATACACATGAGAATAATTAAAATTTCCAACTGGAACTTCTTCTAAGCTCAAATAATCAACCATAAACTGTAGTTCACATCCTCATCTTCTTTACAACCCAAAATACCTAATTAAATTACAGCGACTGTACCAAGTATACTACAAGATTTTCTAAAATGTCCTTGCTGGTTCAGATCCAGGTGGGAATTTTGTGACATTTGCACGTTTGTTCGATGCACATATTTTGATCGAAATTAAAATGTTTCAAGCCTTCTTTGGATACTTTCCCATCATTGGGAAGACACCAAATTAGTAATTCCTTTATCAATCCCAATGCCAAATTCTTCTTGTCCTAACAAGACACCAGTTGTTTATTAATACATATTAAATTTTTATTTTGATTTCAAACTCATACATATGATTTCCATTAATATTTCATATTATTTCATGTTAAACTCATTTTCTCACTATGTTACTTTTTTGTGTAACAAATCTAAAACAACGAAAAAATAAATATTTTTTCTCTTGAATATTAGGCTAATAAATTGGAGAAACCAAAAATAAGACAATTCAAAGGATGAAAAGGACATATTAGGCATCTTCTTAGCTCGCCAGTAAGATCAACCATAGATCATTAGCGATTTTAGTTTCATAGTTTCTTGGAATTGGGAGTAGTTAAACACTATGTACATGAAGTGGGGGGAGAAAAAAGATATTAAAAACTACAAATGCCCCACCACCAAGGGATATTTAGTTATAAGAACTACCACTACCATGTTCCTTCCCAAAGAACACATTGTTATGCTATTCCACTTGCATTTTTATTGCTAGATAGCTATTAAATATCTTACCCGTTTTGGATTTGATGGTTCATCATGCAATTTTTTATATAATCAAATTCAAGGTCAGAATAATTTCCAAAGTGCCTCCTTTAAAATAGTTCTAGTTATCAATGCAATCAATTTCCATGACAAAGTACTTGTGAAGAAATTTACCCTCAACTTATGACGATAAATGTGATGGTAATTTATTTATAAGGAATTATAATAGTTATAGTTATCAATGTAATCAAATTCCACCCCAATGTACTTTTCAATGGATTGACCTTCAATTTATCACCTTAAATGTGATGGAAATTTCTTTATAAGGAATAGAAGTATTACAAGTGCCTTTGCAATTTCATAATAAATTTAATTTTTGCACTTTCATAATAAATTTAATTTAATCGTAAATGTGATTTTTATTAATGGATAAAAATGTTTTTATAAATTATTTGTGTTTTTAAATAAGAAATATCATTTATTAAGATAAAAAATAATAATTTATAACTTCCTAGATTGATATTCTATACTCACCACCGATAATCTATTTTATTCAAAATGCTTATAAAGAAATTATATAATATTAAAATTTTTAAAGGCTTTAGTAAAATCCACAAAGAAAAGATCTTTATTATTAAATTTCCCTTATGCTTTCTTGACCACAACTTTATATCAAACTATGATGTACTGAAATTTTCAATTTTTAAATGATTAGGTCTAAAAATCTAGACAAATAGACCTAAAATTGTTTACTAATTCTCCATTTACCTATTTCTCTTTTTACAATGATGCCAAATAATTTAGTAAAAGGGATGGATGTATATTTTCTCATATATAACCACCTTGATAAATAGGTATCACTACCATGTGATTTCATCGAATATAATTTTGAGAAAGACTATTTTCCTCGGCAAAAAGCTAAATATTTAACAAATTTTTATAATAATTTTTTTCATTCCTTCTTTTCTTTGACGATTCAATGCTCTACTGTTTTCTCTTAATAAATTTTTTCATAAATCTCAATTAAATACATTAATGTGATGAGTCTGAATGTTTCCAGTTTTCTACCACAATAAAAATTTTGTTTAATGGTTTTTTTTCTTTTATAATTCTTTTATTCTACTTAAAATTAATTACACGGATTTATCTTATTACATTTTGCCAGACGTTATTTTATTAAACTACGAATTTATACGAACATTTAATACTCTATTTTTAATTAAGTTTCATTTTCCTTATATCGTTAATTACGAAATTTTTCACTATTTTTTTAAACACTCATCTTTCATATACATGAATGAAATTTTTTTGTAAAATTTTATTGTTTCCTTCAAATAAATAAATATTATCAATTGCAAATTACTCCTTTAACAAGGGTAATAGTTGCAATGGAACATATTTCTTCTCTCTACCACTAATTTATTGATTAATTATTGTGCAGAGTGTGGATAAAACTTTGCACAATGGAATCTCTCCACACAATGAAATATCTTCACACATAACTCTCCACATAAGAGAATATCTCTCCACAAAGCGTTCCACACAGTGAAAGCTCTATCCATAAACCCCTTTGTATAGTGAAATACATTTGCAAAAAGCTCTCCACATAGTGAAATGTCTCTACACAAAGCTCTCCACACACTAAAAACTCTCAACATAGTGAAAGATGTTTGCACAAGGCTCTATCCACAATGAAACATATCACACAAAACCATCTTCATAATGGAAATATCTTTCATACCTTATGAAAATGTCAGTATATTGCATTATGATTTGGTTTAATAAGAATCAAACAACCACGAGGGACATCAGAAAGTCAAACATTTAAAAGAGGAAGGAGTGCCATCTACATCTTTCTACTGTCTAGCAGAGAGCTTGTTGCTGATATCAATGCTTTTCTGTAACAAACCCGATTTAAAATATACAAATAATTACATAAATTTATATGATTAATAATCAACACCTAATTATTCAACTATTTAACATATAATTTAAAAAAAATTATGAGTAGAGACAACTTTCACGCATCGACAATACCCCTTACTTGTGCTTTTTGAGTCGAATTCTCATTTAATTCCTCTAACCAAAACCAAGATTTTGGGATGACTCTACCCCCAACCATACACTCAGATGCACATAATATTTCTACATCTAGCCACCCACGAGCCCTCAATAAACTTACTACTGCTAGAGAATCCTTTGTCTCATGGATGAAGGAATGGTGAATTTCATCTTTCTCATCATCCATTAAATAGATAAAACAATGGAAATGGGTCTCCATACACACATTTCATGTGTCAACATGCAAATTTTATTTCTTTATTTTAATTTGTACATAATATGATATTTCTCTTAATTTAACTCTTTCTTATTTAACTCTTTTCTACTTTTTGTTAAATTTACTTATTTTTACTATTTTTATAGTTTACTTTTATATATATATATATATATATATATATATATATATATATATATATATATATTTAGAAATATAGTATTTTTATTTACTATTTTGTTTATTTATTTTATTATTATTATTATTATATTCTCTTCATTATTTATTATTTATTTACTATTATTATATCTTCTTTATTTTTTACTGTTTATTTACCACTATGATATGTTCTTATTTTTTATCATTTATTTACTTTTATTTTAATATTATATTATTCTATATTATATTATTCTATATTATATTATTTTAATATTATATTATTTTTTATCATTTATTTACTTTTATTTTAATATTGTATTTATTTAGTTATTTATTGCTTTACATTTTCCCTACACCCTCTATTGAACTAGTATAACTAGTAGGCAATGGAAGTTTCCACAATGCCCGAGAAATCCCAAGGAATATCTATCATTTCTCCCACTTTTAGAACGAGGCATAAGGCTCATTATTTTATACAATAGCCTATGGTTAGCCCCAAGGCTCATGCCAAGGATTAGACCTCATATACCTTTAAGGAATGCATCCGGTCCCGGTACTCAATGAATTCAGTCATCTCGCAAGGCTGACCCACTCCCTTCACACTTACTAAGGTGCACAACCCTAGACATCTAATTCCTTACATTCCCACCAAACTTCGACATCACAATCCAATATCAGGTACTTGACCTCCTCAAGATGGTCCTGTAGCCCTTCAAGCGCTATCCATCATGAGATATACAAGAGGAAGGAACCACTCGTATATGAAGTCTTTATTGAGTCTTCCCCCAATTGATATGGTGTTACATATTCTCCCTCATTGGCATGGCCTCCCACAAGATCATCAAATAAACTAGCCCTCTCGGCCCATTTGTGGATTTCCTATCAAGCATCACATCTCAACATGAAACCATGAATTAGTTATAATATCATAGTATTATAGAAAATAATCCATATGCGAAATCTTGCATGACATCAGTAATAATTAAAATAATTTTAGTTCATATGGGTCAAACAAAAATTAAATAATCATATAAATAAACAATTAAAAATTTATTAACAAAAAAATTTATTTAGTTGTTGATATTTTATTTTCACTCATCATGTAATAAATATAATATTTAGATGTCTATAAAATGACTAAATACAAATGTTATATAATCTTTATAACATTAAAAAATCAGTAAAAATTTATAAGTTGTTTTTTGCACTCTTTAATAAGTTTGCAACAAAAAAAAGTTTGATCTCTCTTTACTCATTTTAGATTAGTGTTTTGATAGATCTATGCTAGTTTAGTTGAATCTGCATGTCCAATTTTTATCTTCTCCCATTCAATTCTCCAGAAATCCTTCAATATCAAACTTGAGACCGGATGGACTAATGCCCTACTCTTTTTTGGCCCTCCCTTCCGCCCTTGACCTGAGGGCCCTGCTTGTGAACGCAGAAAGGGCCTTTCACACCATAGCCCCTTTGACTTGAGGGGCCTTGCTTGTGAGGGCAGAAAAGCCCTTTCCACCATAGCTCAGAAGTATCGGCCAAAATCAATCTACGCAATGAGTTGCTAACATTTTCTGCTTTACTTTCAAGTCAATGTTGTAAATCAAATCAATGAAAAAAGTGGTAACGTTGATAATGATATTGATTTGACAAGTGAAATGGGTGGTTCGTTTTTTTCCACCCCATAATGCAATTCTTCTAACTTTTAAGCACGCATTCGGACGGATGGAATTTCATCCGGACCAGATCTACACTGTAGGGAGGGATGTCCTGTCAAAAGAGGAGTCATCTTGCTTTTAGTGAGAGTTAAATTTGAAATGGATTTCAAATATTTTCGCTTGGATCTTTGGCGTCAAGCGGATATAGAATCGTTGGGTATTAAAAGTAGAGTTCAGCATTTACTATCGGGCCCGCGGATACAACGTAGCTGGCGAAGGAATTGGACAGGTTACAGGCGGGTCAGTACCTTCGTGTAGCCATCGGACTTTATTCAAAGTTATAAAATAAATGGGGACATAGTAGGCCTACTTAGTACGATTCCCTCTCTACCTGTACTGGTTTGCGGCCATCTCGACGAAACATAACAGTCAACACTGGCTAAGGGAGACCGCGGCTAATGAACAGTTCACTCTTATCTATTCCTCTTATCACTATTCGCATTCCTTCGCATATTTCATATTTTCCCGTGGAAGTCTTCCAACCATCAGAGTTCTCGCTTTACCATACTGAATGATATTCTCTTTTCTTGCGAATCCATTAGATAGATTATCGTTTGTGCTAACAGAACTTCTATCTGATGAAGATCCCTACAATGGCTCTCCTGATTATGATCTCGTTATTGCTCATTGCGGGGATGAAGAATAATCTGTTTCAAGTCCTCGATAGTCCACCGGACATTGATCCCATTCGCAGTGCCCTTGTCGACGATGGCTCTTGCTTGGACATCGTCGGCTGTCATGTGAAGGACGCAGTGCCACAAAAGAGCTAAGCCCCTCATCACTAAATAGTGCCACCAATGAGAACATTCTATCGTTCAGCCATAGCCCAGGTTTTCAAAAGATCAAGACGCCCCACTCACCTGCAGATTTGCAATGTCGAAGTAACGGCGTCCGAACCCGGTGCTACCGTAATTTCCTTGGTAACCGAACAACACCTCTCCACATCCAGTAATAGCCAAACGTCAACATATTCAAATCCGATCACAGCCATGGAGATATCAAGTGCAGCAATAAAAAATCAGTAAGCGCAAACTGGTTTCTTCTCCAAACCCACCGAAATGCCACCGAGGGGAACTTTATTGATGGCCATCAACATAATACACGATCTTAGAACGGTGGTAAGAGCAACTTCTGAGCTTCCGCTTATTTTTCTGCCTCTATTTGACTCGATAGCATACATTTTACTTACATCTTTGATCACAATGTCATATTTATAATGAAGTGTTTCTTAACCTGTCGTGTAATGTTTTTTAATATCTCAAAAAATCTTTTAATTTTCGAATTTTAATACAAGGTCTTATTTCTTCCCTGTAAAACATTATAAAACATCGTTTAATGCTAGGGTTTTGGTATTACATCGTTTAATGTTAGGGTTTTGTTATGAGCCTGGATTCTCCAGCTGAACCTGACAAGACTTCGGTTGTTTCACGATTAATGTAAACAGGTGTCACGATTAATGTGAAACGATCTATGATGTTCTAAAATACTAAAAAATTAGAGAAACCTCGCATTCACCTCCTGTTCCTTTATCAGTTTCGCCAGATCGTGATCAGAAGACTTGGTGCATACAATTGTCTAACAGCTTTATATATTTGGATAACGAAATGCCTACGGCCCAGATCTTGTTTACCTGCCCTTGCTTCAGGACTCATTCTAATTCGATCGTATATAGCTTGAAAAATGACTCACAAGGCCAAAACCGTAACAGCTAGGTTCAATGAAAAAAATAATAATATGTTAATATGAAACCCTGATTACAACCCTTGTAACCCCAAGGTCAAAACCGTAATAACTCGGTTCAATGAAACCCTAGTTACAAGCCATGGAACCCTAATTAATGTCTTCCATTTCGCAAGCAGTCGAGGGAAAATTGTATTCCTCGTTAATGTTCACACTAGCTTAAATTCAAATTTTCACTGCGGGCTAGCCGCAGATTCGCGAACGTCAAATGTAGTACAATTATATGACAGTCAGGCTTCGCGGAAAAGACCCAATTCCACATTGACATATTTCTTCTAAGCTCGACTGATCAACCGGAAGCCCTAGTTCACATTCTCATCTCGCTTACAACCTAAAAGCCTTAGTTCATGACAACGATATACCCATACAACACTGTTTTTAAAATCACCGTTCTGGTTCGGATGCAGTGGGGAATTATGTGTTAGTAACTTAGTTGCAGCTCAGTTCGATTCACAGATGTACAACGCGTCAAACCTTTAACTGACTTTTACCCATCAATGGGTTGATACAAAGCTAGCAACTCCTTCAGTAATCCCAAAAACAAGGGCTTCTTATCTGTTTTAGGAATCACTCGATCACCTTCACTTTCTGACGTGATTAATTGTGCAATTTTATTTTTTATTCTTTTCAATTCAAAACATTGATACAAAACTACCAATGCCTCCCAAAAATAAGTGCTTCTTGCCAGGTAGCTGCACTTTGTAACATTCTTAGGTGTTTTAGGAATCACTCGATCACCTTCACTTTGTGACATGATTCATTGTGCAATTTTTATTTTTTTTATTTTTTCAATTCAATATCTTTTGAATCGCAATTTTTCCTTCATGTAGTTTCATCTTTATACCTGATAAATTGATATAATACTTCCATTTATTTATACGTTTTATTTTAAATATAAATATTATAAACTGATCTGAATTTTTCTTTTTAATAATAACATAATTTTACTTTCTTGATATTTTAATAACAAAGGAGTTTGTATTTTGACTAATTAGATTTAGATTTTATAGTTAGTGTAATTGGTTGAATTTTTATTAGTAAAAGCATTTTCTTAATTGAAGTTTACAAAGTCAATTCTCCTAAATATTTCTGAGTTATGCTTTTCTAATAAAATCTGCGCTAACATGTCCTAAAATATATATATATAAATTTGAATTTTATTTTAATATTGTGAAAAATAAAAATTTCACTTTTTAATTTCACAATTAAATTAATTTATATATTTTAATACTTCTCATTACACCTTTTACACCTTTTCCTATTTTATAGTTCGAATTGTAATCAAAATCAAGAATAAGAAACTTGTACCAGAAAAACCACTTTCAACGATTTCATACGATCCTAATATCGTTTATCCAAATTGCTTATTATCATTATCTTTATTTTATTTATACCTAAAAAAAACACTTTCAAATTAACACGATATCATATGGTACTAACATCCGTGATGCTAATGGCTTGTTATCACTATCTTTGTTTTATTTATACCCAAAACCACTTCCAACTTAACATGATTCCATAGGTACTAATATCCTTATACGAATTACTTATTATCATTACCTTTATTTTATTTATATTTGACTTTGAATTTTACTAAAATTAATTAAGGAATGGTTTAATTATTCCTTTCTCACATTATAAAAATACAATTTAATTTTTAACTAAAATTTTCAACCTGTCTACTTAAACTGAAACAAAAACCATATAAGTAATTTAAAGAATAATGAAAACTTAATAAAAACTCTATTATATAATGTTTTTTAACTATAAAATAATTCAATACACTACATTCTCCTTAATGTGACTTTGCAATTTTTTTAAAGTACATAAAAGTTATTAATAAAAGATATTATTATTATTATTATTATTATTATTAATTTTCTATTGTTTGATGGAGTATATTTTTTATTGTCTTCTAAATATGATTAAATATGAAAATTCAAAATGTTTTATTTTAGTATTTTTTTGAAAAACCAGACCATAACCTAAAGTATATTCTCCATAGAGAGATGAAACAAGATAGGAGAGTACTCAAACAACCAAAATTTACCATACCAAGACTACAAAGCAAGTCTAGTTGAAATTAACAAAACAAACACAGCTATAAAACACCAGAAACGTGAGACAAGCTCACTCAACACAATGAATTTATTTGTTCAATTACATCACACTTATATAGGAAACTCACACACCTAATCTTCCTGAAAACGGGGAAACAAACCTGAATATGTGCAACCAATTCCTAATTACACCCTCTCGTTCAACCACTCACAACTAATTCTATTTCTGCATTATTCTCACATCCTCCCTTAATGGAGAAATGGATTGTCTACAATACCTAACTGACTTCTAAAAACTTCAAATTTGATTTTACCAAGGGGCTTAGTAAATATATCAGCCACATTATCCTTGGTATTACAAAATATCAATTCAATTTCATTTGACTCAATTTTCTCACGTACAAAGTGGTACTGTAACTCAACGTGTTTTGTTCTAGCATGGTAAACTGGATTATGTGCTAATTTGATAGCACTCTGATTATCACAATTGATACATGTTGAACCACTTTGCGCTTCTTCAAGATCTGCAAGAATTCTCCGCAACCAAATAGCTTCACAGGTAGCATTGGTCAAAGCTTTGTACTCTGATTCTGTTGATGATAAAGAAACAGTTGGCTGTTTCTTACTACTCCAAGATACGACCCCTGATCCAATATGAAATGCATAGCCAGAGGTAGATCGTATGTCATCTGGATTTCCTGCCCAATCTGAATCAGAAAAACCTGTCAGTGCAACATCAGATTCATCAGTATACATAATACCAAGATTCACTGTTCCCTTTAAGTATCGGAGAACTTTCTTTGCAGCATTCCAGTGATTTCCTGAAGGCTTAGCCATGAATTGACTAAGGATACTGACTGAATATGCAATGTCTGGTCTGGTAGTGGTGAGATAGTTCAAACTTCCCACTAACTGACGATATAATGTTCCATCTGCCTCTTTCGATCCATCTTCTTTGTACAACTTTGCATTATGTTCTAAGGGAGTTGACATAGCTTTGCAATCTGTCATATTGAACTTTTTAAGAATCTCCTTAGTATATTTGCTTTGAGTGATCAAAGTTTTACCAGGCTCTCTCCATACCTCAATTCCTAAACAGTAATGCAATTCACCCAAATCTTTCATTTCAAATTCCTGTGACAACTGAACTTTAATTTCTTCAATTAACTTGTGAGCACTGCCTGTGATAGTGAGATCATCCACATATAAAGATATTAAAGCAACATTTCCTTTTCCATCTTTCTTAACATACAAGTTAGGATCATTTTTGCTTTTCACAAATCCATTCTGAAGAAAGAAGGTATCAATCTTTACATACCATGATCTCGGTGCCTGTTTCAAACCATACAATGCCTTTCTTAACCTGCAAACCAAATGCTCCTGTCCCTGTTTGACAAACCCTTCAGGTTGAACCAAATAGACTTCTTCCTTTAAATCACCATTTAGAAAAGCAGATTTGACATCCAATTGATGTATATTCCAATTATGTTTTGTGGCTAAGGCAATCAGTAATCTAATTGTATTCAACTTAGCTACTGGTGAAAAAGTGTCTTCATAATCAATTCCCTCCTTTTGAGCATATCCTTTTGCTACTAATCTTGCCTTAAATTTATCAATTGTACCATCTGCTTTAAATTTCAATTTGTACAACCATTTGCTTCCAATTGGAACTTTATTTTCAGGAAGTTCCACTAATTCCCATGTTTGATTTTTCATAAGAGAAGCATACTCATCATTCATAGCATTAACCCATGGTTCATGTTGTTTAGCCTACTCATAATCAATTGGTTCTTCAACATTCATTATATTAGACATTAAGGCATAGTCTCTATACCTTGCAGGAAGCTGAGTCTGTCGGGACGATCTTCTTGGTGCTTCAATGCCTGTGGGTGTTCCATCCATGATTCGTCGGCTTTGAGGTGAATCACCCCCTTGTGATGACTCACTGCTGCTAGATGTGCTCATACTGCTGCTTTCATCCTGATCCTGTACCTGTACCTGTACCTGTTCCTGTTCCTACTTAATCAAAGTATCAAGTTTGACATGAGCATCTTTAGATATATGCCATGCATCATTCTTTGTATTACTTTTATCAGCCTGCTCATGAAACAACACATCACGACTTGCAAATAGTTTATGGGAATTTGGATCAAACAATTTATAGGCTTTCTGATCCGTACAATATCCAATGAAAACACACTTGATTGACTTGGCATCAAGTTTTCTTCTGTTAGCTTTAGGAATATGAGCAAAAGCAGTACATCCAAAGACTTTGAAATGACTCACATCAGGTTTATAACCATGAAGAACCTCAAAAGGAGTTTGAAAAACTAATTGCTTAGTGGGACATCGATTCTTCAGATAAACAGCAGTGTTAATGGCTTCTGCCCAGAAACCATTAGAGACGTTCTTACCTTGCAGCATACTACGAGCAGATTCCACCAAGGTTCTATTCCATCGCTCAGCAACACCATTTTGCTGAGGTGTATGTGGCACTGTGAACTGTTGTTGAATTCCATTAGATTTACAATAGGTGTTAAATGCTTTTGACTTATATTCACCCCCTTGATCAGATCTGAGTATTTTAATGCACTTTCCTATTTGTTTTTCGACCATAGTTCGAAACTCTTTAAAATACTCAAATATGTCACTTTTCCTTCTAATGAAATAGACCCAGGTATACCTAGATCTATCATCAATAAAAATAACAAAGTATGAAGCACCACCAAGAGACCTAGTTTGCATAGGTCCACATACATCAGTGTGAATTAATTCAAGTATATCATACTTTCATTTCTCAGTATGAACCGGAAATTCTTCTCTATGCTGCTTACCAAGTGCACAAGCTTCACATGGTAAATGTTCACACTTCATAACAGGAAGACCTTCAACCATTGATTTCCTTTGCAACAACGATAAATCATTGTAATTTAGGTGCCCATACCTGTGATGCCATAATTCTACTGTCGATGTCTCTTTGAATGTCAATGCAACATGGCGCTTCACTGTCACATCCAATCTGTATAATCCTCCAACCCTGGTACCTGTAGAAACAACCCTGTAGTGGTCCTGAACATCTTTCACAATACACCCCAGTTTACCAAATTCAACTTTTAAATGATTATCAGTGATCGTGGAAACAGATATCAAATTATTTTTGAGAGCAGGTACATACATCACATTATGAATCTGTCGCATTTGTCCATTAGGTAAGTACACATTTATTATGCCATAGCCTTGAACTTTAAGTGACCTGTCATCTCCTAGGTAAATGTGTGTACCATCAGATTTCTCATAATATTTATCATACCATTCTTTATGACAAGTCATGTGTGCCGATGCACCAGAATCGATGAACCATGCATTTTCATCATCAGTTTCAGCAGACAATGCAGCATCAGAAAGAAATAACTTAAGATTTTTAAATCCATCAGTCACTGAGGTGTCTCTGTTTATGTAATTTCCATTATGCCTTCTATGTCTTTGATTTGATTCATTATTCTTTCTCCTATAGCAATCTTTAGCGAGATGTCCAGGTTTTCCACAATAATCACATTCAATGTTCCTCTTAACATAAGAATCAGGAGGTGCCATACCTTTCTGCTTTGCTTGAAACCGGCCTCTGTTCCTGTCCCATGGTCTCCCTCGGAATGGTCTTTTGCCTCTTGCAGTCAAAGCCAAATCAGAACCATTTGACTCCAGTTCAAAAATTTTCATGCGCTCTTCTTCTTGAAGAAGAATTCCAGCCAATTCTTCAAATGTAGGAGGTGTCGGTCTAGCTGAGAGAGCTGAAATAAAGACGTTATAGTCTGGGACTAACCCCTTCAAAGCAACAGTTACCAAGTCTGTACTGGACACTTTTTCACCAATATCACCAAGCTTATCACTGAGGTCTTTAATTCGGGAAACAAAATTGCTAATGCTCTCATTGGCTTCCATTTTAATAGATAGCAGCTTTGTTTTTAAAAATAAAATACGGTTTGCATTAGTAGTTTCATACAAACCTTTGAGAGTATCCCATGTCGCTTTTGAAGTTTCACAGTCCCGAATGTGGGGAATAATATTGTCCTTCACTGACATGCGTAGCAGCACCCTTGCTTTCATTTCACGCTTCTCCCAGTCTTGAGTGGCAGCAGGAGGTTGAGGCTTGGGCTCATCACCTTTGACAATCGTCCAGAGATTGTATGCCTCCAGTACTGTTATGAGCTTAAATTTCCAATTTACATAATTTTCTCCATCAAGTTTTGAAGACTCATTTAAATATGAATCTGCAAGGGGATTAGCCATTTCTCCACCAATAACCAAATTCAAAAAAAAAATTGCAAGCTTTCTTACACACTCTATTTAGTTTGATGTTTTTTTTTTTTAAAAAAAAAAAACTTCAAACAAAACTTGCAAAGTTGCTCCCCTTTTGTTACAAAAAAAAATGATGAGAACAAAGATGAATCTGCTATGCACCAACGCACAACAAAAAAAAATATCAAACACCTTCCTCAGAAAACTTTAAAAGAAACGCTGGCAATGCTCTCACACTTTAAAAAATGCGCAGACAAGGTATGTGAAAAAACGCTGGTAATGCTCTCACACTTTAAAAAATGCGCAGACAAGGTATGTGAAAAAACGCTGGTCGGGTGCACAAGCCGCTTCACCTATTTTACCTTGAGCAGAATCTTTGTTGCGATACCTCGAAAGGAATTGGATTTAGGACTTGTACATTCTGCGGAGAAGCAGTGAAATAGCAACGCCGATGAAGTGGATGATCGAGGGAACGCTGCTTCAGCAGGGCAAGACCTTGGATCAGTGAGCTCACATCAATTTGAAGGTCGGGCGCACAATCCGCTTCAACGCACAGCAACACCTGACTGTGGGTGTTACCTCCGTGGGCCTCCGTGGGCCTGAACTGCAACACCTGACCAGCACAAAGGAATTCGACTTCGACCAGCGAAAATCCACGCCAAGGGGTCGATTGCTGCAGTTCTTTTAAAGCCGCTCAGCAATTGAAGAACGTGACTCCACTCAGCAGCTCCATTGCACATTGATCACGCTGCTCGATCCGGCAGGAAACTCGAGCAGAGGCAGTGGAAAAAGGTCGAGCGGATCAAATGAAAAATGCCACGCACATCAAGCATAAGGGGGTCGCTGACTGGGTTTCGAAAGTGGAGTATCTACTCCAATACCCAAACACACAGCTCCGATACCAAATTAACAAAACAAACACAGCTATAAAACACCAGAAACATGAGACAAGCTCACTCAACACAATGAATTTATTTGCTCAATTACATCACACTTATATAGGAAACTCACACACCTAATCTTCCTGAAAACGGGGAAACAAACCTGAATATGTGCAACCAATTCCTAATTACACCCTCTCGTTCAACCACTCACAACTAATTCTATTTCTGCATTATTCTCACAGTTGACCTCCAAAATAGGTAGTAAAAAGAAAAAACCATGGAATGAGGGACATACCAATGACTAGGTGGAGGGTTCATAATCTGTAATTTCAACCTCGATGGGATCCCTGTTGTCGGTAGTATGATGTCAACGTGCTTTTTTGTACAATCCAACCTCTGGTCTAAGTCCTTCCTGTGACGATGCAAGTCCTCCACAGAGTGGAGGACGAATGCCTATCGATCATACACATCCATTATAATTATTCCAAGGAGGAATTTGGCATGTCATTATAAATAAAAAATGTGCATCTACTCATTGAAGTGTCTATTTGTATGCTCGATATTCAACACATAGTTTTCCATCTTACCATGAACCTCCATGTCCAAGATTTGGTGCATGTGGAAGGTTCCTTCTCTCTCAATACAAGTGAGCTCATATTTATTTTTACCCGAGGTAACCTCATAGAACCGGGTGAAAGTTCCCTCTAGGAAGTAATGTATATATGTATTTCCCTGATTGGACCATTCTTAATAATAGGGCATTCCTTCATAGAGACAAGGACACTGATGGGGCATCGTGGATAGACCGAGAAAGAAAATAAAATATAGGGCTAGGAGAGGAGAGGCATTATAATGGGTGTTAGGTAGTAAGCAACGTGTAAGAGAATCGTGATGGATTGAACAAGCACCGACAATGGCCAAGACTAGAGAGGGAGATAAATAACTAGTAGAGAGTGAGGGGATATGATGGCCAAATAAAGTGCAATGGAGATGAGATAGCGCCAGCTAGGGAGAACATCAAAGGAAGGAGAGTGGACATAATAGTTAGACCATAGGGAGGCCTCCTACGTTCTAAAACAATCCAAATTCAGGAATAGATGAACCAAAGTAGAATGCAGCACATAGCAGACCCAAAATAAAACCTTGAAATGGAAGCAAAGTCTAAAATATCAAAGGTATCACTCAAATTAGAATCAGTCAGCTACACAACTATAAAAGGAATCCAATAACAAAGTGAATTTTCCTCTTGCATGTAGAAGAAACCAAACATACACCTTGCAACATACATGAAAAACCTAAAAGGAGAGAGAGACAATAAGGAGAAATGAGTCTTTTTAGTTTTCAGATTGAAATTTTCATCACTGTTATAGTTCCAATCAACAGGGGAGAGACATTAATTTATGAAGCCACAAAGGCTTACCAAAGATAACAACTTTGTACCAGGCCAAGACTTGAAAGGATGTATTGGAAAGATACCCCAATTGTAGTTGATGAGGGCTACGGCTAGTGTGTTAAAGAAGAAGCTATGGGAGCCAGAAATTATGGAGAAATAAGAAATTTGAGCTATAATAAGGAATACAATAAATGCCAATGAACCTGTTTGATGCTTCACGAGAGTGAAATCCTCATGATTTGTCGAAAGGATCAATTAGTAATCAAGATAGAAGTGTGGATCTTGTAGGAAGTGAAGTATTATGATTGCAATATGCATGTGGACATACCTTGGGATTGTTGGCCCTTTAAGAGTTATCTACGAGGCATGATGTCACGTCCCTCGGTCTCTTGTCTAGGTGGAGAAATTTTAAGTCACCGGCCCCCTCCCCACCCCTTTTTTCTTCGAAAACACCCCATATGGGGTTTCAAATATTAAAATTACTATTATAATATTTTCATATTTATTTAAGCCACAAACCAACTTTCTTAATTTTAGTGTATTTGTACCAAATTCTTCCATTCACATACATATTTTCAATGGACTAAAGCATTAAAATTTGAAGGGAATTAATTCTCCCAATTATACAAATTTTGAAATATCCTCACACAATACATAAAATTGTTTCCTTGAGATATATTTTGAATTTTTAAACTAATAGATATGAAAATATTTTCCTTGCGAGTGAAGATCAAATGACAATATCGCCATTACAACCCAAGATATATTAATGTTTGGAATTTCACCCTACAAACATATAGAATGAAGTTTTAAACAATAGAGCTTGGAATCTTCAACTCTACCTTTCTATACATTGGTCGTCTCATGAAAAATGTTAAAATATTTATAACGTCTTAAAACATTAATATTTTAAAGACCCCAAATACCTCTTTTCCCTTGTTTGATTTCACCAAACTATGATCTGAAGACTTGGTGCATATACCTATCTCAAAACTTTAGGAATTCTGATAATTCAATGGCTATGGGGATTTTTTTTTACCAAGTCCTAGTTCAAGAACCATTCTAATTCAATCATATGTAGCTTAAAAAATGACTCGCAAAGTCAAAAACTCAACAAGTCAATTTGATTCAAATAATAATATTTTTAATATGAAACCCTGGTTACAATCCATGGATTACTAATCACTCAAAATCGAGGGAAAATTTAATCCCCTATGAATTTTAACACTCACTTTAATTAATTTATTCACTACGGATTAGTTGCAGCTTAAAAACATGAAATGTATTACAATTATCTCCATTTCAGGCTTCTACAAAGAATATTGTGTTGAAGTGTGTGGTATTTTTGCAAAGAAGACTGCAAAATTTGATGTTGGAAAATTTGATGGGAAAAAAACTTTTAAATTATGGAAGTTAAAAACATGTATCTACTAGTACAACAAGGTTCGATTAATGCCTTAGGTGGAGAAATAAAGAATCTTGTGATGATGATCGATGTTGAACGGGAGGAGCCAAATGTGATAGCTCTTAGTACAATTCAGTTGTGTCTCACTAATCATGTTTTATTCAATATTTTCAAAGAAGTGACAATAGTAGGGTTGGAGACTAAGTTTGAAGGTGTATATATCACAAAATCCCTGATGAAATAGACCTAATTAAATAGGACATTTTATAAATTAAAGATGAAAGAAGCTTTTAAAATTTTTGATCACCTAAATGTGTTTAATAATCTTAATTTATAGTTAAATAGTATAGGTGTTATACTCAATGCTGAAGATAAGATAGTTATATTGGTGTGTTTGCAACTTGAATTGTCCGACCATTTTCTAACCCCCATACTATTGTGAAAAACGAATACTTTATAATTTGATGCTGTTGTTGGAGCTCAATTTTCTAAAGAGGTGAAGAGGAAATCAATCATTTAAACCTTAACGCCAAAAACAATGGTGGTTAGAGGAAACTGGTAAGAGAAACGAGATAAATTGAGGAGTACATCCAGGTTAAAATCAAAAGGAAAGAAGAGTAAATTGAGATATTGGTTATGCAAAAATTCAGTGCATCTTAAGAAAGACTACTAGATAAGTCATGTATCCAATGAAGAGTAAAAAAAGAAGGAAAATCCAGTTCAAACATGTCTAAGAATGATTGATGAATTATAATCAATTTGTTATGTTCCTATATATTATGATGACTCACTACTAGATTCTTGGACATCACATTATGTGTGTCCACATAAAAATTAATTTTCAGCATATGAATTTATTTAAGGTGGATTTTTCCTTATGGTTAACAATATATCCGATAAGTATAGTGTGGTTGAGAGTTTCAAAATGAAGATTTTTTATGGTATTGTGAGAACATTAACAGATCTGAGATGTATATGAATTAAAAAATATATAATTTATTTGGGAGGAACCTTTATAAGTTGTATGGAAGTAATCAGATTAGTGAAGCAACAGTCGCATCTAAGTAGGTGAAATAATCCACCCATTTATGGCATTAATGACTGGGTGATATGAGCAATAAGGGACTACAATTATTGATAAATTGCAAGCTACTTCCAAACTTTTATTCTCCAAATTTAAGTTTATACAAACAATATCTACTTTGGAAATAATGTAGACATAAATTTAAAGTAGGTAACCATAGTAGTAAAGGTACTCCTGATTACATTCATTCTGATGTTTGGGGTCCATCCCCTACTATCTATTTCGTAGTATTGTCATAATTTGTTTCATTTATAGATGATTTCTCTAAAAAATTATGGTTATATGTATTAAAAATAAAATATGATGTATTTATAACATTTAAATAATTTAGAACTCTGGTTGAAAATAGAACTAATAGGAAAATAAAATTACTAAGAAAATATAATGGAGGGTAGTTCACTTCTTTAGAGTTTCAAGAATATTACAACGAAGATGGGATTTTGAGTCACATAAAACAAATTTAATACTCCTTATCAAAATGGTGTGGCATAAAACATGAATAAGACTCTTCTAGAAAGAGGAAGGAGCGTGCTAAGAAATATCAATTTGCAAGAAGAGTTGTGGTTGGAAGCAGTCAATACTTCTTATTATGTTTTCAATCAATCACATTTTGTTGCAATAAACTTTGAAATGTCTAAAGATGTATGGACATGTCATCCCTATGACTATTCAAATTGAAAAAAAAATTGGTCGTGATGTGTATGCTCTTATGCATTGGAATAGACATTCTAAATTAGAACCTAAATCAAAGAAGTACATATTTTTTGGTTATGATGATTTTTCTAATGGATATACGTTGTGGACCTTATTTACCACAAAATAGCCATCAAAGAAGCTGTGATATTTTATGGATATTATTTTATTAGATCATATCACGTAAAATATATTTTGAAATATGGAAAATTTCAAGAACAAACACAAAATAAAAAAAAATAGATTGAGACTAAATTATCTACATATACGTGGAATGAAGAAGAAACATTTAATGATAAATTAGTTTTATATGTTAAAGACATTAAGAAAAATGTTGAAATTCCAAAACCAACACTTAGAAGATTTCATGAGAAAGAAAGCCTCCTAAAAGGTTTATTAATTTCACTTCATCTATTTTTTTGGTTACTATGATATGTTCCCTTCATTCTTTCATGAATCATTAGATGATATCAATAATGCCAAATGGATCACATGAATAAAATAAGAAATGGATGCCAATATGTTGTGCAACATGATACCAAAACAAAACAAAAGATGAATCAATGACTTGAAAATTAGCCTCTTTGAGGGGGAAACCTCCTTTAAAACTCATAAATGAAAAATGCATGGATGATAAAAATGAAAATACCTCCCTGGTATATATAGGAGTCTAATGGGTCACAATATAGTCAGAGTCTACATAACAATAATAATGTAAGGGCACACCAATAACAATAGTGAGATAGTATCTGGAAAAACAATTAAAATATGGGGGATTCATGGGAATAACAATAACAATAATGGGGATACACTAACAATAAAAATGAGAGGGATACACTAGTATTATATGGATCTAGCATGCCCATATCCTTCAAAAAAACTGGTGTGTCCTCAATGATTGAGTAGTTATGGATGGTCCTGTATAAAATTCTCATCCTCCCATGTGGAATATTCTGTGGGTAAGTTCTTCCAATTAATGAGATACTATGAAATTGATTGATTTCATAGCTATGAGGTACTTCCTTCCATGACTAGTTAAGGCTCCAATATTATTTTTCCTTGCTCATCAATTTATGGAAATATTGTTTGAATTGGGATCTTGCTAATGATAACCTTCTTTAAGCATGAAACATTGAAATTGGGTGTACTTGGGAATATGCAGGAAGCTTCAATTTGTATGCCATAGTACAAATGTTTTTCAAAACCTTATAAGGACCATAGTAATTGGGTCATAATTTATTATCCTTCTTAGATTTATTTAAGGAATTTTTCTTGTATGGATGTATCCGTAAAAGTAACTGGTCACCTACATCAAAACATATTTCACAGCGATGATGATCTACCTATTATTTCATTTTATTTTGTGCCATAGTGACATTATCTCTTCAGATTTGCATAACTTTTTGTTGATGCTTGATGTGATCTTCCACTGCTTGAACCTTATAATTCTCTCTTAAATATGATGTGATGGATAGTGCAGCATATCCATAAAGTTCCATAAATGGGGTAATGTTTGCTATAGTATGGAAGGAAGTGTTATACTACCATTCAGCTAGAGGTAACCGCTTGACCCATTTTTTTTGTTTATCATATGGAAAGAAAAAAATATATCCTTCCAAACATTTGTTCACTATATCAATTTTCTTGACTGGTTGAGGATGATAAGATGAGTTATGAGATAATTGAGTACCAAGAAAAAAAAAATCCCATCCAAAAATTTGTTGTGAAAATAGGATCTTTGTCACCTACAATAATCTTTGGGTTTCCATGTAGCTTTTGAATAGATTCCATAAATGAAGTAGCAAATATACTAGCTTTAAAAGGATGAGACAATGCACAATAATGTGCATACTTGGTAAGTCTATCAATTACCACCATGATGACACACTTTCCTTCATAATTGGGCAAACCTGTGATGAAATCCATTGAGACCTCCTCCTGATGTTGGATTGGAATCATTAACGGTTATAATAGACCTTTTGTCTTAATTGTATTAACATTATTTTGTTGAACAACCCAACATGCTTCCAAAAAATTTTGAATATCATATTGAAGGTCATCCCAAAAAATATTTTTCTTGACCCTCTAGTATGTTTTTAAAAATCTTGAGTGCCCTCTTAAAGGAGAGGTGTGTAATTCCAACATAATTTTTTATTTGAGTTGGGAATTATTACATAGATATAAGCCATATTTGTACCATAAGAAGTCATTTTTTACAGATAAATTTATCATATGTAGTGGGATCTTGTTATAATTTTTTAATGAGTTTACACACCTCTTAATCATTCTTCCATTCCTCCCTTGCTTCACTTATCTAGCTAGGTTGGATAATAGAAATGGCATAGAGAAATGCTTCCACATCCTTGTCCCTTCTTGAGAGTGCATCTGCAACAAAATTTTTCCTCCCTTTTATGTAGATTATTTCAAAGTCATAACCCCAACATCTTAGTGACCCATTTTTTTTGTTATTTTGAAGATAATATTTGTTCCAAAAATTATTTAAGTTTATCATGGTCTGCATTTACTTTAAAATGTCTTCCTATTAGATACGAGGACTATTGCTTCAGGGCGTGTAGTATTGTCAAAAATTTCTTCTCATAATTAGGCTTCTGTAAATAATTTCCCTTGATTAGACAAATTTCAAAAGTAATGGGTGTTCCTTCTTGCATTAAAAAAACACAAATTCTATTTCTTGGGGCATCACATTCCACTGTAAAGGTTTTTGTGAAGTCTTGAGTAGCTAAAATGAGAAGTTGGCACATCGCCTATTTAAGATATTCAAAGGACTTAGTTTCTTCTTAGGACCAAAAACATGCATCTTTATTCAATAATGTTGTTAGAGGTATTCTTATTTTCCCATAATTCTTAACAAACTTGCGATAATACCCTGTCAACTCGAGAAATCATTGAAGATGCTTTAGGTTTGTTGGGGGTTTTCATTCCTTGATGGCTTTAATTTTGTTAGGATCTACCTTAACACCCTCATAAGATACAATATGACTGAAAAATTCCACCTCTTGCACCCTAAAGAATCATTTGGAGGTTTTTTGCATACAATTACTTCTCCTCCAATATTTTTCTTACCCTATCAACATGTTCAACATGATCCTTTGAAGACTTTTTGTAGGTTATTATATCATCAAAAAAATACTCACAAATTTTTTTAAGGAAGGGTTTGAAAATGGAATTCATCAAACCTTAAAATGTGGAAGGTGTATTAGTAAAGCCAAAAGGCATAACCAAAACTTCATAATGTCCTGCATGAATTTTGAATGTTGTTTTCTAAATATCTCTAGTATTCATTCTAATTTTAGCTTGGTGAAGTAAATTTATCCATGTAATTCATCCAATAATTCATCAATGAAAGGAATGGGAAATTTATCTTTAATAGTGACTTTTTTAAGGTCCCTATAATATGGACACATATATCAAGGTCCCTCCTTCTTGTGTACCAATACTACTGGAGTAGAGAAATAACTTTTGCTAGGTTGAATTATATATGCCTCTAGAATTTTTCTCAACCATATATTCAATTTAACTCTTTTGGGCATAGGGATATCTGTAAGGCTTCCTAGAATCAAGTGAGTAACATGATCATAATCATGAATAGGTGGGAGGACTTAGGGAATCTCAAATGCCTTCGAATGATTATCAAATATTCTTTTGATATATGGGGAAATAGATGATTTTGATGTGTGAACATCTAGTGAGAATAATTGTGCAATTATGCATCGTTGTTCTTTATTAATAATCATTTTCATGCCATTAGAGTTTATTATCTTCCCCAATTTCTCTGTGATGCACTTTAAATCAATTTCCTTTCCTTCCTAGGAAAATTTCAAGAAAATGTCTTGAAAAATAAAATCTATTATCCCCAAATATTGTAACCATTAGACTCCTAATACAACATTTTCACCATCCATTGAAATGGAAACAATTGGACTATTCAATGCATATTATCTCATGTTTAGATTGATATTATGAAACCTCACTAAGAAATTTATAGTTCCTCCATTTGCAACCATCACTTGACACTCTCCAGTACTAGATATAGAAATAAATTCAATTCCTTGGCTATATTACAATGAATAAAATTATGTGTAGTACCACAATCGATCAACACTATTACCTTTTTTTCCTTGATATCTCCTTCAATCTTGAAATTTTTAGGAGTGCTAATTTCTGACAATGCATTAAAATATATTTTTGTATTTTTTTCCTATTTCTCTTGGGTTAGTTCCTGGTGTATATCCTCTTCTTCTGATCTTTCTTCTTCATTTTCATCCTCCTCTTCACAATCTATATAAAACAATTTCTTCTCGGCACACTTATGAACTTTACTGTATTTCCTATGAGAAATGTAAGGAAGTCCCTTTTCTCTTTTTCCTCCAGTTGCTTTTGTTTCGACCTTGTAGGTTGTGGGTGGCTATGAGAAGAAACACTTCCATCTTTATAGTTGTGAGGGGTCGACTTCCTTGTTTCCATAATTTTTCTTTCAAAATTTCTTGCCACCTTGAATTCATTCTCCAATGAATTAGGTTCCCAAAGGGGAACCTCATGTTGGATTTTAACCTTTAAATTATTTAAGAAGAAACCAATCTTATGTTTTCTGGAATACCATTTACCTTGATATTCAATATTTGGAAGTTCTAAATTTGATCCTCCATTGAACCCTTTTGTTTGAGATTTATCAATTAGTTAAAGAAGGTTTTTCTCTCGTATCTTCATATTTTCCTACCAATTATTCCGCTAAAATATTCCAAGTGACAATTTATTTACAAGAAAAAACCCATCGAAACCACAAAATCTTATTTTTTTTCTAAATAAAAATATGCAATGCATATTTTTTGTGTGTGTGGTACATCATGTAGAAATATAGATCTAATACCATGCAATAAATCTACAAGTGGGATTCAATCTGATCTTATAATATACTAAAAAATGATACTTAATCCTTCCCACAATTTGCAGAAACAAAACATGATCGCACAATCACATATAAGTAAGAGAAAGAAATTATCAATCGCAAAACACAACATGTATCTGAGAAAGGAACTACTCAAAAACCCTCTATTTCTATATTTCATATGTTCAAGATAATGAAACAATGAAATTATATTCCTCACATTGAGAAACCTATGCACTTTCATAATTGTCTCACTTTGATCCTGCTAGAAACTAGCTTGCAATCTAAGAAAAATCGGTCAAGTATTTAACCTTTTTCTTGCCCCTACCTAGTCTTCCTTTCTTACGTATTACTGTAGAAATTTGTTGAATAATGATTAATTATCCACCAAGACTATCCTGATCACATACAATTCGAATTTATATGCAACACATAATCTCTTCCACTCAGATCATCACACATGCGGAAATAAAATCAAGCGATAACACATCAAATCATCATACACATTAACACAGTATGTATGGGGAAAGCTTATAGTTGAAAACCCCGCAGCTATTGTGTATATTATAATGGAGAAATCATGTAACAAACTCAGTACAATACTCCTCACAAGTACTCGGTACTTTCTCATAAAGTTTAATCTAGCTCAGTTTTGAACAGGTTACTGGTTCAAAACTCACCGCCAATTGCCTTGCCTCTATTGCGCAATCCAGGCCTGTCTATATAGAGATCCAAGGTTCGAATCTCCTTGGCTTGACTGCGCAATTGTCATGGACAAATCCTCCAAGTGTGGTGCAAATCTCATGCACAACCGATGTCGCCACTGATAGCTAACTCCACCCTTTCATCTACCTCTTTCACTGGTCTCCACTGAACTGATCATGCACTGTAGTGAACTGATGTGTTCTTGAGTCGAATAATGAGTTACTAATTAATGAATTAAATAATATTTAATTCACTCCACTCATAACTAATTGATTAGCTAGTTAAACTAATCTCAACTAGTTCAACTAAAATAAACAGAACACAACTCCACTAGCTGTCTCATTAACTCCACCAAACTTCTGCCACTGAAGTCCCAACTGAAGTCAACCATGCATGATGCCATCAAACCCTTGGGAATAGCATAATTCCTCTGTCAGATGCATGAGCCACTTCTGTAGCTCGAACTGAAGTGCTCCAAGAGAGTAAACTGCTGTTTAGAGTCCAAATATTATTAAGTGTAAATAATATTTGACTTCCCTATTTTTAGGAGAGGCAGTCTAAAAATAGACTTCGACCTCTTCGACCTATAGGTCACAAAAATAGAGTCCATCTATTTTTACCAGCATGACCAATGCTCCAAGAATCTCATACTGGAATCCCCGAACCATGCTCCATATGTCTAAAAATAGACATAGTCTAAAAATAGACTTTGCGCCAGAATTCGCCTGCAGGCCCACTTAGTGAAGGCAACTTCATTTCACTAAGTTCCATCATCTTGCTGCATTTTCAACACTCCCTCTCAGCAAGATATGGATTATCTGCAACCCCTATCCTGCCTCTGTGGAATTCGAACTTGCTCCTGGTGAGCGCCTTCGTCAGGATGTCGGCATCCTGATCCTCCGTGGGAACATATGAAAGCATCATGATTCTCCGTTGAACACAATCTCTGATATGATGATACCAATCCATGAAGCCATGCCGCCTCAACTGATCCTCCTGTCTGTACCATGAACCATATCCCGATGTGCCTCTAATATAGCGCAATACATGCTTGCCCGCCTTCCAAAAGAGCTTGGTAGGCTTAACCATAGCTTGCGAAAGCTGGTTAACTGCATAGCATATATCGGGTCGTGTATTAACCAGATACATAAGTGACCCCACCAACTGTCGATAGACAGTGGCATCCACTACCTCCGCTGAAGTAGCATCCTCCTTCCTCCAACCACCAGGAAGAGGAGTGTCAACAGGCTTGCAGCCTTGCATGTTGAACCTATCTAGAATCTTCTGAGCATACTTTCCCTGAGAAACAAACAGTCCTCCGCTGCGCTGCCAAATCTCCAATCCCAGGAAATAATGAAGGATGCCCAGGTCCTTCATCTTAAACTCTCGTGCAAGATCCTCCTTGCATGAAAGTATCAACTACTCATCGCCAGTCAAAATCAGATCATCTACATACAGTACGATGATCAACAGCTTCCCCTCCACCACAATTTGGTACAGGTTTGGATCCGCCTCACTCTTGGAGAATCCAAGCCCGGTGAAGTAGTTTTCTATCCGAGTGTACGAAGCACGAGGTGCTTGCTTCAGCCCGTACAGTGCTCTCTTGAGTCGGCACACATGCGACTCACTGCTGAAGATCTCAAAACCTTCAGGCTGCTCTATGTACACCTCTTCCTCAATAACTCCATTGAGGAACGCAGTCTTCACATCCATCTGATGAATGTGCCACCCCATCTGCGCCGAGAGAGCAAGGATCGTCCGTATGGAAGAGTACCTTGCGACAGGTGCAAAAGTCTCCTCATAGTCAATCCCCTCGATCTGTGAGAAGCCACGGGCGACAAATCTCGCCTTGTACTTCTCCACACTCCCGTCAGCCGCCTGCTTCTCCTTGTAGATCCATCGCGAACCTACAACTGATTTCCCAACCGGTCTTGGGACAATCTCCCATGCACTGTTCCTGATGATCGAATCATATTCTTCGATCATGGCATCAACCCATGCGAGTTCCTCCACAGCTTCCTCAAAAGAGGATGGCTCTGTCACAACACATTGACTCATAAGAGCCATGTATCCAGTGTACCGATCCGGTGACTGTCTCTGTCTGCGCTGTGCTGTAGGTGGTCCTACAACCTTCTTCGCATCCCGAGCCAGTCGCTCAGCTTCTGTAGTGCGCATGCGCCCTCTGATGGTTGGCGCTGCCTGGGTGGTTTCTTCCACCTCCTGAACCTCCTCTTGTGGCTGATCCACATCCGGAAGCTCCTCCTTAGGAACTAACAGCTCCTCATCTGCATGCAAGTGTAGCTCCCTCTCAAGCGAACACTGCATGGCTTTCTCCTCCCGAAATTTTATATCTCGTCGCACAACAGTCTTTCGACTGTCTGACAAATACACCCGATAGTTGTGAGGTGTATCAGTGTACCCCACAAATATTCCAACCTCTGCGGTCGGATCCAGCTTCCTTCTCGCATCCTTCGTCACATGCATGTAGACAGGAGAACCAAAAATCCGTAAATGGGAAATATCAGGCCTCTTGCCAGAATAAGCCTCCTCTGGTGTACTCATGCCAAGAACCTTGTGAGGACAACGGTTCTGCACATACACTGTTGTATTGCATGCCTTAGCCCACAAGTGAAGGGGTAGGCCCTGATCATGCAACATCGCCCGTGCAGCACCCACGATCGTTCTGTTCTTCCGCTCAGCCACCCCGTTCTGCTGTGGGTTATGGGGTGCGATGAGCACTCTCCGAATCCCTTCTGCGCTGCAGAACTCCTTGAATTCAGCCGAGATGAATTCACCACCGTTATCACTCCTTAGAGCAATCACCTTCTTCCCCGACTCCTTCTCGACCAGTGCTTTAAACTCACATAACTTCGTGAATGTATCGCTCTTCTTCTGCATGAAGAAGATCCAACACTTTCGAGAGAAATCATCAACAAAGATCACATAATACTTGTGCTTTGCTGTCGAAGCAACTGAGAAAGGACCACACACGTCTGTGTGAACTCTCTCAAGGATCGTCGTGGCACGAATATCCTTCTCGTGAAAGGTGGCTTTCACATACTTCCCCAAGGTACACCCCTTGCACTGATCTGACTGCGCAAGACTGCCCTTAGGAAGCCCAGTAGAAATCTACTACAGAATCTTCAAAGCTCCATGGTGAAGGTGGCCCAATATCCTATGCCATAGTTCACCCTCATCATCCCGGCTCACCACTTCTCCCGCCTTGCCTGCCATAGCTGCACAGCCATCTACCTGCAACTGATAAAGGTTCTTGGTTCAAACCCCTATCTTCTGGGTCTCTCCAGTAGTCTTACTGTGTAGGAAGGCTTTTCCTTCGCTGAAGACCACATCATACCCCTTATCCTCCAACATCGCTACTGAGATCAGGTTCTTCTTCAATCCAGGTACATGCATGACATCCTTCAATACAAAAGGATTACCAGACTCCCTCTGAAAGGATATGGTACCGATACCAGTCGCACTGTATCTACCATCATCGCCCATCTCGATGTGCACACCCAAATCTTTATCCTCCAGATCTGAGAACAAATCCTGATCTCCCATCATATGAAATGACACATCGCTGTCCAAGAACCACACCGATCCCAACACACTTGAAACCAAGCATGCGATCAGTGAAAACTCAGGCTCGAACTGTGAAGCCAAAGCTTCTCCATCTGCAGATCTTCCCGCTTGCTTGTTCTTCTTCTTCTTTGGACAATTGGTACCATAATGTCCGTGATCATGGAAGTGAAAAAACTTCACTTTCGCCATATCCTGCTTCTTGCCCTTTGCACCAAAATGAGAGGTTTTCTTACCCTTCCCCTTCTTTGCTTTGGCAACCAAAGCGCAGTTTTCTTCATCAGCTCTCTTTGATGAAGATCCATCTCGAGTAGTCCTCCTTATCTCCTCCTACATGAGATCCGCCCAAAGGTGCTCCCATCTCGGCAGCTTCTCCCGACCATTGAAACTATCTTGATATGAGTGCCAAGCCTTCAGAAGACCAAGGAGAGCCAGGTCGACCATGTCCTCATCTTCGACAGTCACCCCCACACTTCCCAGCTCATCTCTGCATTGAGTGAAATTCTTGAGGTATTTGGCGATATTGTCACCCTTCTCCATCTTGATGTTCCTGAGCTTCTCTTTGAGCGCCAGCTTCCTTTGGTCGCTCTTACTCTGGAATAGATCTATCAAAGCTTTCCACATTAAATATGGAGTAGCCTTTCCATGCAGGCTGGATACAATATGATCCTTGACGCCCTCCAACAGGATCCTTCGACACTTCACCATCTTCTTTTGCCATGCATCGACTTCAGCAGGATCAATGGGCTTTTGGACATCCGTATCTACGAACTCCTTCAGACCATTATCTTCTAATACTGCCTCCATGCGATCCTTCCATGCAACATAATTCGAACTGCCTTCAAGAGCATATTCGAGTCGCAAACCATTGAAAGACATTTTCAACACTGGAACCAAGAAAACAAAACTGCTGCAAAATTTCGAATTCCACCTCAAAGCTCAGCCGCTCTAGATCTGTGAGAAAAAATTATTTCTAGCACAGAGATTGGATGCAAGGGGAATTTACCAGACCTTTCACTTTCTGAAGAAAGATGAATCCGGAGGCTACCTAGCCCGCATGCAGACTCTGTCTACCGAAATAAGTTTGTAATCACTGTGATGATCAATCTCTGCTTCAATAGCTCTGATACCATGTAGAAATTTGTTGAATAATGATTAATTATCCGCCGAGACTATCCTGATCACATTCAATTCGAATTTATATGCAACACATAATCTCTTCCACTCAGATCATCACACATGCGGAAATAAAATCAAGCGATAACACATCAATTCATCATACACATTAACACAGTATGTATGGGGAAATCCTATAGCTGAAAACCCCGCATCTATTGTGTATATTATAATGGATAAATCATGTAACAAACTCAGTACAATACTCCTCACAAGTACTCAGTACTTTCTCATGAAGTTACCCACAATCTAGCTCAGTTTTGAACAGGTTACTGGTTCAAAACTCACCGCCAATTGCCTTGCCTCTATTGTGCAATCCAGGCCTGTCTATATAGAGATCCAAGGTTCGAATCTCCTTGGCTTGACAGCGCAATCATCATGGGAAATTCCTCCAAGTGTGGTGTAAATCTCATGCACAACTGATGTCGCCACTGATAGCTAACTCCACCCTTTCATCTACCTCTTTCACTGGTCTCCACTGAACTGATCATGCACTGTAGTGAACTGATGTGTTCTTGAGTTGAATAATGAGTTACTAATTAATGAATTAAATAATATTTAATTCACTCCACCCATAACTAATTGATTAGCTAGTTAAACTAATCTCAACTAGTTCAACTAAAATAAACAGAACACAACTCCACTAGCTGTCTCATTAACTCCACCAAACTTCTGCCACTGAAGTCCTAACTGAAGTCAACCATGCATGATGCCATCAAACCCTTGGGAATAGTGTAATTCCTTTGTCAGATGCATGAGCCACTTCTGTAGCTCGAACTGAAGTGCTCCAAGAGAGTAAACTGCTGTTTAGAGTCCAAATATTATTAAGGGTAAATAATATTTGACTTCCCTATTTTTAGGAGAGGCAGTCTAAAAATAGACTTCAACCTCTTCGACCTATAGGTCACAAAAATAGAGTCCCATCTATTTTTACCAACATTACCAATGCTCCAAGAATCTCATACTGGAATCCCCGAACAATGCTCCATATGTCTAAAAATAGACTTTGCGCCAGAATTCGCCTGCGGGCCCACTTAGTGAAGGCGACTTCATTTCACTAAGTTCCATCATCTTGCTGCATTTTCAACAATTACTGGGCTAATTTATCCCCTATTAATTGGGAAATTCCCCAATAATTAATGGGCAATCCTTCAAGGCCTTCTCGGTGAACTCATGCATGACCTCTACAATTTTATAATAGTACAACTGATAATTATCTTCCCTTTAACATCTGTCAGAACAAGGTATTCCTCAGAATTGATATGTAACATCTATTTATAGTGAATTATCAGCAAAATTATTGATAACTACATGTGAATTAAATATAATTTAATTCATTGCACCTCTTATTGGTTCATCTCTTAGTTAGAACTATTTAAACTGTTTTTAACTCAATTAATTGAGTTAACTCATTACAACTCACAAATAACTTAACCATGGGCCGCAAAAAGTAGGAGATATGTTTGTATGAATCCTGTTACACCTCTAGATCTAATTTCCTATGATAACTAAGTATTTCTAACTCAGTTAACTAATACAAGTTGTCATGAGATGAAATTACAATTTTTCTTCAAATTTAATTAAGGGAAAATTAAATCAAAAGCCTCATATGGTAGCTATTTCTGAGTGCGATTTTCTGGATTTCATTTCTGGATTCCAATTTCACTAATTATTTTTCCAAATTTCAACACACCCTCTCAACAAGAAATTAAATAAATATATCCCAATCTAGCGCCTTTGGAATGTTCTGCATGCAACACTTCTCTCTAGTGTTGTTGCTACTGCAACTCCTGAAACTGAAAAGCCTCCAAAAAAATTTTGAATCAGTATGATGCATCTATCATTTTTTTTTTCTAAATTAAGCTAATTCTATTTATGTAAAGATAGTAGTACAAAACTGCCTCAGTTCAGCTGCATTAGCCTGAAACTGGGCTTGAAAGTCAAGCAAAATTCTAAAACTAAGCTGCCCATATAGGGAAACCAGATTTGTAATAACAGTATCACCGCCCTTGTGAAGGGAAACCGGTGGAATATTCATAGTTGTTCTGAGACAGTAACAAAAACTGAGCACTGTCTTTATCGAAAAACAGTAAGCTATTATGCATTGTAGAAAACCAGCATTGCTAAGAAAGTGAACAAGTTCAAAATCCATACTGTGCCAAGACATTGCTGAGTCAGTTGGAAGTGGCAGGAGATGGCTGTTCCTCCACTATTGGGCAACTGAAATCGTCTTCAGGATCCTCTGCTTCAGTTTTCCTGTTGTGGCCTTCAGCGCCCTGTGCAGCACCAACGTCCACCTGCAAGGAAGAGAGACCAGTGGGAGGAATGGCTAGGCCAGTAGGCTCGGGTAAGTCCTCATGAGGCGTGGAAGCAGAGGTGGAACGAGGCTCGAAAGAGGCAGAAAGAGGGTCATAATGAGCAGGGGAGGAGGCAGTCCAGGTGGGAGGGCGATGGGTGGCATCCTCACGCAGAGTTATGGTGATGAATGCAGTGATAGAAGGGCGATTGAAAGCACTATCAAACCTCAACTCCGCTCTTTGCGTGGTCTGGCGAATATAATGGCTGCTAGCAGGCTGAGAGGCGGGGGAGGGGTAACGATGGGGGATTTCAGTCGAAAGGGAGGCCGGAGGACGTCCATGGTCAGAAACAATAGGAGTGTCAGAGAATTGTCTGCTGGAGGAAGGGCGCTCCACTCCCAGGCCTCCTCGAGTGCTTCCGCGACGCGCTGTCATGCGCTGCCTTAGACGCGGCATGGTTGAGCCGGGAGACACTGATTCGAAAAGCTCGTTATGCTGGAGAGGAGCCGAAGCAAAGGTAGAACCAGAAGCGAACTGGGCAGACGTGCGTGAAGCACCTGGGCAGAAATTGCTGTTGGTGAAGTGCGCTTCTGGAACAAACTCAATACAGCTATAAAGAGAGCAGCACCTGCCTGTGGCTGTGTGAGCGCTTGGCTCAGCACAGTGGGCAGGGCACGCGCCGCCTAGAGGAACCATACAACTGCGCGCAGAGATGGTGAGCTCGTCGGACCATGAGCTGATTTCCATAATGCCTGAACCAGGCGATCCAAGGTGAATGTAATGCCGGCGCGGAGGAATGAATGCCGAAGAGTTAATGCTACCTGCGGGAGGAGTGAATGCAATGTTAATGGCGCCGTGGAGGGCCATGTGGCCACCACGCGCTGTGTGCGTTGGGAAATGGCCAAGGCCCATGGTCCCCATGCGCTTAATGTACATCCGCATCCGGAGGATGCATCTATCATTAGATTATATGACTCCTACTATTTATTGCACTATCTACTGAAATATTTGTGTTTCTTCTAACTGTGCATCTATCCCCTATGCCCTGCTGCCAACTCCTATAAGCGTTGTATTATCTGACATATGTCACTCTGTTTTTCGTCTTCCTGACATATGACTATATAAATCTACCTAATCCTTATTTTTACTGTTGTAATGTGGGCTCGTCATAGCTAGGGTTGATCCATTATAAACTCCATCTCACTGGACCCTTCCCAAATTTCTTCTCTTCGGATTATGTATGCGCATCACCCCACCTCTCACATGGAGGTACGGATGCATTTACTCTCTCTACCCATCTGGCTCAAAATTTTCCCCTCCTGGAGGTCTCTTCTTGAGTGGACGCTTCAACTTGGTCTCCTCTTTGGTTCTCCAATTTTGGTTTCTCTACAACCTTTTGAGATTGCATGTTGAGAGGTAATTTGTGCTCCCTCTCAACCACTAAGTCATTAATGTCCGCTTTGATCCTCAAATCTTCACATGCATCCTCAACCTTGAGAGGATATAGGTTCTTGACTCTCACACTGATCTATTTCATTGGTCGTGTGGAGATGTGTCTAGGAACACCTTTCCTTTTCTAAATATGACATCGTAGCCACGGTCTTCCAATACTGCTACGGGGACAAGATTCTTCCTTAGTCCTGGAACATACAAAAAATATGTGAGTCTGAGAGGGGAGCTACACTCCATATGAAAGGTAATTGTACCTATTCTGGTTGTGTTATGCCTCCCATTATCTCCAAACTCTATGTTATGTTGAAGGTCCTTCTCCTCCAAGTCACTGAAGAGATCTCTATTCCACATCATATGGAACGAGGCACCATTATCTAGCTACCACATGCATACCATTACAATGCTAGCCATGCATGTAATAATAGTAAAATGAAGCTCAAACTATGAAGCTAATGCTTCACCTAATGCAAATACAATCCCCTTCTTGCTTGACTTATTTTGTGGACAATTCGAGGGATATTTTATGTGCTCGTGATAGTGAAAACACTTGATATTGGATAATTCTCTCTTTCCCTCTTCTCTTTGGGACCTCTATCCATTGGATTTCTTGCCTTTTCGGACCAATGCAAAATCATATTCTTTGTATCTTCTAGAGGTCCCGTCTCTAGTGCTCCCCCTTTTCTCTTATATTACCAAGTCAGACCACAAATGCTTTCAGTCTGTTAACTTCTCCCTCCCATTCATATATTCCTAGTAACTATGATAGCTCTTGGGAAGGCCTAGAAGTGCTAGGCTCACCAAATAATCATCAACAACAATCATCCCAACACTTCCATTATCATCTCAACAATAAGTGAACTTCGTCAAGTATTTATGGATCATGTTGCCCTCCTCCATCTTCATCTTTCTAAGCTTTTGTTTCAGTGCCAATTTCCTATGGTCCCTTCTATTTTCAAATAGATATTTCAAGGACTTCCACATATCATATGGAGGTGGCTTCCCATGGAGACTTGAGACAATATTATCTCAAACTCCCTCTAATAATATGTTTCTCACCTTTTCTAGCTTCTTCTGCCAGGCATCAAGATTTTGAGCATTTGTTGATGCAGGCTTGTGAATATCAATATCTATGAATTATTTCAACATGTTGTCCACCAACATTGCATCCATCCTATCCTTCCATTATATGTAATTTTAATTTCTTTCAAGAGAATATTAGAATCTCAAGCCATTAAAATACGTCTTGATTTTTTCCTAGATCCTGAAGAATAAATCTGAAAATTTGAACCTGTTCTAAACAAATTCAATTTCTTCTATTCTATTGTGATTCCCGCAGCTCTGATACCATGTAGAAATATCACTCAGATACCATGTAGTAAATCTACCAATGATATTTAATCTGATCTTATACTATACCAAAATAATATACATAATCCTTCCTACAATTTGTGGAAACAAAGTACGATCGCACAATCACATATAAGAAAGAGAAAGAAATTATCAATCACACAATGCAAGATGTATCTTGGGAAAGAAACTACTCAAAACCCCTCTATCTCTATATTTGATATGGTCAAGATCATGAAAGAATACAATGCTATTCCTCACACTCAGAAATCTATTCTCTCTCCTATTTGTCTCACTTTGATCCTATTGGATACTCACTTGCAATCTAAGAAAAATCGATCAAGCATTTAAATTTTTTCTTGTCCTTGCATAGCCTACCTTTATTAGTCATCCTTGGGCTCATTGAGCCCCTATTAGTTAGGAAAATCCCCAATAATTATTTCACAATCCTTCAAGGCCTTCCCGATGACCCCATGCATGATGTGTGCAATTTTCTAATAGCACATCTAATAGTTATGTTCCCTTTAACCTTTGTCTCAATTGGGTCTTCCTCAGAACTGTCATGCAACAACTATTTATAGTGAATTATCAGTTAACTGTTTGATAACTACATGTGAATTAAATCCAATTTAATTCACTAGACCTATCACTAGATCATCTCTTAATTACAACTAGTTAAACTGATTTTAACTCAATTAATTGAGTTAGCTAATCATAACTCAAAAATATCTCAACGAGGGGTCCTAGAAAGTAGGAGATCCCTTTGCATGCATCCTCTTAGACCTATAACTCTCATTTCCTAAGCTAACTAAGACTTTATGACTCAATCAACTAACACAAGTTGTCATGAGATGAAATTACAATTTTTATTCCAATTTAATTAAGGGGAAATTAAATCAAAAGTCATCATATTGTAGCCATTTCTAGGTGGCATTTTCTTGATTTCATTTCCGTATGCTAATTTAACTATTTCTTGTTCCAAATTTTAACACATCGAGTATATCAAATAATTTCTCCATTTGTAGTATCCATGTTACCAAATCCTTACAATTACAATTCCTCATATCTATATTTGAAGTGTGGTGGGTCTTAAACCAAATATTAGAGTATCTAAAATCATACTTCATATTCCTTTTGTCCTCATCATGATTTTCGTGGATTACCTTGTCACCACGAGGAATCCTTTCTTTCAGAAACTTTGTCAAACCTTCCTTCAACCCTTCTATATTAGCATTCATCATTACTTCAACGCCTAATTTTAAACTATCCTTCAAACCTTCCATGTACCTTTTTAATTTTACTTCTAAACCATCCATATTAACATTCATAATCACTTCCAATTCATTTTCTCTTACTCTTTGCTAGAGAGAAATTTGTTTCACTTGGTCCCATAATTTTGGTATATCATATTGCATTTCTTCCTTTTCTTCATGTGTCATAGTAGATCTTTCTGGTTTCTTACTAGGAGTATCCATATTTTTTGTTTCAGGTTATTTTGTAAGAAAATAAAAGTATGTATCCTTCAGTATTCCATTTGAATCACTTCAAACTGATTTTTCAAACAAAATTATGCAAAATTTAAAACAAATACACACCTTGTTTCTTTTTGGAGCTCAATATTGAAAATATTGTATCTCTATAATTTTTCCCTCCCAAGGTCTACATCCTGTGGCCCTATGAGTCTTCTTTCCAATTCCACAAATCATACCGAGATTGCATTCTTTAAGATAAAATTATGCCAAATCTCCCACTATGACATGATTATGGACGGATTCAGTATAGTGAACTTATATATGATTCCACTTGTCATTATTTCATCCTTTAGCTATCAATTTTATACAACCGAAAGTACATTTCATGAAATTTTGGTCACTTTTTACGAAATTCAAATCTAATGCTCGACGATAAGTTATGATGACTTTCCCTAGGTGAGATGTTTGAGACTGAATTCTAGAGCATGCCAAAACCATAAATTCTTCGGACCATATCTCAGAAAATATAGAAAACCAATATTGAAATTTTTACACGAAGTTCACCAAGATTTATTCATCATGTGATCGAAATTTTAGCATCTGAAGTCTCGATAAAAAATGTTATACCGAAAATTTCATGATGACCTTTATGAAGGAGTGAAAACCTAGACTCCAAAGCTCATATATCAAATTTTATGCAACTACATCACAAAATAGAAGAAAATATGGCTCAATGACTTGAAAATTAACCTCTTCGAGGGGGAATCTCCTTTACATCACCAAAACAAGAAATTCTTGGATGAAAAAAATGACAAGACCTCCTTTATTTATATAGGAGTCTAAGGGGTCACAATATAATCAGAGCCTACATAAAAATAATAATTTAAGGGAATAAAAATAAAAATAATGGTCCTCTATGGGGCAAAAAAATAAAAATAAGGGGGATGCACTAGTATTATAAGGACCTAACACATTAAGAGGAACATAACTAGGGATTTTGTAGAACTTCCAAAAGATAGAAAGGATCTTGAATGTAAATGAATTTTCAAATTGAATAGATGCATAGATGGTAATGTTGAAATGTATAAGGCCATAATGGTTGTAAAATATTACTCTCATATGCAAGGTATATATTTCCATGAAATCATTTTTATGGTTGTTAATCTGGTATATGTCCATATTATGTTGGAACTAGTGGTTTTAATTGACTTTCAATTAGAGAAATTATATGTTAAAACAAATTTCTTGCATGGATATTTGCATGAGAAGATTTATATAGAGCATAAAAAGGGTTTTATGCAATGTCAAAATCTAATATTAGTTTACAAGCTCAAGAAATCATTATATGGCTTGAACTAGTCAGTGCAATCACATTTTTTCATGTATTTCACATTTTTCGTGTAGTAGGCTCCATCGATGATCTAGATTTATGCAGGAACAGAATAAAATACAGAAATAGACATAAACACAGAGATTCAGTAGAAATAATACATCATTTCATTAATATCAAATAACTGAAATACGTTTACAGATAGAATAGAAATAAACTAGTTAGAGCAATGGTAGCTTATCCCTGAGAAGAGATGTTGTCTCTACATGCCTTTGAATTGTGTTAGAATGAGCCTCAAAGGCCTATTTATTATTGAACAATAATTAAAAACCCTAAACATCCAAAAACCTAACTGTATGAGATGAAGCGCCAAAACTATGGGCCCTCTTTGGGTAAATTAGTGTTTCAACTTCCCGGGGACGCAACTTTCACCTACGATCTTTGTCTGATGCACATCATACCTCGTTATAAATATCTATCCGAGGAGTACAAATTTTTATGTGTGAGCAACATCGGTCCATGGTGTTAGCCACCTATAAAATTTGTCATACCAAATGGTGGCTAAAAGTTTTTTGAGCCTTCAAGGAACAAATTTCATTCCTAAAAAAATTGTTGGCTCTTGAAGACTCTAGAAGGCCTCATGCCTCTGTCCAAAATCTTCATTGATGTTCCCATTTTATACTTAGAAGTTCTGATGAAATCATGAGAATAAACTGCTGTCAAACCATATTTTGTTCCCTCCCCCTCTTCCAAACTTACCTTCATTTGTTTCCCTCTTTTTCCATAAAAACCCCTTTGTTCTCATAATTCTTCTTTTTCCCCTCATGAAATACACATTTATAAAGGTTAAAGACTCATTCTTTAGCTTTTCTGAAACCATCAAGTTCCATTAGAAACTCCCTAAAATTCATAAAAATTGCAAAGTCTTTGCTATAGACTGAAGCCCCTAAGGCCAAGCCCCCTAAACCACTCCCCCACACGTGCCCTTGTCATAAAAAACCAAGCGCTAACCCTCTCGGCGCTTATCGCATCGGAAATATCCAAATGCGCAAGTCTTTTTGCTCTATTCAAAACTCTGATTGCGATCAAGCTTTGTATTAAAAAACCTCCGATCACATCATTTTTATATACGTATACTGTAGGCCCACCTTGGCACTTAAAAACCTTATGAATTTTCTTCCCGGTCACCCTTTTCCTTTGTAAAGTTGAAAAACCCACTTTTACAAATTTTTAAGTTAAAAACCCGAAGCACGTGTTTTAAATATTTAATGGGTTGATTGATTGACCGATCAAGCAATCGCGTCGGCCCTTCCTCCGATTGCGCAATTGCATCACCTTATTCCTAATCTCCAATTGTGACTTCCCTCCGATTCTCTCCTCGCCGTTGATCTGATTCTCAGATCAAACAGCCATCGCATAATCGCTCCTGCCCTTCGCCCGATCGCACAATCACATCGCAAATTTTCCATCGCATGTTTTGATTGGCCCATCTGTTTGCTACCCTCGATTGCGATCCCCCGATTGCGGCCTTCCGATTCAATCTGGACTTTCCACGTGTCCAGATCAGACGGTCCATAATCTCTTCACTTTATTCTTCTCCCGCTCTTAGTTTTCCTATTCCAAGTAGATCTCCATCGTTGGATGCTTTCATCCAACGGCCATGCTCCTCGCCTGCCCTCTGAAGCAGTTTAAACCAAAAAATGCAAGATTTCTTAATTTTTCTTTGTGTTTTTCAGGTGTTCCATTAAAATAATGAAGGAAAGCCGAAGGCCGGGAAAGACATTTCCTACACCTTTGAGCTACTAAAAAGGACCGTCCGCCAGGCTTTATTCATCATTTTTCGATGCTCTATGAGCATTCATACCTTTAAAGGCCCAGCAAGACTCTACACATTGACAAGACACTATGGTTCAAAATCACATTTAAAAAGAGTATCGATGTTGAAGAACAGAACGCAGTAGAGATGAAGATTGAAGACAGATTTAGGGAATTACGGCTTAAAAATAATTATCAAAAGCTTAATTTCCTTAATTAAACAGAGTCAGGAGAAATTATAAGTGTTTGACAGGAAGAAAGGACCTCCACCGCCGCATTTGAGGCGAATTGATTCCTCAGCTACTACAAGAGCCACCTGTTGCCTCAAACATTTCAAAACAGAGGTTGAGTTATTTATTAAACAAATATCTGCCTCCAGCACTACTAAGAAGTTAATCATGCCAAAGGAGTTTAATAGAAAATATCCACAGAAGTTACTCCAGATAGAGCACAGAACCTTAAAAGTCAACATTTCTTTCCCAATGAGCTTGAAAAGTTAATGTAACCAATTAATACAGGAATAATATCAAAATGTTCTCCATCGAGTCCCTCAAAGGCCGAGAGATAGTAATCTGTATTAATTTCCTTAAGAGATCTTTTATCAGATCTCACCTCCTCATCCTTCTATAAATACTTCAGTAGAAGAATAGTAGTTGTTGCTTGTTGTTTGATCACAAGCTGTAATATTGAAACTTTCTGAAATCAATACATAGTCCTTTGAAGTTAAAGAACAAATTTAAGTCTTTGAGGTCTTGATGATGTTGTTGCATGCTTGTTCCTGAGAAGGCTCTATCATTGGAACCATGAGCTTGGCTATTGGTGAAGTATTCTGAACTGTTTTATGTTTTCCCATGTTTTCATTATGTTCCATAATTTCTTACTATAGTAGGATATAAAGTATTAGGCTAATAAATGACTCCTGGAAGCACCTTAGACCTGTTCATCCTTCACTTTTTTATGTTTTCTTCTGCTGAAGTATTTTATAGGCTTTAAACTTTCTCTTTATTCTTCATGCTTGTTTATTTCCTTGATAGTTTGAACAGTTGGTTTCAGCATGATTTATGGTTCTCCCTGCTTGTCTGTTGCCACTTAAAAATTGTTATTGAAGTCTCCCTTTGAAGTTCTTTGCTTACAGTGAATCATAGAGGTTTTTTTTGATCTTGCCCTTTGTCCTCACTTAAAAAGTTGGCTTAAAGGTTGTTATAATTATGATCATAAATTTTTTTAGGTGTTCCCTCTTCTATGACTGTAATTATCAGTAAATCTTTTATGTTTCTAAGTCCTTTAAACTAAAATCTTTGAGCAAATAGGGTGTTCCCTGAATCTTAGATTTCATTTTAAAAGTTGTTTCAAAATCATTATTTGCTTGAAGGTGTGATTTGTAGAATTCATGGTTAGCCTTGTCTATCAAAGAAACTCCTTATTTGTTCAAATTATGTTTTTGAATTCCCCTTTTTGAGAATTAAACCTCTCTTTCTAAACCATTAATGTTCATCTCATTCCAAAAGACAAAAGGATCCTATGGCCAAGTTATATTTTCCCTTTCATATCCCATATCCTTGATAAGTGTGTTATGACCTTTTCTTGACTCCATTGCCCAATGAAACATATATTTTACTGTCCTATGTATCTTTCCTAGACCTTTCATGTTCTGCTGTATCAATTCAATCCAACCAAACAAACAAACAAACACATGTACTTAATAACTAGTCTAAAACCAATACTATAAGCACACAAGATAAAATTTTGCAAATAAACATTTGAGAGATCCCTCTCTGAGAACAGGAGGACTAGATCCTATAACTCTAAAGATTGGTTCTGATTTTTCCTTGTCTTTTGATTTGCAAAACTATCAAAACACGGGACACCAACACATGGAACCATTTTGCTCCCAATTTTCCCAAAAAATGTGGTTTAGGGCCTCAAAACATCTCCATAAGTTCAGGACCCGAAAAACTGCTAAAATAGTAGTTGTGTTGTAACTAAAAAACTAAAATAACTGATGGTGGTATTTCAAATGGAATAGGTGGGTGGCCACCAATATCCACCTGGATTATTAGAGCCCCAAAACGGCTATGGAAGTTCAGGACCCAAAAACCTACTAAAAATAGTAAGATGTGTTGAAAGCGAAAAACTGAAAGCACTGATGGTGGGGGTCCAAATGGAATATATGGGTGCCCACCATATCCTCTTATATCATTCCTCACCCCTTAGGAAGAAATGTTTTGCATTGTGTTGAGATCCTCCATGAGATGATGAAAATTCTGTTGAACTGGGTATTAGATTTGTCGAAGATGTCATGGACCCGCGGGCAGACATGCTGAATGCATACAGTAAATTTGGTTTCTCTATCAGGCTCAGAAAATACGTGTGTGGATTTTATCTGTGTAGTCACATGAAGTATGGCAGCATCACACGGTTTTGCATTGGGGGTCGGCCCAATGGAGTACTTGTCCTCACAATGTAAAGGAACCTCTGTGAGTGAGGAGAAGATGTCCTCGTATTCCTCCATGACTTCTTCCATCTTCTACAGCTCTGCAGGGGAGCACTCATTTGAGGTTGTGACCACAATATTCTTCTTTCCCTCTGAGTGAGTTGTAAGGAAAATAAATTTCTTGGTTTGGGAAAAAATCTTACTGTGTTGTTTTACGGTAGTCAAAGAGATGGCAGGAGGTGGTACCACCTCTGGTATCCTGTACAAGTTATTTCCCAAAGTAATAATAACAACACAAGGCCTAGATTCATACAAAGCATGCTTCCTCCACAAGTATGGTTGGCCCAATAATACATCAGCTACATTAAGAGGAGCAACATCACACAATACCTCATCTGTGAGTAGCTTGATTTTGTATGGAAGGCGGCACTATTGGCGGATGCATAGATCTCTCCCTGGGTGAAGGCACCCGATTGTATATGGCTACGGGTGTGCTATGGTTGGTAGGATGAGCCGCTTGACGACCTCTGCTGAAATAAGGTTCTTTTGGCTTCCGCTACCCACAAGAAATTGCAGTGGAGAACCCTTTACCCGCATTTGTGAATGGAAAAGGCGCTCCCCCTCCTTTGGATCCTCAGGATCCTTCGTCTGGAGCTTGGTGGTAGCAATAATGGCACTGGGTTTTGCATCAATGATCTGCTTCCCTTTTTCATCTCCCTTGTCTAGTTCTGGCTGAGGATCAAAACATGCATTTGATTCAGGTTCCTTTAGTTCGGCCAGCAACAATTGTTTGGCCCGACACTCTATTGTGCTGTAAATGGGGTTGTTATGGAATAGATGGGTGGCCACCAATATCCACCTGGATCAATCGAAATTATCCAACCAATGACACAAGAAGTAGGATTCCTTCACGATGAGCCTTAATTAATCTAGGAGTATAATAATTATGTGTAATTTTAAATTTTTCATGGCATATTCAATATCTTACTATTTTTTTTTCACGATATGCTCATTACAAGTAAAAACGTGGAATAGATCAATAGCTTGAAGGCTCAAATGTTAGGGAATTTTTATATGAAGGATCTAGTATGTATAAAACAAATGTCTCCCATTGAAATACACATATATAAGAAAATTTAAAAGCTAATGTTTTCATAGCATAAGTATGTACATAAAACACATGATAATTTCGAGATGAACAATTTGGTATTGGTTAACACCCCTTTCACTTCCCATTTTAAGATTTATTCAGTCTTATGTCTAACTAATGAAGAAGGAAAAAATTATGTCTCTTTTATTATATGTTAATGTATTAGGACGTATGATGTATGCGATGGTTTATACCAGACCAAATATTTCACATGCAGTGAGTCTTGTCAATAGCTTCATGAAAACTCCAAGAAAAGAGCATTGGGCTACAATGAATGGGAGCTTCAGTATTTTATAGGAAATAGTGATTAGTATATCATCTTTAACGATTACAATTATTATGTTTGTGGATATGTTGATTCATATTTTGTAGGTTATTTGGACAAGATAAAGCCTACTTCAAGATATATATTTACTCATTGAGTGGGATCCTTTAACAATCCCTCGTTAATTTTCCAGCTAAATAAAATAAGAGTAAGGTAATGGGAAAAGTATTCCAACTGGAATGGAGGGTAAACATTATAGTGGGAATCACTTGTGTTTATTAATGGCTATGGAAATTGGAAAAGGCATAGGCAAAGAAAAAGAGGAAATAATTGGAATTTGATTAGGAGAAATAAAGGAAAATAGGAGAAAAGGGAGATGAAGAGACATAAATATGAATACAAGGGAAACTAGTGAGATATTAGAGGAAAATGAAGAAAAAATGAAAATGGAAAGGAAGAGACTAGACATCAATGATAAAAAGGGATCAAATAAACAATTCACAACTTTTTCCAGTTCTAGATTTGGTTAGTTTGGTTTTGGCTCAGTTCTTCCATGCTCTTACACTCTTACACTTAGAGAATTTTTGGAGCATCCTAGCATTCACTTGGACTTGGAAAAAGAAATAAAAGGACAAGAAAGGAATTGATGGGTAGTGAAAAGGGAGATTGGATCAACAACTACAATTGGACTTCATTGTAGCTAACAAGTTGAATGTGTCGTTTCCTCACTGAGATTTGGATGCATGGTATATGCATGTGGTTATATGGTTATTTGTTGTCATTAGCATGGATATTTTCCTTTATTGATTGTGGTTTTAGCCTTTCCTTGACATTTATTTGATAACCATAATGTAGTGGGTTCTCTATTTTATTTATATTTCTATGGCCAACAAACTTGGATCCTAGTTGAGGCGGTCTCGGGAAAATTTCCAAGGGTGAAGGGTGGAGACAAGATTTCACCTGGAACCCTTGATGCATGGGTGGAGACACGAAATTTCGTTGGAGTTGGGAAGGATTTCATAAGCATCCATGCTTGGTTTGATGTTAGTGGTTTTTGAATTGGTTTGGGTGAAATCACTATGGTATAGGGTTGAGGTGGTTTGACCTCCCGAAGGCTTGGTTGGTTCTATTTTGGTTTAACCCATATGATCCCACATTCATGTTTGGAATATGGCACGGGGGGTGATTGGATGAAAGAGATAATTGGCTCAACTCAATCTATGGTCGGGTGGTACATGGAAGTACTTGACCTTGTTGCCTTTTTCATATATTAATATAAGTTATTTTCTTATTGACATTGATGAAGACTTGCATGAGTTATTATGTTGATCTTGTGGATATTTTTTTATGGATTCTATGTTCGTTATATGCATGATTATATGACACTCTCTTGCTACGAATCTTGTTCCTCATTTGACAATTGATTAAATCATTGATGAATCCATGGGATAACCTGTTTTTTTGTAGCTACCTTGAGAGGGAATTGGACATTATTGATAATTATATAATGTATTTCAGATGTTTAGGATCAAATATGCATTCATGACTTGTATTTTCTATGTTTATTATATATTTGACGAAATGACCTTCATGCATTAGGCATTTCTTGGTCAATATCTTGCTTGAGTATTTATAGTTTAGAATTGTTATAAAAATTGATTTCATTGTAGAAGGTTCTAAGCACTTCTATGAAATGGAGTGAAGGATAACCCTAAAAATGTGGCGTAGATATCACCACCACATGCACAAAACTGTGAAATTTTGGTCATAATCGCATGCAGGCATGCTTATGGGTGTGGTTGGACCCTCATAAACACATGAAAAGTGTGTTAGGGGTGTGGTTGGAGTATCAAGATTATAAAAATGAGTTCCATATTAGGGATTGATCATTAGGGGTGGTTTTTATGCTTCTGAGCGATCTAGTGTTCGTATGGGGTGGTAATATGTGTTTTTATTACAGGCCCCACTTCTATAACTCGAACTTGGAGGTTGGGTCATATCATTGTGAAACTCAGCCCATGTTTACCCTCAAGATATTGTAAAATTGGGTAAATGTGGGAGGAGGTGTTACAAGGTGGTATCAAAGCTTCCATGTTCAAACACTTGGACTAGATGGGACTAATGCGATTATTATGCATGCATGTAAGTTGTCAATGTGTTTTTATGCATGCATTGTTATGGTTATGATTATAATATCTATGTAATAATTTATATGATTGTGATATTATATCGTGTTAATCTAGATTAACCTGTGTAGATGCAATAGCCTCACCTGAGATACACTGATGTATGTTCTTTATTATGCATTCTATTAGGTTTATATTACATGGTATGTTTGTGGGAAATATAAGATAACGGATGGAGAGGAGAGTGGTTAAATATAGTTCACATGGCTCCTCTTACAGGCCTGACATGAAATCTATCGAATGGGAAAGGTTGGTTAAGAATCAAGGAGAAGAGTACTATCCTCATATGAAAGATAAACTAAGATTTTTAACGGAAAAAAATCAAAGGTGCAAGGAATATAATAACATGTTTATTGAGGCACTAAAAAGTGTTTCCAAAGCTTAGGAAAAGCAAGAAGAATTCAATTTAATGACTCTTTAGATCATTATATATTTTCAGAAGCAGGGACAATTCGGGAATAACCGTGGAGATAGATAGGAGGAGAAGTCCAGTGGGGCATATGGTAGTAGTTCTTATAAGAGATATATGATGTACATAGATGATATAGTCAGAGGTTGCAGATCCTTGGCTAAACCTAATAGGAAGCCTAACCTTCGTGGATTTTATTCTAGGTTCATTTCTTAGAGATATCATCATCCTTATCAACCTCGTGCTTTTAGGATGAGTGAAAAAGGGTTATTTATAGATAAGTTCAGGAAAGAAAATCCTCCTACTTTTGATGGGGAAGTGAGGAAGTCATAAGAAGCAGAAGAATGGCTACCTGGGATGAAGAAGTTCTTCAGATTGCAAGACTATTCATAGAACGCCATAGAAAAGATACCAATATTCAGAATCAAAGGATAGGCAAATATATGGTGGCTAGACATTAAGGGAGTCACAAGCATTAGGGAAGATGATCTGAGTTGGTATGATTTTAAAAGAATCATTAGCAACAAGTGCTTGTCTGAGATATATTATGATGGGAAGTTCAAGGAATTATATGAGCTTAAGATGGGTTCCATGACATATGAAGAGTACTACCAAGTTATTGAAGTCGTTTAGGTATGTACCCTACCTTAAGGATGAGAATAAAAATTTCCAAAGGTTCATCAACAGATTAACATTATCATTCAAGGATAATATTAAATATGACAAGCCTCGTTAGCTAGTGAAAGTTATCAGGAAGATGAAGCATTGTTATGAATGTTCTAAGTGCAAGGATGAGGTCATTCATGATTGGAAAGGTATTGAGAATACTAAAGAAAAGTGGCCTAAGAAGCAAGGAATATCTTATAATGCAGGTGCCAAGTAAAATATGGGACCTCATAGGAAGTTCAATGAAATTGAGAGAGGACATGGGGCTTAGCCTGAGGATAAACATAGCAAAGGAAATGTAAGGAAACCATTGTTGTGTTCGAATTTTAGTGAAGATCATCATAGGAGGAATTTTCTATCAGAATAGGGTGGGAGACCTTATATCTATAGTTATTAGGAGGCACAAACAACTGGATGTGAAGGTGAGAGTATTCCTTCAAATTATGCACCGGTGTAAAACAAGAAATTTGATCATCAGACATATATTATTGAGATGAAAGGTAATATTTTGATCAAATTATTTCTAATTTGACTTATACTACATCTATTGATAATTATATCACTCCTGACTTGGAGGATAAGTTTTCTTGAGTAAATAAGTGCATGAAAAATCCTTATTGGTGCAGTTGGCTACAGGGACCAAGAGAAAAGTTCATCATTGGGAGAGATCTTGTGCATTTGACCTAAATGGTATGCCTATATCAACACATATAAATGTGTTTCCTTTGGGATAATATATTATGATTTTAGGCACAGATTCACTATTCATTCACAAGACTATAGTGGACTCCTATGTCATGGTTATTGAGTACCTAGATGATAATGGAGAACATAGAGCCTTCCAGGGAAATAAAAATCCTACATCAGTGCGAATGGTTACAACTATGCAAGAAAAGCACGGCTACAATAAGGGATTTGTATTTTTTGTATTTCATATTTCCAGTCACAAAGGGAAAGAATATGTGGAAGATGAATTCCTGAAGAGGTATCCTATTTTTTAGCAGTTTCAGGATGTGTTTTTAAAAATATTTTATACTATCCTCCTCACAGAGAGGTGTAATTTTCTACTGATTTTATTCCGGAAGTAACCAAAACATCTAAGGGACCATATAGGATGAGTACTCTCAAGTTGGTGGAATTGAAGTTGCAACTTAATGAGATGCTTGATAATGGGTAAATATGGCCATGTATGTCACCTTGGGGTGCACCAGTGTTATTTTTAAATCAGATGGATGGTACCTTGAGATAGTGAATTGAGTATATGAAGATGAAAAGGGTGACTATGAATAAAAAGTATCCATTATCCTAGATCGATGACTTGTTTGATCCGTTGAAGGGAGCTGCAGTGTTTTCAAATATTGATCTGAGATCAAGATATCATCAAGTGCATATCAAATAAGAAGGCATATATAAAACTGAATTTCACACAAGGTATGGGAATTATGAGTTTGTGGTGGTTCATTTTGGTCTTACTAATGCTCCAACCACCTTCATGTGTTTAATGAATAATGTGTTGCATCCTTATTTGTACAATTTTGTGATAGTATTCGTTGATGATATATTGGTATATTCGAAGAATGATAAATACCATGCAAAGCACCTGGTAGTAGTGTTTAGATTGTTGAGAGAGCATCAATTGTATTCCATGATCAACAAGTGAAATATATTTCACTCTCAGATTCATTACTTTGGACATGTTGTTTCCAAGGAAGGGATAAAAATGGTCGTGGAAAAGATTAAAATTACCATTGAGTGACCAAGTCCCAGGAAAGTGGATGAGGTCAGATCTTTCATGGGACTAGCAGGATATCATAGGAAGTTCATGAATAAATTCTCAAGAATTGGCTATCCTATTACATATTTACATAGGAAAGGTAATAATTTTGAATGGATTGATGAGTGTGCAGTTAGTTTTGAGCAGTTGATGTAGTTGGTTACCAATGCTGCAATTTTGAAGATTCCATATGCTGATAAGGAGTTTTTGTTTTGTATAGATGTTTGGAAGGAAGGACTTGGTGGAGTCCTTGTGTAGGAATGGAAAGTGGTATGCTATGAGTCAAGGAAGTTGGAAGAGCATGAGAAGAAATATGTGACTTGTGATATTGAGTTGGAAGATATAATTCATGAATTGAAGATGTGGAGACATTATCTTCTTGGCAAAAGGTTTTTTTTATGAGTGATCATAGTGTATTGAGGTACTTGTTTGACCAACACAATATGAATGCCAGAGAAGTGATATGGTTTCCTACTGTCAGTGATTTTGACTTTTAGATCATGTACATCAAAGGAAAGGAGAGAATGATTACATATGCTCTCATTACGAGTTTGTAGGCAAATCACATTTTAGCTATGAGCTCTTATGTGAAAAATTTACGGGGGAAAATATTACATGTAGGAAAACATGTTTCAAAGTACTAGCAGTTGATGCATAGATTGCAACATCAAGGTGAAGGTGATAGAGACAAGGAGTATCACCTCACGACAGATGGCTTGGCCAAGTTCAAAAAGAAGATTTATGTGCTAGATAATAGTGAGCTCAAGAATATTATCTTGAGGGACTTCATGTCAAGCCATATTCAAGCCACCCAGGATACTAGAAGACTTTGACAGTTGTTAAGAAGGTCTATAATTGGCCAAACCTGAAGAAATTAGTGGTTGGGTTTTTTTCAAGAAGTTTGTACTATCAACATGTGAAAGCTGAATGTAAGCATCAAGTTGGTGTATTACAACCTATTTTGATTCCAGAATGGAAATGATAGGTCATTTCCATTGACTACATTACATGATTTCCTAGAACATCAAGACAACATGATTCCACCATAAATGCGGTTGATAGTTTGAGAAAGGTATCTCACTTCATTGGAGTGAAGTTTACTAATTCAAATAGTGAGGTAGCTCATATCTTTTGAGGGTGATAGTGAGGTTGCATGGTGTTCCCAAGAATATCATATAGGATAGAGATGCAAATTTCACTTCCAAGTTTTGTAAGGCATTATTTGAAGGCTTGGGGATAGATTTAGGCTTTATTACAACTTATCATCTACAAAAAAATTGATATAAAATGAGAGTTAACAATATTATTGAGCATATGTTGAGAATGTATATCATGCATCAGTAGAGGAATTGAGAGGATTATCTTCCACTGGTAGATTTTGCATATAAGAATGTGTATCAGAAGTCCTGGAAGACGAGCCCATTTTAGGATCTTTATGGGTAGAGTTGTAATACTCCTATAAAATGGAGTGATCTAATGAGTAGGGTGTTTATTGGACCAGATATGTTGGCTGAGATGGATTATAAGAGATGCAGGATATTAAGAGGAATCTAAAAGAAGCACATGACAAGAAGAAGAGTTATGCAGATTAGTAGAGAGCATTCATGTAGTTTCAAGTTAGGGAGCATGCATATTTACACATCAAGCACAAGTGTATCTTCCTGAGGATTGGGTCATGTTCCAAGCTAGCACCTCGGTATTGTGGGCCTTTTAAGATCCTTGAGAGGATTGTACCAATGGCCTAATGACTTTCACTGCCTCCAACGGTGAAAGTCCATGATGTTTTCCATGTTTCATTTATGAAGAGATATGTGTGGGATGTTGATCATGTGATTTATTGGTATGTATTATACGTGGAACTAGAGGGAGAGTTCCATCCAGAGCCATAATTCATATGCAATGAAAACAACTCATGCGTTGGAACAAAGAAATATAGTAGTTTAAATTGTAGTGGAAGCACTTTGGGACTGATGAAGCTACATGGGAGATGACTGGCTAGATGTGTGCATTATATCCTTCTTTATTTTTTGACTGAAGAAAATGAGTTATGTATATATATATATATATATATATATGTGTGTGTGTGTGTGTGTGTGTGTGTGTGTGTGTGTGTGTGTATGTATGTATGTATGTATGTATGTATGTATGTCAGTCATTGTAAAAACCAAATGGATTTGTGTTTATTAAGCTCCAATAAGTAGTATGTTTATCATGTTTGTCATGTTGGTCATGGTTTTCAGTAGTTTATTGTAAATACTGCATTGACTTGTGCTATAAAACTCCAATGGATGTATGCTTTGCTGGTCATAAGTGTCATTTAACACCATGGATGGTGTTCCCCCAAGTGGGAGGGGTATTTAACAACCCCTTATTGATTTTACATGTAAATAAAATAAAACCAAGGTCATTAGACATGTATCCCAAGTGGTATTGTGTGTAAACATTATAATGGGAATGACTTTTGGTTTATTTATGGATATGTAAATTGGAAAAGGCATTGGGAAAGGAAAAGAAGCAATAATTTCCATTTAATTATGTGAAATAAAGGAAAATAGGAGAAAAGGGAGACAAAGAGACAAAAAAATACATGCAAGGGAAATTGGAGAGAAATTAGAAGAAAATGATGAAAAAATGAAAAACGAATGGAACAGACTAGACATCAACAATAAAATGGAATCAGAGAAATAGGTCATAGATTTTGACAGTTCTAGATTTCGTTAGCTTAGTTTTGACTATCTTGTTCTATACTCTTACTCTCTTAAACTTGGAGAATTTTTGGACAATCCTAATATTCACTTGGACTTGGAGAAAGAAATAAAAAGAAAAGAAATGAATTGGTGGGAAGTATAAAAAGATATTGGATTAACATCTATAGTTGGAGTTCATCGTAGGTAACATGTTGCATGTGTAATTTCCTTGTTGAGATTTGTATGCATGGAATATGCATGTGGTTCTCTGGTTATTTGTTGTTATTGAGATGGATAATTTCTTGGGTTGACAATGGTTTCATCCTTGCCTTTTCATTTCCTGGATAACCATGATGTAGTGGGTTCTCTATTTGATTTAACTTTAGATTTTTTATGGGCTTGGATCCTGGTTGAAGTGGTATCATGAAAATTCTCAAGGTTCAAGGGTGGAGATGGGATTTCTCTTGGAATTCTTGACAAATGGGTGAGGCCAGGAAATTCTTCTGGAGCTCATAAGCAATTGAGCGGCATCCTTGATTGGTTTGATGTTAGTGATTTCTTGGCCAGTTTAGGTGTAATAATTGTGGTATAGGGTTGAGGTGGTTTGGCCTATGGAAGCCCTAGTTGGTTCTATTCCACCCATATGATCCCACATTCATGCTTGGATTATAAAACAGGGGTGATTGGATGAAAGAGAGATCTGGTGCAAGTGAATATATGGTTGGGTGGTATGTGGAAGTCCCTAACTTGGATGGCCTTTCCATATGTTAATATAGGTTATTTTCTTACTGTGATTAATGAGCACTTGTACTGGTTATTATGTTGATATCTTGGTTGATTTTTGATGGATTATGTGTTGGTTATATGCATGATTATATGATGTGCTCTTGTTATACATCCTGTTCCTAATTTGAAAATTGATTGAATGATTAATGAATTCATTGTCTAGCAAGTATTATTGCAGCTAACTTGAGAGGGAATTAGACCTTCTTGAAAATTATCTAATGTGTTCATAATTTTATGATAAAATATGCATTCAAGACCTATATTTTCTATGTTTACTATTTATATAATGAAATTTCCTTCATGTATTGGGCATCTATTGGTAAATATATTACTTGAGTATTGATGGTTTAGACATGTTATCATCATTGACTTCATTATAGAAGGTTATGAACACTTATGGGCAGTGGCCTAAAGGATAGCCCTAAAAACATGATATAGATCTCATCACCACATGAATAGAGCTGGGAAATTTTGGTCATAACTGCATGCAAGTAGGATTATCGGTGTAGCTGCAGTTGCATAACTACATGCACAGTTTCTTATAGGTGCAGTTGGGGTGTCAAGATTATGAAATTGAGTTCCATCTCAAGGATCGATCATCATTGATGGTTTTTAGGCTTCCGAGTAATCTAGTGTCCCTAAGGGGTGACATTATGTGTTCTGGTTGTAGGCCCCGCATCCATAACCGAAACTTGGAGGTCAGATCATATAATAGTGGCAATAAGCTCATGTTTACCGCAAATAGCTTGGAGGACATGTTCCATATCCATTAGTTGGATGTTGAAGCTTCAAGAAACAATTTATTTCTCCACCGTATAGGCATAGTACATCGTTGTCTCACATGCTCACAAAGAGGGATTGGATTGAAGGATTTTCTACTTGAAGTTGGGAGAATCCATAATAGTGTAACTATATTTGTGATAGTAAAAGTGTTATAAATTTGGTTTCAAATCCAACTTATTATAACAAGAACAAGCATATTGATATAAAAGACAATTTTGTAAGGCATGTTACTGATGTAGGTGGAGTTGACCTTAAAAAGTTCCACACTTGAGAAAACCATGAAGACATATTTATGAAACTGATTTTGATAGAGAAGCTATAGTGGTGTTTGGCTTCCCTTGGCTTCTAGAAAAGATGATAAGACTCTCCCAAGGAATTAGGAAAATTGTTTTCAAGGTGGATATTTTTAGAATTTGACAACAATTATTAAAGTAAAATGTAAAACTAATTTACTGATATAAATATTGTTGTAGTTATTGTAATGAAGATAGTTTATGACTTAAAAAATAGTTACTAAAACTATTGTAAAGTGCCTACTTCATATGTTGATTCTTAGAGATGAGACAACTATGTTCGAAAACCTAATTGTAAATTTAACCTACAATAAAAAATTATTTTCCTTGCACATAGATGTTTCCTTGACAAATCATCACATTTGTTCCACATAAATGTTATGTAGTGATATATATGTTGTGTGACATTATTCTTGTAAATGATTTTGTAGCAAGTCATTTTATCTAAAATTTTTTAATATCATATATTATTTAAGTTTCTTTTAGGTTTATTTGCTTTAGTTTGGTTAGCATTTATGGAATTATAAGGAAAATTTTAAATTATATAATATTTATACTTCTCTATTTATTTTATTTCACTAGATCTATATATTTTATTAACCTAAACATGATATTGATCCATTAAACACTAAATTATCTATATGAAAAGTAATTTAGTGTATTAATAAAAATTAATAAAACAACATGTTAAAAATATTTTGAATAATTCTAATATTTTTTTTATTAATGTGAATTATTTTTCCTTTTATTTTTTTTTTATTTTTTTTTGTATCCCATCATAACTCAAAAGCCTCCTTGACACCTAGCTACTAGTAAACCTATGTGGTCTAAAGTCAATCATCTTCTTAGTAAACTGGATCACAACTAGGAATTTCAACAAATCTCTCAATTTTCTCAAAACTCACATTCGATCACCAATTAAGTTGCCGAAAACATTTTTTCTTTCATTATATTAGTATTATTTATTTTAGATATCATTTTTTGAGGTTCAACTGTATTAAGAAAGTCATTCAACTACAACCATTTCCATGAGAGGTAGTCGTAACTCATTAATTTCTCATGATTTTTGAATAGTGCACTTAACACATAAATATTCCACTTAGCACTCATTGCATCAGGTGATGCTCATAGAAGAGAAGAAGTGGGATTGAAACTAGTGAAATGAATCACATAGCGTCAATCATCACTTTTGGGGCTTCCACCTGGTAGCCAAGACTTCCCGGGTGACACCCATCCAAGAACTCCCCTGGATCAAGCACGCTTAACTGTGGATTTTTCCCCACAATAAAACCCATTTAGCTTGCTACCCTATTTTCTTTCTTGTGGGGAAAACTCCACAGTTAAGCGCACTTCAACCAGAGGAGTTCTAGGATGGGTGACCACCCGGGAAGGCGTAGTTACCGAGTGAAAACCCCAGAAATGATGATTGACGTATTGTGATTCATTTCACTAGTTTCAATCCCACTTCTTCACCCCTGTGATCATCACCCAATGCAATGAGTGCTAAGTGGATTATTAAAAAAACATGAAAAATTAGTTACTTACAACTACCTCTCAAGGAAATGCTCATAGTTGGATGAATTTCTTAATACAATTAAATCCCGAAAAATGATATCTAATATAATGCACTACATAAACCACTCAATACTTAAATTATTTATTTTATTAATTTTATTAACATAAATAAATTACATTATTTATATAGAATGACATACTGTGTCACATTTAAAATAAGTGAAGTAACTTACTGTATTATTAAAAAAGAAAACTAAATCCTAATTACTATTATAATTAAAAGAGAGAAAATGTACATTTACCCTACCGTGTAAGGTATCCTACCGTAATAACATTCATTTCATTAATTTTGATTTTGATATTGAATTGATAAATATATATAATTTGAGTTATTGAGTTATGCACATGAGTAACTTTTTGAATGGATAACATTCATTACATTAATTTTGACCTTGATAATATATTGATAATAGAGAAAATAACTTTCTAAACAAAATGATCGTGCAATTATGTTATGACTAACTTTGTGAATGGATAACATTCATTTCATTAAGTTTGATCTTGATAATAAATTGATAAATTAGTGAAAATATCTTTTTAAACACAATGATCGTGCAATTATGTTATAAACAATGCATGTTAAATGTGTCACATGTGACATAGATTGCTGGCTTCAACATCAATTAAGAATTAATTGAGTCCATCACCGTTAGAAAAATCCATTAAAGCTGACGGGAACTTCATCAAGCCTTTAAATCACTGCTACCGGGAAGACCTTTCAAATTGCTAAAATAGGTCCGGCCAGAACACCCCTGCTGCCGTGTGTGTGGGGCCGCAGCCCAGCTGATTGTGTGGGCAGACAGCGTATTTCAGACCATATCTTTGAAATATCGGCCACAAACAATCTACGCAATGAGTTGATAACATTCTATTATATTCAAGTCAATGGTGTGAATCAAATCAATGACAATAGTTGTAACGATGATAATGATATTGAATTGAAAAGTGAAATGGGTGGTTTATTTTTTTCCACCCCGTGTTACAGTGCCTCAATAGTCTATTTTGAAGCAGGATAATGATATTGAATTGAAAAGTGACATGGGTGGTTTATTTTTTTGCACCCCTTGTTACACTGCCTCAATAGTCTATTTTGAAGCATGATAATGATATTGAATTGAAAAGTGAAATGGGTGGGTACAGTGCCTCAATCGTCTATTTTGAAGCAAGCCATCTGTGTGGATGGAATTTCTTCATAACCAGAACGACTTTGTTGAGGGACGTCGTGTCGAAATAGGTGTTTTCTTGCTTTTAATCGGACTTAAGATAGATTTCGGATATTTTCATTTTAAACTTTTAGCATCAAACGGATATAGAGTAGTTTCGCATTAACAGTGAAGTTCAACATCACCGACGCACTAAAATTTGGATCATTGGTATGATTATTCGAGTAATCAATTTAGTTTTAGGGAATGTTTAATTTTCATTATGTGGATTTTAGTTATACGTTTGGAAGTTTATAATTGGTATCCGAGACCTAGATTTGATTTTCCCTAACTGAGTTTGAGGGGGTGTTGATTCCCCAGCTACATTTGAGGGGTATTGGAGTAATTACCCTTCTTCTATAAAATCAGCAAGGTGTTAGATTAATCGCCACGCCTCTGTAGAATCTTTAATTCCGACTTTAGAAAACCTAATTACCAATTTGAAAGTTTACTAATACTTGCTAATTTTAATTTTAATATAACCCCAGACCTTTTCATTGACTCATTTTTTATACTGGTGATTTTAACGTTTACACATATTACTACTGTCTGACCATTTTTTATTATATGCAGAAATATATGAGATCCTCGTTTTTTTTATTATATGCACAAGTATATGAGAACCTCCTCGAAAGGTTTTTCCTCTTATTTTGTTGCGAGTTCGATTTAAAAAGAAGAAAGATTATGGTTTCAAATTGAATTGTACTTAAAACTTTGCCTGTTAATTGTTAAAAACTGTGTTTTCGAATGATGACATGCTGAAACGAAACTAAAAAATGTGTTTACAAATGGTAACATGCTTAAAAAAACGTACCCAAAACTTGAGCTATAAAGTCTTACCAAAATGTATTTTCAAACAACATGCTAAAACATAATAACATTAATGTTTTTTCTTAATTTTATACAAATTCTCAGCCTATATATGAAAAATAAAATAATAATGAAAAAAATTGCAAAAAATGCATTTATTAGTAAAATTGAAATGAGGTGAAATTGAAATGAACAGCAAGTTGCTTGTTACAAGGTTCCATTTTGAAACGATTATTCGATAATATGGAAATCATCAAAATTATTGAAAAAAAAATGAAAAGAGAAGTCCTCATATCTGGAAATCATCAAAATTATTGAAAAAAATGAAATCCTGATATTTAGAATAGTGATCACGTACCATTCTTAAATTATTTAAATCAAATCTTTTTTTATTTTTCTTCATAAAAACAAAATGTAGGTTATAGAAATATACATCTTCTGACCTCAATGTGATCTTAGGAAACCAAGTGTGTTTGCCATCTTAAAGAGTTATAGGCTATCCAAAAATTAAACATCTTAAAGCGGTCTCTTATTGTCTTTAAAGGACTATTATCTATCTTTAGATTCATAAAAAGATAGGAAAAATAAACGATATCCTTTTTCATTGCAAAAAAACATAATTTAGAGAAATGAGTTCTCAGAAGACTCTATAGGAGCCAGATATTTAACACTCGATCCTGGCATATCAACCTGTTGCATGCTTTACAATTTCCTGTCGATGCATTCAAGTCGGACGTTCTGGTGGTGCTACTATAGATTGATCTACTGGATATCTCTGCGAATTTCCACCAAAATGGAGGTTGCCTGCGAACCTCCCTCGATCTCTTGGACTGTGACAATCGCATTCACTAATAGACATTTAAGGGTCAGGTATGTGCGAATGGAGTGTTGGAAATGAGAAATTCTGATGCGGGTATTAGTCAGATCAGTTAAAATCGAGCCCGTATCTTCCTCGACCAGTTCAACTTCCTCTTTTTCCCTTGCATCTTGTTCCCACCCCGAGATCAAGGATTTGATATGGCTAGGAGTGCCATCTCAGTAGGCTTGAAATAAATTCTCCATTAGCTTTGTCTTTCCCCTTGGCTTTTTCTTCCTTCTTGGTCGACTAAGCTTTAACCATTGTCTTCAAAACCAAGTGTTCAAGAAAATATCTATGCAAGTGAGAATTGCTAAGAGGACCTGCAGTAGTATGCGACATGGAAATATCAAAGTTACATTAAGTAAAAATAAGATCTTGGTGATTTCTGGGAGCCACCTGGTACTCGATATCCCTAGCAGGAGAGAAACTAGCTTGCGCAGTTGAAAACGCCTTAATAGACAGGCAGGACACGACCTTCCAGAAATTGCGTGCCCACTCTTTGAATTATTAGCTGTAAACCTAATACCATGGAACAGACACAAAAAAACCACATAACTAGCACCAACTACAGAGAAGAATCCACTTTTAATTTGGATAATAACAGCATGAAACACAACAATAGCCCAAAAAACCCAGATGAAGGAACATATAGTAACTTTCACCAGCCAAGAAATTAAATTTATGAAAATTTTCAAAGTAGGACTCGTAGTTTTAGCGAGAGCACTGACCAGATTCCCACCTGAACCATCGCAACCAAACACTATCAACTCACCACTCACAAGAAAATCATTATAGGCCATATGGTCAATTTCCCAAAGGTGTTGACTGCCATATGGATTAGTTACAGAGACATGCAAAGGCTAGAAAAAAGAAGGGAACCAGAGAAGGACGGGAAAACAACAATCTAGAGCCAGAGACAGACATGCAAGGCCATTAACACACCATTCAAAAACTTCTACAAGCAGACATGAATTAATGAAGTTCAACCATACAAGGCTAGTAGAAAAATCAGAGCAAACAAAAGTAACAAAGGCAGTCGTGAATTGAGGGTTGTGGCACTTAATTACGCCCTTCTTAAGAAGGTGAGTGGCCAAACTACCCACCAGAACCCCACAACTAAAATGTATAGAAGAGGAGGCGTAAAATTCATTAATAACCATGCAAGAAACCATAACATATTTAAGAACCAGGTAATCCAAAATAACCAGAACCTTGTTTAACATGGATGGAAAACCATATACATGCTTGATGGCTTAGGTGAGAGGAGAATTCGATACATACCCTTCGAGACACGTTGAAGTTTACAGAGCTCTCCACCGACGGCCTAATTTCTACTTAATGCTCTATGCTCCACCGACTACCATACACCAGAAGACAGCAACAAGAATGTTCATATCATGCTTCCACCTCCCATGATGATACTTTTCCCTATACATTTCTAACATGCCACCTGACGTGCCTAGCTGTTCGACATGCTTCATTATTTATTTCATTAAGCTCCATGGGTGGAGGCGCCCACCGTTGTCAGCACGCATCATCATTGATGTGGGTTTGGGGGTTGTTGTGTACACCTACCACATCTCTCCCCATGTATCTCTCCATGCAGTGCAACTTGCCACCCCGATCGGGGGTTATGCTTTCCATTGTTATCACGATCCCGATCCACTATCTCCTACAGATCTCTGAGACCTGCCTCCTGTAATGTTTGCTCCCATGATTTATCCTTGACCCCGCCATGGTTAATGCAACCCCATTTTGCGAGGAGATCAACTGCCTCGTTACCTAATCGTCTAACATGAGACGAATTTATGTAGCTTATGCTCAACATAATGTCATTGATCTTATGTATAAGTGTAATTTTTGCTCAACTATTGCTAATGTGTTCCTAGCATGCTCCTCTCTGCAAAATCTTGAGAATACCCGTGACCATAGTCTAGTTTCCTTTCACCTCGAGTCGATGATAATGTTCCCTTCTTGCAATTATGAGTCCCTACTTATCCGCATTCATCTTAGCCTCATTATTACTAGCATGAACCAATTCCATAGCATAATTTCTTAGAACTTGGCCTTGGCAGTCCCCAAAAGTCCCCCGTGCCCCTGCTTGACCTGGGCTACCCTTCGAAGCCTAGTCATAATTCAGTTTAATAAAACCTTGTTGTGGTTGGTTGAACTTGTCCCTTACTTTATAGGAAATCAGTTTGGGTTTCCATCATGTTGGTGCCAGCATCTGAGGCTTTATATTTAACTGAGCAAGGATCCGTGCCTCCTGACCCTATACTATACAATCCTCCTGAGCCCATTTTTCTACTAGGATACTCTCTCTTATGTTTTGTACAATTGTTTGCCAAATTTCAGTGGTTCTCCATTTATCATCTCAAAGCGTTCTCCTATTTCTATCCTTCCAAAATAGGAAACCAAAAGACATTGACCAGGCTCTGTTTACTACCGAGCTCTGGGATCCCCCTCGTCTCCAATTTTCAATCGCGTGTTCGATGCTGGCATTATCTCTATCAATTTGTTGGAATAATGTGGATAAGTTTTGCCACATAAGGTCAGCAACATGGAAATGGCTGAGGAGGTGTTCTTGAGTTTCAATGTTTTCTCCACACATTACACAAACCGAGGGGCCCAACATTCGTTGTATCTGCAATTGATCCCAAGTAAGTATTCTACCATGAACGAAAATCCATAAGAAATATTCAATTTTGGGCCAATGTTTGCTAGACCAGACTCTCTGCCATAATCTGTCATCAGGAGGTTTTACATTATTGGCTTTTATGTTGTATGCTTCTTGAGTTGTGAACATGCCATTAGTTTTATAACCCGATCAGAGGATTTCATTGCCAGTAAGTATAGTTAGTTTCCTAGATTGCAGTTCTTTCCCCAGGTTTCACCACTGCTGTGTATTCGAGGCATGTTGACAATGATGCTTCTGTTTCCACTTCCTCCAATACTAATAACTTTTTCCTCCCAACAATGATATACTGATTTGGTATTCACTTGATTTGTGGACAGGAAAATCTCCATTAGGTTGAGCCTACTGTATAATTTTTCTCTTGTCTTCCAAGAGTCCTCCCAAAACAGGGTTGTATTACCACCCCTGATATCCCATAAACTGTGATCTCTGATGAGGTTCCTATTGGAAGAAGCTAAGTTCCATATCCCATATCCTTTAGGAATGTTCTAAACCTGCATCCTATCAAGAGCATTAGGCAGCATTTCATATTTACACTCCAAAATTATTTTCCATAGGTCTGTGCCCCCTGCAACCATCTCCACCACAGCTTTGCTCCCATCACCTGGTTAATAATGTAGGGATCCTGAATACCAAGACCTCCCTCCCTTTTATTCTGAATCAGATTGTCAGAGGAAAGATGAACCCATTTGTCATTTTGTTGAGATCTTTGCCATAGGAAGTTTTTAAAGATAATAGTTATCTCTGTGCAACTGGACTTAGGAGCAGCCATCCCTGATAGTTGGTATATAGGAATAGATTGAAGGACTAATTTAAGTAGGACCACATGACTAAGATCATTTAGATCTTGGAAGGACCAGTTTTGGAGTCGATTTTGGATACGAGATACTTCATAGACACGAAACAAATGCTAAACTCTAGGTTATGAGCCAAGAACTGTTGAGACTGAGGTGCGATGTTTTAAAAGAAGACACTGGATTTTTAATTATTGATACGGGTTCTAGAGGCTGCCATAAACCCCTTAAGAATGGATAGGATGAATTTCTATTCTTTAAGGGTTGCTTGGCAGAAAAGAATAATGTAATCCATGAGCTGCTGATGAGACAGAGTAAGGCCAATCCCCCAAAGATTCAATCATTTGAAAGATCCGCCAAAAAACTTGTGTTCAATATATCTTCCCAGGACTTTCACAGCATTAATAAATAAAAAATGAGATAAGGGATCTCCCTATCTCATTCCCCGAGAGGCATTGAAAGGGTCGGAGGGAGAACCATTGACCATAATAGAAAAATTAGGGGTGGAGGTAAAGGATACGATCCATTGGACCCATCTCTGATCAAAATCATAAGCTTGCAAAATATTTTGAAGGTAGGTCCAACTGAGATGGTCGTAGGATTTAGAAAGTTCTAGTTTTATAAACATGCCTTTGGATTTAAGGGAGCGGAGGAAGTGGATGGTTTCCTGGGCAGTGACAATAACATCAAAGATTTGTTTTCCATTTACAAATCCAGTCTGTTTAGGAGAAATGAGAGGAGGGACAATAGGCCTTAGACGATTCACCATGATAGTAGACATAATTTTGTTGATAACATTATAGAGGGTGATAGGTCTAAAACGTGAAGGAACATCAGAATTCTCATGTTTCGGTATCAAACCAGAGTTCAAAGTGGAATATATCTGTCTTGTTCTTCACGACTCCTCTACCAGGTCGAGGATACATTTGGCAATGAAGGGCCATGTAGCCTGGAAGAATTCATCTATAAAACCATCTTGTCCTGGTGGCTTATTTTTTTCTAAGCCCTTGACGACTTCCTCCACTTCCTTTAGAGTGATTTTCCTAAGTAGGGCCAAATTCTACTCTTTATTGAATACATTGGGTATAAACTTCTTTATTATTGTTATTGCTTCTAATATGTTATGATCAGGTTCCGTTAGGATTTCACTAAAGTGATTCACCAATAGATCCTCCAAATCTAATGTGAAACGAGTCTATTTACTGCAGAGCCTTTGAGAGAGAACATGTGATTGGGTTTACACCTTTAGATCATTGCTCTATGACAAAAGCTAGAATTCCTGTCCCCTTATCTTAGCCACTAAATTCTAGATTTTTGTTTCCACAAATTTTTTTCTTGTTTTCAGCATTATTCTAATTTGATGATGATGATGAAATCCTCCCTGACAGGGGCCTCTCATCTCCCCTGGAGAATCATATATTGTTGAATTTGTTTCATGTGACCCTATAGTTTTTCCTTTTCCTAATGTATGTTCCTGAATTCAGTCTTATTCCATTTCTTAATTTTCAGCTTGATGTCTTTGAGTCAGAGTTGAAAGGTATGCATCCTATTCCTTACTTTAACTCCACTTTCTTCCCACCATATATTGACTTTTTCAAGGACGGTCAGGTCTCTTAACAAAAACACTTCAAATCTAAAAGGCCTCTTCTTATTCCTCTGTTTCATGTCCACCTCCAGGAATATTGGCCAATGGTCTGATCCTATGCAAGGGAGGATAGAGGCTTCATAAAAGATATCTGTACTGATAAGATCTTTAGAAATTAAGAATCTGTCCAAGTGAGACACTACATGATGTGCCCCACTTCACCTATTGTTCCAAATGAATTTATCATTGACACTAGGTATATCAACCAATCGTAGGTCTATTATCATATCTCGAAATAGCCCCATCTCAATCTCATTTCTCAAAAATTCCTCTTTTTTTCTCTTCTATTTGCTTAATCATGTTGAATGCTAACTTATCTCCTTAAATGTGTGGACCATACACAGAGGAAACTAGGATCCAATCATCCATGCCAATTTGTCTAAAGCGTCCTATTAAGATATGTGATAGACCAATCCATCCTTCCACCATAACCTCTGTTGGGTTCCAAAGGATCATTATACCACCTGCACTTCCTAGCGAGTCGATGGCCATTACTTCATATCAAGGATTCAAAATTTATAGAATTCCTTCTAATATTTTCCTTGAGACTTTAGCTTCCTGTAGGAGAACCAGTTGTGGTCTCTCTGTCTTCAATCTTTCCTGCAGTTATCACTTCTTCCCTTTACTATTAAGGCCCATCAAGTTCCAGGAGATCACTATCATTGGGGAACTTTATGAAGTTTTTGGAATACTGTTGAAACTGGTATTACCTTGCTCGAGATAACTAAAATTTCCCCAGCCGTCTGAAGATATTCTTGCGAAGACTTTATTCCTTTATTTTTCCCTACTTTGGTTTGGGTAGTGATTTCCAGACTATTTCCTTTTGGAGTATTGGTCCAATTTGCCATTTCATTTTGTCTTCGTTCTTGAGAAGTTAAGTATTTCTCTAAATTTTCTTTCTATAGAGTCTTTTGATCATCACAGATAAATCTATCATCAAGATTTCGCCATTCTTGAAAAAAAAATTTCATAACCATTTCTTTCATGCTTAGATCATCCTTACTGATGTCTACCTCCATATCCACTTGATCTAGAATATTTGGTTGTTCTTCTTTGTCATTCGGCTCTATTGGAACTTTTAATTTAGCCTTCGAAGATTTTGGACTAGCATTTCGAGGTCCTTCTACAGGAAATTGTTCAATTTCTCTAAGATTGTATTCCGTTTCTTGTAAGATTTCAAATATGTTTTGATTATTTTTGTGCTTTGGTGGGTTTTTTTGCTGGTTTTCACATTGTTTGCCGGTCCATTTTTTACTCGTAACTGTCTTGAACCATCATCCTTCTCCAAGGGGCTTCCTCCTCCCTCCCGTTGCTTTCCTTCTAGTTGATCTAGGTTATTAAGGGTGCATTTTTTGAATAAATTGCAATATTCATGGCACAATATACATATAAAAGGGGTATGTTCATAGTCGATAAGATCTTGCGATATCTCTCCTTCATATTCCAATTCTATAGATTCAAGGAGAGGCTCCATAATATTCATATAAACGCAAATATGGGAAAAAGAAGTATACCTTCCGTGATGTGTCATTTCAGCTATCTTCACAAATATGCTGAGAGAATTGCCAATACTTTGTAGTATCTCTTGATCCTAGAAATCAACATGTAGAGAAAAGAGCCGCACCCAAACTGGTGCCGATAGGAATTTCTCTTGATCATGGTTGTAGCATTCCTCCCATTGCTGAAGAAACAAGCTTGCATTGCAATAGAAGTATAGTCCACCTTCGAAAATCATTTCTTCATCCAGAAGATTTGTAAATATCACTATAAAGATCCCCCTAGCCCCAAACTTGATATCAATGTGTCCTTTCGGTTTCCATTTGAGTTGAATCCATTTAGAAGATCTTTCTTAGTTGGATAAATACCTATGAATTTGCATATTAGGGCATGATCCTTCATATACCCTCTGTATTGGTCTAACTTAATGGGTAGAATGACAAAGCGAGGCTTCTTTGTAGCTCATGGAAGAAATTGGCCTCTATTTTTTCCCTGCCATTGAGCTCCCAGCACTGGGATTGTATTAGGGCCAGCCCACCCCCCCCCCTGTAGGCTTGTTTTCTTACCACTATAATCTCCCGTCATTACATTATGGTAGGAGGAAATCTCAACCCCCTGTGAAGACGCCCCCATGCTACCTTATAGTTGTGTTGCTCCCTTGAAATCACCGTTGTGAGAAAAGTAGGTCTCAGAACCCTAACTCGATTCTCTCCCTCATCATGTTTTGATTCCATTCGAAAAAATATATATAGATAAAATTACTGTCAATCTTATCATACCAAAAATTTAGGAACCTTCCATTACCGGTAACTTGAATGAATAGACGTGAAATTTATCCATTCATTTTTTTTTACCTGTCACTTTTGACGTAGTCATGTATGTCAGAAAAATTAAAATACATTTTGTACAACGTCGAATTCCAAGGCTGGCATCGACTATCGCGACTGGTCCCCAACGTAGCATTTTTTTTAAGCACACATGTATGAGCCAAAGTATTGAACAGTTTATGTGCAGGTCAATACCATCGTGTAGCTATTGGAATTTATTCAAAGTTTGTAAAACGATTGAGGGCACAATAAACCTGTCATCAACACACCCTTTCTAGTTTAATACTTCCATGTGTTATCGTTATTCAAAGTTTGTAAGATGATTGAGGGCACAATAGTTTGGTCCTAGTCTTCTTAGTTTAATATTTCCATTTGTTGTCATGAGTTATTATTGAGAGTTATCAAGGTTCAATTGTTTCTTATGTATGACTTGTAGTCGTGATCTAGAAGTGTGGAATTCAGAGATTTATGTCATATATATGTATAACTATTGTGACCAATAAATATATCACATTGTGTGTGTTTTGTGTTGTTTGTAATCGCTCTTTGATCTCTCTATTTTCTGACATGGTATGAGAGATGGTTCAACCCTAACTCCCACGACCAAGCAATATTATCCATGATACTCCTTTGGACATAGATTAGTTTAATAGAGTGCAATCTATTGTTTGTGTGAGTATTTTGTGTGAATATTTGATTTGTGTGTGGATTGGGAATAATTCCATCCAAAGGAGAATTCTGAAGATGAAGCGTTTTTGTTGTTCTATGAAGTTCCATTGTGGACAAATCTTTGTAAAAGAAGAGGAGATATCGTTGTGAAGAAGTTGGATCAACATAGATTTGGTTTGATCTATTGTGGATATACAATTGGGAGCAATGCCTACATGTTTTGAAAGGTGGTTCTGGAGATTATCAGATGGTGCAAGATGTACTGTTGAATGCTAGCATTTATCATCCTAGATCTACGCTAATAAAATATTGTGGTAATGTTTATGCAGAAATCAAGATCCAAACGCTGCAGATTTGATTGAAAACACTAATATTCATATTTATTGTGTTTTGTGAGTTGAAGTAGTTTTCTATTCTCGTTATAAAAAGGGTGGGTGGTTATTAAACTAGAAGCCAAGTGTCTGAAACATCAATTCTTGTGTGCTTTTATTGGTTATAAAAAGGGTTGGTAGTTCTTAAACTAGAAGACCCGCTCTCCGAATCATCAATTCTTGTGTGTTGGTAAGGTCAAGTTGTTTGATCGACTTTTGAACACATTGAATATCCAGACCTCCATCCTGTCCTAGCAATTGATGGATAGCCAAAAGCGAAATATCCGACACATGGTGGTTGATCCGACTCTTATCGTGGAAGCCCTAACGAGCCAAACAATCAGTATTGTTGATCTTACAAAGTTCATCAATGATGGTATGGTGAAAGAGTGATGCTTGAGAGAATCGAGAGTGGATGTGAGTGCTATATGTTTTTGATGTAAACATTAAGCGAGATTATTAGAAGTAATGCTTCCATGTGTTGTCATGATTTATCATTAAGAATTCCAAGTATGAATCTCGAAGTTGTTATTTCCTATATATGGGTTGTAGTCAAGATCTCAAAATAAGAAAGTTAGATATTTATGTACTATATATGTATAACTATTATAATCAATAAAAATATAAAAGTGAGTGTTTTGCGTTTTGAACCTTTCGCCTAAATATAATAATATACTCTGACCTACGGAGAAGGCCGCGAAATATAACGATAAACACTCACATTGGGAGAAGGCGGTGAAGGAATAGTGAGAGGCGGCTAACGAATAGTCCACTATTCCTATTCCTATTCCTCTTATAAGTATTAGCATTCCATCGCATATTTCCTAGTAGTGGTCTTCCAACTATCAGAGTTCTGGATTTCCCATATCGACTGACATTCCCTTTTCTTGCGAATCCAATAGTATCATATCGTTTGTGTTAACGGAGCTACGATCCGATACCATATCCTTTGTCTGCTAAGACTGAGTTTTATGAGGAAGAACCCTACAATGGCTCTCCTAATTATGATCTTGTCCCTGCTCATTGCAAGCCGCAGCAGCGGCAGGTTGCTCGTGCAGAATAACCTGTTTATAACCCTCGACAATCCTTCAGACCTTGATCCCATTCGCAATGCCCTTGTCGGCAATGGCGCGTGCTTACACACTGTCGACTGTCACGTGGAGAGTGGCGCGGTGCAGTATCATGAAGAGAGAAGCCTCTCGTTTGTAAAGAGTGCCAGTGCCACCCGTGACAACATTTTAACGTTCAGCCATAGCCCAGGTTTTCAAAAGATCGAGATGCCCCACTTGCCTGCAGATTCGGCCGGGAAAGCCGAGCGTGATCTCAATTTAGTAACGAACGGCGAAGTATCACCGTCCGAACCCGGACCTACCGTAAATTCCTCGGTAACCGAACAACCGCTCTCCACATCCATTAATACTCCTGCGGTCGCTGACATGTTTCTTCTCCAAGCAAAGAAACATGGGCAAAATGGTTTCTTCTCCAAGCCAAGTAAGATGCGCAAACTGGGTTCTTCAGCTCCAAGCCCAGGGAAAGGCCACGGAGCGAGAGCTCATTAATGGGTGTTATCATGGCACACGATCTTAGAGCGTTGTTAAGAGCAACTTATGAGCTTCCGGTTATGTTATGTTTCTGCCTCTATTAAACTCAATAGCATAGATTTACATAGATTTTACTTACAGCTTTGATGTCGATAACATATATTTTATTTACAGCTTTGATCTGCATTATGTGATGTATTTCTTAACCCGTAGTACAATATTTTTGTATTATCTGAAAACATCTTTCAAGCTTTAATATAAGGATTTATATATTACCTCTAATTTAATGGTATTTTTTAATGTGAAAACATCCTTTAATGCTAGGGTAGGGTTCATTTCTTAACTGTAATGTATTTTGATAGAAGGGTTCGTTCTTTTTGTTGACAAATTTAGCATGTAAATTATTTAGTTTATATTTAATTGTGTATTTATTTATGTAGGATATTTAGTTTATGTTAAACTAAATTTTCATGTTTTATGTGTATTTATATATAAGAAAATATCGAATTATAGGTTTAATATATATATATATATATATATATATATTAAAAAGAAATACTTAAATCTTTATATTATAAATATAAAGGGGTGTCTAGGCTAGAAATTTCTCAATTTCATTCATTCATATATATATATATATTTTAATAGTGACATTGTTTTCACTCATCTAAAAAATCGAGATTCTATGCCTATGACTTTTCGTGCTAGCTATTTTAAATAGATGTCTCTCAAATCGAGATTCTATGCCTATGACTTTTTGTGCTAGGTATTTTGAATAGATGTCTCCAAAAATATTTATAGAAAACTCTTAAGAGAAACATATAATTGCAAATCATCATAAAATTTCAAAACATAATAGTTTATTTAGCATTGGACAACCTTGTCTCATTAACTTTTACCCAATGCTAATCTTCAACATCTGTGACTTAGTGCTCCAAATCCAGTGTTATTTTGATTATTTTCATTTCTAGTTCCTCACTAGTCTCTCTGACCATACCAAGGTATTGTTTTCTCCTATGTTGACACTTTTCTCCACATTCACCAATCTTATGCCAATGGAAAACAATTTAGTTAGTAGTTCTAAGTGCACTTTTTTATAATTACATTAGTTTGAATTTCTAATCCATGATTCTCAAGTGCATATGTTTCTCCTTTTCCTCTAGATTATTCCTCTATTTTGTAGGTTTCAACATAACTTTTATTGCATCCAATAGTCGTTCCAAAACTTGGTTCATTTTCTCTTGCGATTGATTGAAATACACAATATTAGTATCCTCCATGATTGTTTCTCAATGCCATGCCTCATGTCAAATCATTCCAATTATTATGAATCTCCTTGGTTGTCTATCCAACACTTGTAGCCCTAAACCATTTATTATCCTGTAATGACTGACGTTGAGAAGTATAAATTGTTGAAATTTGGTTACCAGAGGATAGGTGGTTCCCTAAGGCTTTGATCTTTGGCCTAGACAAAAGTGTCCAAAAAGAATTTAATTTATCTCCTAAAGCGACTTTATATGTTATAAAGTCAAATCTAATTTAAAAGTGACTTTAAGTGATAAAGTTACTAAGTCTAATTTTAAAGTGGTTTTAATAAAGTCAATGTGAAATTAGAAAGTGAATAGTGACTTTGGAAATAAATGACTAATAGGGTCTTTATTAAAGTGGGGTGAATTAAAAAATAGAAAGTGAGATTTTAATGAGCATTTAATCTCAACCTTAAATCTAAAGCTATCTCAGCCATTGGATTTAGGGATTCTCCAAAAGTCAGTTAGGGTTAGGTTAAAGGAGGAAAATGAGAGAAAATATCATTAATTCTTTCATGAGAAGACTGAGAGAAGGAGGAGAGAGAGCTAGAGAATTTATGAGCTTGAGAAGGTGAATGACAGGAAGAGTTCAACAGTTCGTACACTAGCAAGAGGCTACACATTTTTCGAGGAAACAAATCCGTATAGCAACATAGTTTTCAAGGCAGTAGTTCGTACAACAACTTGAGGCAAATTTTTCGAGGAGAAGGACAACACAAAAATCAAGGAGAAGGTACAGCAAGCAAAAGGCACTAATTTCAAGGTTACTGGGCATAGTTTTCGAGGCAATAAGCATGAATTTCGAGGATGAATTTTTGTTGTGCTTTTCCATACAGTCTGTATAGCTAAGTATTTGGCACAATTTTCAAGGCTTTCATTTACTGTAATAAATTTCTGTTTTGAATATTTTGCTAATTCGACACATTTTCCAAGGTGGAGGCAAGCACGGAAAATGAGATAAGTTTGTACATTTTTTGCTGGGAATTTTTCCTATGCATTTCACTTATCCGTAAAAGCTTTTTTCCAGAAATAAAGAGAAGCTTTCGAACTAGTTTTCCCCAAGAGTTGTAGGGGGTTTTTCCAGGGTCATATTGACCAAAAATCAGCATGTCCAATTTCTGTGTGTGGCTGATTTATTTTTCTGAGTTTTTATTTTTGCATTTTCAGCATTGTGAAAATTCAAGAATTCGTGTTTTCAAAAGATATTTATTTTTTCATCTTGTTGAATGTATGGTTATGGGAATGGGAATTTAACTATATGAGAGAAATAAGGAGAAACTGAAAACAATGGTGGGTCTTAAAATTTCTACATGGTTTAAAAGCTAGTTTGCTGAAAAGTGCAGTTTCGGATAGGAAAGAGAAAATTTTAGAGCAAGTTGATTTTTCACACAGAAATTAGAACCTTTACTGCAACAGTGTTATTTTCAGTTTATTAGGACATCAAGCATGTATTTTGGCTTGAAGGTGGAGGATAAGTTCGATGGGAATATCAACTACAGTGTATGGAATGAAAGAATGCGGTGCATCTTTGAGGCTGCAGAAGTTTGGGATATAATGGTGCATACCCAACAATGCCCTGTTAATGTGCCTTTTGACACTGTTCAGTTGGAAAAATTTAATAAAAATAATAATAAGGCCAAGAGACTGATTCTGGATGGTATTATAGACCATGTCGTTCCTCATGTGAGAGGAAAGAGATTTTCTCATGAGATGTGGACAACCATTACCAATATCTACCATAGTACCAATGAGAACAGAAAAATGGTCCTAAGGGAGACGCTGAAGGAAATTAAGATGGATAAGACTGATAGTGCTATTTCATATGTCACAAAGATCACTAATGTGAGAGATGAGTTGGCAGCAGTTGGAGGGGTCGGTCCACCCACTGAGTTGGTGCAGATTATAGTGAATGGTCTTCCCAGTTCATGGCTAAACTTTCCCGATGGGATTTGTGCACGTAAGACCCTTCCCACCTGGGAGAGGTTCTTGGATGATTGCATACAAAATGAAATCAGAAAGATCTATCTTGGGGCAGCCAAACCAATTGAGTAGGATGAGGATGTAGCATTGTTAGCAAGAGGCAAGAAAGGCAAGGGAAAGAAGCAAGCTTCCACAAGTGGTGGTGGAGGCAAAGGAAAAGGTAAAGGCAACCAAGGTAAAATGCAGAAGGACTATTCCATGGTGAAGTGTAGGAATTTCCAGAGCATGGGACACTATGCATTTGTTTGTCCAGAGAAGAAGAAGAAGGGGAAGGACAAGAGCATGGCAGCATCAGCAGAGATAGAGGACTTTTCAGAGAGATTTTATTGAGAGTTTGGGTTCATTGCTTGTGAGTCCACTAGTGCAGGATCACCTGCAACAGAGGTTGAGAGGGAGTGTACATTTCCCTCCAATAGCAGAGCATCTTCAGGTATTTGGTATTTTGACAGTGGGGCTTCACGTCATATGACAAGAGTCCGTGAGTAATTTTCAAAGCTTTCAGAGAGTGGCACTGATATAGAGGTAGTACTTGGAGATGACAACATTGTTAGAGAAGACGATGTGGGGACATTGACATTTGATAGGGAACCCAAACCTCCCTTGAAAGTGTCGGATGTTCTATATGTGCTAGGGATGAGGAAGAACCTCATATCCATCTCAGCATTGGAGGATAGAGGATATCAGATATATTTTAGTAAAGGATAGGTGCTTGTATATCCCAGGGGTGCTCTAGCTAAGTCAGCTAGAGTGATTGGTGTACGCCATTCAAAGGTGTACAAGTTTTCATTTCAACCCCTTTTGGCATTGAGAAGTAGTACTAGCAGTAGTGCTAGCAGTTCAGAGCTGTGGGAGATTTGGCACCACAGGATGGGGCACATGTATCATGGAGCCTTGAGGATATTGCGGGAGATCACTACATGTGTGTGAGATTTCAGTATTGAACACATTAATGCATGTAGAGGATGTGTTATGGGAAATTTTTCCAAATCCCCTTTTACTAACAGTGACAGCAAATCGATTGGGATACTTGATTTTGTTCATACCAATGTGAGAGGTCGGATGTCTCATGTTTCCTTGAGTGGATATGAGTATTATGTTTTATTCACTGATGATCACTCCAGGAGAACTTGGATTTATTTCTTGAAGACCAAGAGTAAGGTCTTCAAGCGGTTTCATGAGTTCAGAGCTCTTGTGGAGACTCAGACAGGTCGAAAGATCAAGTCCCTGAGGTCAAAAAATGGAGGTGAGTAAACCCTTGGTGAGTTTGTTGAGTATTGTGCAGAGGCAGGCATTAGGAGGGAGTTCATAGTTCCTTACAACCCCCAACAGAATGGGGTTGTAGAGAGGAAGAATAGATCCATCATTGGGGTTGCCAAAGCCATGTTACATGATCTAGGGTTACCATTATTTTTGTCGGCAGAGGCCTACAATAATGTTTTATTATTTTATAACATGAGTCTGCATCATGCCTTGGGGCATGTGACTCTAGAGGAGGCTTTTTCTAGCAAGCCTGATATTGGTCATTTTCATATCTTTGGGTGTATTGCATACTCCTATGTACCCAAGGAGAAGAGGACCAAGCTAGAGCCCACCACATAGAAGGGTATCTTTTTGGGCTACAATGAGACCTTGAAAGCCTTTCAAATTTATATTGCTACATAGAGGAGAGTTATTGTTAGGTGGGATGTGAAGTTCAAGGAGGACAGGGCTTTCAGGAGCTCACGAGAGTTAGAGTATCTGGATCGGCCAGACCCTCAGGAGCAATTGAGTCAGGCGCAAGGATCCAGTGGGGAGGTATCAGGAGGTACATCGATTACAGTGTCAAGTCCGTTAGTGAGCAATGGCTTGCAGAGTTAGAGGGGTGGTGCTTTGGACAGCATGCAGAGCAGTCCGTAGAGCAGTCCACTAGGTAGTCCATTAATGGACAGTTCACACGGTACTTCAACATCGACAGGTTTAGGTTCAGGTAGGAGGAAAGAAGATAGAAATTCAAGAGTTCAAGCTCCTGATGAGGCTGAGGATTTTCATTCTCTAGTGGGAGAAGTGTTCTCAGGGAAAAGGAAGCCCAAGTGGCTTCAGGATAACTTAAGAGAGGCGACATGTGTTGCTAGGCCGAAGAGACCGGTCAAAGAGAGAAAACCACCTGAGAGGATTTGTAGCTATATGGCAATGGTTTCCAACATTGGTGATTCTGAGCCTTCTAGCTATGAGGAGGAAGCTAGCCAATAGGTTTGGAGAGAGGCCATGGAGGAGGAGTATTCTTCTATCATGAAGCATGATGTTTGGGAGGTGGTTCTGAGACCGGAGAGAAAATTCGTGGTTACTTCCAAATGGCTTTACAAGGTAAAGCATGTTGCAAATGGCAGCATTGAGACCTTCAATGCAAGGTTTGTGGCTAGAGGGTTCTCCCAAGTATAGTGAGTAGATTATGAGGATACCTTCTCTCTGGTGGCTCAATATACTTCGATTCACTCCATGATATCGATAGCGGTAGAGATGGGTTGGAAGATCCACCAGATGGATGTGAAAACAACATTTCTCAATGGATTCATATAAGAGGAGGTGTATAATGAGCAGCCATAAGGCTTTGAGGTGCATGGGAAGGAGTCCCATGTATGCAGACTAAAGAAGCCCCTTTATGGCCTGAAGCAAGCTCCTAGAGCTTGGTACTTGAGGATTGATACTTACTTCCAAGAGATCGATTTCACAAATAGTGATGCAGATCTGAACCTATAATTTATTGTGATAGGTGAGGATCCTCTCATTCTGGTGTTGTATGTGGATGACTTGGTCATTACAGGTGTAGAGAGACTCATAGAGGGCTGCAAGAGAGATATTGCGTTGGAGTTCAAGATGAAGGGCATTGGCTTGATGCATTATGTTTTAGGTTTGGAAGTGTGGCAGGAGGAGGGGAATTTCTTCGTGGGGCAGGGGAAGTATATTGTGGACATCCTTGGCAGATTCCACATGGAGGATTGTAGACCCATGTCGACACCGATGATCACCAACTGGAAGAAGCTTCACGTTTCAAATTCTGAGTTGGTCGATCCGACATTGTATAGACAATTGATTGGTTCCTTGATGTATTTTGTCAACACTAAACCAGATATATGTTTTTCACTCAACAGGATGAGCCAGTTCATGTGTGAGCCTAGAAGGGCGCACTGGGTTGCTACAAAACACATTTTGTTGTACTTGCAGGGGACATTGGAGTATGGTATCGATTATAGGCACATAGATTGAGTGATATTGGTAGGCTACAATGATTCTGATTGGGCAGGTTGTGCTTTTGATAGGAAGAGCACTCCAGGGTGTTGTTTTGGGTTGGGTTCGATAGTTGTGTCGTGGTTCAGCCAAAAGAAACAATCAATAGCATTGCGTTTAGTGGAAGAAGAGTACGTGGCATCCAATCTAGCTAGTTGTGAGGCCATATGGCTTCACAAGATGTTGTTTGGCTTATTTGGTCAGTTGTTGAGACCTTCAGTGATATACTGTGATAATCATAGTTGCATTAAACTCATGGAGAATCCATTATTTCATGATATATCAAAGCATATCAGCATCATATATCACTTCATTAGAGACTATGTTTGGAAGGGAGCTGTAAAGCTTGAGTATATTTCCACTGATGAGCAGGTTCTAGATATATTTACCAAAACCTCACCACAGGGCAAGCATATCTACTTCAAAGACAAGATAGGTGTGGTGAGGAACACGTTCCTCGGTAAGAGGGAGTGTTGAAATTTGGTTACGGGAGGACAGGTGGTTCCCTAAGGCTTTGATATTTTGCCTAGAGAAAAGTGTCCAAAAAGAATTTAATTTTTCTCCTAAAGTGACTTTATAAGTTATAAAGTGAAACATAATTTAAAAGTGACTTTAAGTGATAAAGTTACTAAGTCTAATTTTAAAGTGACTTTAATAAAGTCAATGTGAAATTAGAAAGTGAAAAGTGACTTTGGAAATAAATGACTAAGACGATCTTTATTAAAGTGGGGTGAATTAAAAAATAGAAAGTGAGATTTAAATGAGAATTTAATCTCAGCCCTAGATCCAAAGCTATCTCAAAAATTGGATTTATGGATTCTCCAAAAGTCACTTAGGGTTAGGTTAAAGGAGGAAAAGGAGAGAAAATATCATTAATTCTTTCACGAGCAGATTGAGAGAAGGAGGAGAGAGAGCTGGAGAATTTTTTAGCTTGAGAAGGTGAAGGAGAGGAAGAGTTCGGTAGTCTGTACAACAGCAAGAGGTTGTACATTTTTCAAGGTAGCAAGAGGCTGCACGTTTTTTGAGGCAGCAAGTCCATACAACGGAGGCACAGTTTTCGAAACAGCAGTCCGTAGAGCAGCTTGAGGCACAGTTTTGAAGGATAGGGACAACACAAAAATTGAGGAGAAGGTATAGCAAGCTAAAGGCACAGATTCTAAGGTTGCTAGGCATAGTTTTCGAGGCAGCAAACACGGATTTTGAGGAGGAAGTTTTGTTCTACTTTTCCATAAAGTTTGTATATTCTATGTGGGTGTACAATGAAGTATTGGGCATGGTTTTCAAGGCTATTATTTGCTGTAATAAATTTCTGTTTTGAGGTGGACGCAAGCACGAAAAACGAGATAAGTTTGTACATTGTTTGCTGGAATTTTTTCCTATACATTTCACTTCTCTGTAAAAGCTATTTTCCAGAAATAAAGAGAAGCTTCCAAACTGGTTTTCCCCAAGAGTTGTGGGGGGTATTTCTAGGGTCATATTGACCAAAAATTAGCGTGTCAATTTTCTGTGTGTCGCTGATTTATTTCTTTGAGTTTTTATTTCTGCATTTTCAACACTGTGAAATTTCCAGAATTAGGGTGTGAATTTGTGTTTTCCAAAATTTTTGAGTTATGGGAATGGGCATTTAACTATATGGGAGAAATAAGGAGAAAATGAAAACCAGAGTGGTTCTTAAAATTTCTACATAGATTCGCCCTCCCCATTAAGACGCCATTCAATGGTCTTTAATTTTGTTCCTTCCAAATCAATGCCACTAATACCATAGATTGCCTAGTTTGGATATTGAGAATGATAAGAAATTATAATGTGGGGATAAATTAAACCCATTCTAGGATGATAAGACAGATTGAGCGCCTGTATTCACCATTTTTCAGTTGTTGATGTTTGAACCTGCATCCACTTTTATGTTCTCTATATTGAATTCATGCACCAGGTGTTAATTCCATTATTCCTATGGTACTCCTCCATAGAAATAGATGATTTGGGGGCATAAATGGGTTATCATTCCTTTCTAAAAAATTGTGAGCATGATACCTTAATCAGGTCATTTTATGATGGGTTGAATTGAGTTTACCACATATTAATCTTTGAACAATTCCCTCGGCTATAGGGGTCATTTTAGAGAGGATAGCGTTCCACAATATTCATGGTATAGGAAGATAAGTTATGATGCTTTGATTCTTCTACATTAGCCCTTGTTCCCTTGTGGTTCTTTTCTTTGGAAGATTGTCGACCTATGCATTTAGATGTCTATACAAGTGATAAAACTCTGTGTTCAAAATATTGAATTTGCAATGAAATCCTTTATAGGATGGGAGGAAGGGTACTAGTAGAGCTTCCCCTGGCTTTTTGAACTTTTCAAATCATGATCATTGAGTCATTGAAGAAAATTAACTTGGGAATTTCACTTTCTATGGCTAATTCCAATCCTTTCCATAGTTTTAAAAATTAAATTAGCTTGGTTATTAGTTGAGATACCCAATCCCCAAGAAAATTGCAGCTATATTTTTTTTTCAGGGATAAATATAACCCTTCCCGCTCTTACCATCCCTAGATTTCCTTTCGAGGCTCCATTGAAAAATAGATAATGTCGTTCTTTACTTCACCATTTTTTGAAATAATGTGGATCCTTTCGTACACAATAGTAATTCCTTATATTTGGATGATAATTAAAGCTTCTTGCATGATATTAGGGTGTGCCTACTTTGATCTAATATTTTTTGAATAGTGATAATTCTTCCAAATCAGACTTATTATATCCATGATTTCTTACACACTCGAATAATAGACATGTTTCTTTACTTGCCACTAATCTGTGAATGAGTAAATCCCCCTTAAAAATTGATTTGTTTTGGGCATGCCGACTTGAATAAAAAATATACTTTTGGGAAGGACTCTAAACATCAAGATGATAAATAATTTTCTTTTTTTGGTCAAGGGAGTTTAGTCCAATTTTCAAATGTATTGACCCACATTTCTATAATATTTCAACGTGAGTTACTTATGCAAATATTTACTACCAAAGAAACAAGGAAAAGGGAAAATGCCTTTACAAATGAGGGATGTTATCTTTTGTATCTTACAAAAGACACATATTGAGGGAGCTTTGATATTCCTTTTTCTAACATTCTCAACTGTCTCGATTTTAGCGTGAACCAATTCCAAACAAATGGTATTAAATTTATGGATTTCATTCCTCTTCCATATCTTGCTCCATAACATGTTTGGTGTAGGGTATGGTAGCATTTTCACTAACGTATTATACAATTCTTTAACAATATATATTTGATGGGAAAAAATCTTTCCTCTAGACAATACAAATATAGGACATAATCATTTTAGGATATGATCAATTTATCCCCTTATGAATCAATCTTTATTGGTAGATCCGGTCTTGAAAAACCTTTCAATGCACCTTGTGTACTTGATTGTGAGACTTCCTTTATCCTTACACCTCGTTCAAACTCCATCTAGCTTTCTAGTTCATTGATTTATTCTCAATCTCCCAACAGTCCTTATGAAGGGAGACTATCCCTGAATAGATTTATATGGGCTCCATTACCATATCACAAACTTAGATATGCTAGTACTATTTGAGAAACCTCTTTCAATATATTCCATATCTTAGATCCCATTCCTTTCCAATATTTTTTTTAGCTATAAGAATTATGTTTTGGTGGAAGTATTTATGTAAGAAGTTTTGTTTCCATCTTTCCTTGGAGTCAGATAGTAGACTCCAAAATATTTTGGCTTTGAGCGCAAGATTCATTAGGTATGGATCTTTGATCACTATAAATACATATATTTTGGGGAGTCAAATAATGTTCTAGTGGATGAAATGAAATATTTTTCTCATTTTATTTGCCCCCTTGCGAAAAAAAAATTCATCTTAATGCTCCAATCTTATTAACAACTCTTTTAGGGAAAGGGTGCGAGAGAAAAAGTAGATCGACAATGAGAATAAGACAGACATAATCAGTTTTTTTCGAGCCACCATATTAATCCATTATGTTCCCCATGATTGTATCATTTTTTTAACCTTTTGAAGAACTTCATCTCACTCTCCCATATTCATTCTTATTTTATGGAAAATTATCTTCTACACATAGAAGTGAATCCCTTAGATCTAGTGGCTGGCCGAAAAAAAAAAAAAAGGATAATTCTTTCCTTAGAGAAATTAATAAATGGAGTAAACGCCTACCTAAATTCCAATGCTAGTTGTCCTCTTCTCTTGGCTTTTATACTTTAGGTCCGGTTCCAATTATTATAAATGAAACTTGCAAGACAATCATAACAAATAAGAGAACTACAAGACAACCATAGCATAAACTAATATGTATATTCAATGAGTCAAGTGGTCATTGAAATACATATGCATAAAATATTTACAAAGTGTGGGAAATAAATTATTCTTGTATTAATGAAATGTAGAAGAAGATTACAACCTTTTTTATATTTATTTACAATGTATAATCTCCCACCAAACTTTTCCTTCCTTAACAATAAGGCTAACCTTGAATCACAACACAAGGATGGTAATGGATCCTTAGGTAAAATAAACATCATTAATACATAGCTAAGAGTATCCAAAAGGTAAACTTGACTCAATGGGAGGAAATCGATTTATAGGGTAACAGTGGTAGTTTAGGATTTTCCAATCTAGTCATGAGATCCACATGTGAAGGAGGATAAAATTTAGGGAGAAGAGATAAGACCAATAATATAGGATAGGATAGAAATTCAAGATATATGTTCATGGTAAATGGTTAAAACCACCTTAGAAGCTTTTGGAAGGAGAAGCTTCATAACTATTTTTTATTTTTCCTGGAATTCTGAAATCATGGCATCTGGAAAGTAGAGAAACCTGCATTGGTAATGTAGGGTGCTTAGTTATGAAACATGTGACCATCACATATGGACTGAAAGGTAGAATTTTTTCGGGCCAAAAATGAGTTTTTAAGATGATAAACCCAGAATTCTTGGTTTTTTTATAGAACCAGTGCTTGAGGCTTTTAAAATGGATAATACCAAGGTGTAAATAATGTTGATTAATTTGGTTTCTAGACAATTTGAATCAGTGAAAAAAAATGGTCTGTAAAATTCTCCTAGATAGGTGTGAAGTCCTAGATATTTAAATAATTTCCACTTAAATTCCATTGGAAATTTAAGTCAATTGAGGGTCCCTCTCGACGTGGTTTCACAAAAATTCCAACAACGCAACTAACTCTTCCTTTTATTAACCAAGAAACCCAAATGGTACAAATAGGAGGTTAGTAATCCTTTGAATCACTTTGTAATGATTTTTTATGCTCCTCCTAGTAAGAGAGTGTCATATGAAAATTGTGAGCAATTCAATTCCTTGAAATTCCCTGTGATGATTAGACCCATCAACCACCCTTTTTTTCTTTCCCGTTCTAAATTTATAATCATGTTTTCAACAACCAAAATGTACAAAAGAGGAGAAAGAGGAAATACTTTCCTTAGACACATTGAGGCCATAAATAAGGACATCAGTCTATCATTTACTAAGGGAACTACCTAAGGGGCACTTATATAAGCTTTTATCCACCTAATAAATTTAGTGTTAAGTCCAAATTTTCCATGGTTGAAAATAAGAAGGAATGTCCTACAGAGCCAAGTGCATTTTCCATATCCAATTTGATAACATTAGCTCACAACCCCCTCTCTTTTGTAGAGTGGATTCATTCTTTTACCAAAATAGTTCAATATTTGGTGTTGTTGCATGAAGCTCCCTTGGTTTTCTAATAATATTCTTGGCACTATCTTTTTCAATCTATTTGCTAATACTTTAGTAAGGATCTTATATACGACATTGTGAAGTGATATTGATCTGAAGTAGGAGAAATTTACTAGATTTGATTCTTTAGCGATCAAATACAAGAATGTGGAGTTTTTTCTTCCACAAAATTTGTCCTTCTATAGGGTCTGATTTAGCATTTATATGATTTACTTTGTATTTAATGATGACCCTTTCTAGTTAAATGACACATTACCATAATAAAATGTTTATGTCCGAGTTAAATTTACCTCTACACAGATCTTAGCACATGTGAATTGATAACCCTTGGGCTCAACACGATCTAGATATCTACACATGTCATTTCCAATTATTCTCAAACAATGATCGCTCCAACAGGATAATGGGAGCCTTAGAAATTTTACCAAGACTCGCACCACATTGGGTATATCGTCATTTGGGTTGAATTCTTATGACAAAGTATTTAGATACATTCCTCTTGCTGCAAAGAAGTATTGATCGTTCTAGAAAGTTACATCTTTATCTTCTTTGAACTCAAATAGGAAGGCGTCAAAACCATATCCATAGGTGTAAAATTCAATGTTTTATTTCATCATTGGTTTCCAAGTCTTTCTTAGCTATTGCTCCATAAATATGGGAGATGGCCGCATTCTAGTAAATTCTCCAACTAATGCTTGATTTGAAAAATATAGAGAGGTTCGACAAAATCCAAAGGGGAGCGCCACCAATGGTCTATTTTCCACTTATTTTTTACGAATTAGGACTCATATTCTTTCATCCATATTTTCTTTTTAAGATAATCTACCATAGCCTGAAATGGAACTACATTTTCTTGTGAAGGCGGGGAAGCCCCTTGCAATCTGGTCACCATAAGAGCTCAACAAGAATAGTTAGAACTCACAGAGAAACTAAGGTTTTTATAGAGTGGAAAATATATTTTATTAAGTTAAAATATCCTATGATTAGATTCTATTAACATTTTAGGAAAACACTAAGTTCCAATTAAATCATAATGTACTATGGTTGATACTTTTATATTTTAAAAAAAAGTTAAAATTTATATATTATTTAATAATAATTATGTGTTTTTTATATTAATTACTATATTAAAATCATATTTGTAAAATCTCAATTTCATATTAATATTAATTTGTATATTCTTTTAGATTATAGTTTGTAGATACTAAAAGTTTATAAAAAAAATTCAAGAAAAAAATAATTAAGGGAAAAATGAAGTACAAAAACATAGCTATAAACCAGGAAATAAAAATATTTAGAGGTCTAGATTATTTTGTTAAGATGTTAAAGGGAAAATTTTCAATTTATAAAAATAAAATAGTGTTCTAGTGGAATTTAATGAATATTTTTATTGGTTTTTTTAGCTAATACTTGTAATTCTTTAGATAAATGTATTTAATCCCCATCATTAGGATTAGGTCAACATTTCGAACCAAATAATGTGATTCATCCTCAGAACAAGATGAAAATCAAATCCATCGTATTGAGTAAATAGTGTGGATGCATCATTGCCCGGTATTAGCTGAAAAAAACTAGTCATTAAAAACTAGTCGTTTAAGACTTGCCGTTTAAAAACTAGTCGTTAAGACTTGCCATTTAAAAACTAGTCGTTAATGAATTAGTTAATTAGTTAATTAAATTTATTAAGTGATTAATAAATATTATAATAACAAAATAAAATAAAAATTATTATATAATATTTAATTAAAATTTTAATTTGATTAATAAATTTTTTATTTTAATAGATATTATAATAAAAGGTATTATGTAATATTTAATTAAAATTATTTAATTGATTAACACATATTAAAATAATAGACAAAAAATTTTAAATTAAAAAAGTATTTGAAGAATTTATTACTGGGGGGATTATACAATTAAAAATATATAAAGGGTAATATATAATAATATAAACATAAAGAATATTTAAGACAAAATCTAGGGAAAAAGAAGACTAGACAAAAGAAGAGAAGGGAGGAAATGAAAAGGAGAAAAGGGAGATCTATTGAGACTATTTATTCAATAAGATCAATTGAATTTTCACCTTGTCCTAAGGATGAACCAAATTAGTTGGTTCAACATTTATCTAATATATGGATCACAAAAATCTTAGATCTAACTTATAATCTTTGTGTTATATTATTTTTTTGTGTGTATTTATATGTTTAGTAGATATATTAATTATTTTTTTAAAGATTTAGGTAGCCCCATATTTTGTTATTCAAATGGTTCATAAATAAAAATTTTAATTTAATATCATGTTTAACATAAATTTATTATGATATATTTATAGGTTATGGTTTATTATTTTAATATTTAAAAAAAAAAATATAATTTTTTTCAAATTCATTTTAATCCTTTGGAAAATAACTAATTCAGTTTTAAACTATGTAATTGAATGTGTTAACTAGAAATAAATTTCACATCTAATTCCATTTATCAATACAATAAAATCCAATTCTGAAACCAAGAACTTGTAGTTACAAGGGATAGATTTTATGTCTAGTGGAACTAGAGCATTCGTTTTCAGGAAAAATGCAAAGAAAATGGTATGGTATGGAAAAAGTAGTTTTGTACAGTCATTTTTTTTTTTGTAAATTTCATAGTGCCTTACTATTTTCTATTTATCAAAAGGAAAGCAAGTTGTAACATATAAAAACTTGGTGACCTCAACCTGCTCTAGGGAAACCAGTTCTGTTGGCCACCTTAAAGAGTTAAATGTCATCCAATATTGAAACAGTTTCATCCGTCTACTAGCCGCTATGTCCGTTATACTATTTCTAACAAAGTCTAACTGAAAAAGGTAAATGCTAGCTGCAAAATACATTGAAAATAAAAAAAAAACATGAATCAACCGTTTGAGGAGTCGATAGGAGCCGTGTCTTTGGTAGTAGAGCCCAATATGTCTACTTGTTGCATATATTGAAGCTGCTACTAAATTCCTCTAATTTGAGCTGTAGCATAATGCTGAGTTAATCTAATCTCCTGAATCTCCCTTTTAATTTAGTGCAGAACTGAAACCACGTTAGGGTTTCCTTCCATTTCTTGTAAACTCAGCAAGGCCTTGGCCAACACATATTTGAGAGTCTAATAATTATTGATGGACTAGAGAAAAAGGAACAGACTCCCTCTTGTATTCCCTAGGTCTTTTATGACATCCATGGTGTCCTATTGTTGTTCTATGTCCTTCTTTGTTGTTGCATTCTCTCTCTCAACCTTGAATTAGATTGCTAACCTGTGGTGGGTTTCCTGTAGAGTATATATGAAGGATATTTTCCATTACCTCCTTTTTTGTTTTTCTGCCTCGCTTGCTGGATCTAGCTGTGGATTTTGGAAGCTTCTGCTTCCCTTTTTCTTTTGCCTAACATTTGACAGGTTGACCTTTGACCATTTTTGTATTCAGAAGGACAAACATTGACAAATACTGAGAAGTACCTATGAAAATTTTAGACAAGCTTGTATATGGCAAGCGAAAGTCAATAATTGTTTGCATGGAATAGCATATGGGGCCTACAACGTCCTTCGAAGAAGTCGATACCAAAGTGAAGAGTGCCATGCTATTACTGTTGAAGGTGGTAGAATCATATACGGTATGTCCAGAGAGCGTAAGTCCATAGCCCATAACCCATGAAAATCGAGGAACTGGCTAACAGAAAAGATACTTCTATTACCCTTCCAAATTGACAGGCCAAAGACATGATGTGAATCAGATATAACCGGCTTATAAACCCAAACCTCAACACTCAAGCCCCACGCGGGTGCAGTATCCTTACTGAAACAATTATGATGAATAGAGTAACGGGTAGAGAAACGAGCAGCACATACTGCATAGCCATGCATGCAGTCTCATAGGCCTTAGATGTTTTATCATTACTAACTAGACACGGAGGCATAGCCTGAGATGAATTTTCCTTAACCTTACTGACTAGACACGGTGCCATAGCCTGAGATGAACTTTCCTTACAAATGATAGACAATGCCCTATTTTAGTCAAACAAAAAACAACAAGGGGTTTTGAAGTAGGGATCAAGGAGAGGGGATGGGGAAAAAAAAAAACAGGTTATCTTTCATGTTACTCAAAGATAATTTAAAACACCCTTCTATCCAGGCATAACAATGAAAATGAAATCTATTCCAAAATTCATAATGAGACCGACACTTAGATCAACGAACCACATGAAAACCAAATAAAACACCTATGAAATTTAGGTTTCCATTGTTATGGTTATGAGAGTGAGCAGGAGAAGGTAAATTAACAATGTAACTAACCAAATATATCACGTACCGAATGACCAGGCGACGTCACCAACCTGTAGCCTCTGTTCCCAGTGTTCCTCCTTCAATTTTCCAGCCGAGAACAATGCGGTCCCTCCTCATTCCTTCTTGCCTTAACCCGTTATGCATGCGTCACTTTTTCCAATGTCAATCTAACATTCTCAGTTGGCGCCCAAAGTTTCTGTCTACAACCATTATGATGCGGCGTATGAACGTACCTAACCCCATCCAGCTGCGGGCCTTAACCTTTATTGATAGTGTACTGCATGCTGCCACGTGATACCATCCGTATCCCCCCATCCTCCACTTGGCACCCCGATTGGGGCTCCTTAGATTTTTCTTTATCTTTGTCTATGATGAGCTGTAGTGGATGTAGCTCAATGTCCCATGCCCCGTCGGCTTGGTTAATGTCTAACAGGAAATCCTCATTACTGCAACCCCAGTTGGATAAATAATCTGCATCCTCATTCCCTGCTCTGCGGTCATGAGAGGGAATAAGGTATCCATATTCCTATATTATTAAGCTGATCTCATGAATGAGTCTTGTTTTCCTCCTGCTTTGGCTTATTTTTTCCCATGGAGTCCTTTGCTGCAACTTTCGTAATACTCCTGTTACCATCGTCAAATCTCCTTCAACAATGACTCTGTGGTCATTTTCTCAGATCGTGATTACCAACCCTTGTTTGACTACCATTAACTCAGCTTCATTATTCATAGCAAACACAAGATCCAACGCATAGACCCTGCACGCTGAACACTTAGAGTTTTAAAATATTCTTCCTGCTCCTGCTTGACTTGGGTTTCCTTTGGATGCCCCATCGTAATTTAGTTTTAGAAACCCTGGTTGAGGCATCTGGAAGAAATCTCGTGGGTTTTACATTTTTGGTTTTTATTTTCATAAGGATTTAGCCAGCATTTGGGGTTTTAGATTCAACATGGCCAGGATGTGGCCTTCATTTCCAGTCATCGTCCAATTCTCCTTAGTCAAATTTTCTACTAAGATGGTCTCACGAATATTATCCAAAATCACCTTCCATATCTGATCTATATATCTAGCTTCCTCCCTAAAGATTCTATGGTTTCTTTCTTTCCAGATGCCCTAGAGAAGAAATCCCATCGACAACCTCCATGCTCTATTCAATACTTCGCATTTATATCCCCCTTTTCTCCATTTTATGACAGTCTGATTAATGCTAGTGTTTTCTATGTTAGTTTGTTGGAAGATCACAACAATGTTTTGCTAAAGTATTTCTGCCAGCTCACATGTATTAAGTTAGTTCTCTATATTCTCCTTGTGCCTATTACATAATTTACAAACAGAAGGGCCCTGCATTCCTCTTCTCTGCAACTGGTCCTAGGTAAGAATCTGATGGTGGTTTACAAGCCATAGGAAGTGTTCAATTTTTGGCTAGTGTTTGGCTGCCCATATTGTTTTTTTCCATATTGGAACTGTGATGGTTTGAAGATTGTTTGATTTAATTTAATAGCCTTATTTTATGATAAACATTCCTTTATTGTTGTAACCCCATATCAGGATGTCTTCCCTAGTTGCTAAAACAAATCTCCTGGTTTTCATTTCCTTTTCAAAGTTATTCCATTGGAGTGTTTCAAGGGCATTCTGCCAGTGCCTTTGTCCCATCCATTTTCACCATTTCCCGTCATCATTTCGACACCATTAGTTAACTACTGATCTTGTGTTTGGCATGTTTGTGAAGAGGAAGATTTTTCCTAAGTCTAGACGGCTGAATAATTTCTCCCTCTACTACCAGGAATCCTCCCAGAATAGATCTGTCCTACATCCTCAAATTTCCCAGAAGCTATGTTGTTGAATAAGATCTTTGTTAATGGCTGCTAGGTTCCAAATATTAGATCCTTTGCGAGTGACATCTATTTTGAATTTTCCTACAGTTGTGATGGGAATATCATATTTCATTTACCATATCAATTACCATAGGTCTCTTCGTCCTTGTATCCATCTCCACCATAGATTAGTGCCAATCACCTGGTTTAACACATAGGGGTCTCGTAATCCCAATCCACCCACGTTTTTTAGTTTGATGAGCTTATCGCATGAGAGGAGATCCAATTTTCGATTTTGTTGAGCACCTTGCCACAAGAAATTTTGGAATATATTAACCATATTATTGCAGATGGTTTTTGGGGTAGCTCTCCCTGATAGTTGGTAAACATGGATGGCTTGGAGAACTGAACGGAGCAATATCACTCGATTAGGAGCATTCAGAGCATGAAGTGCCCAATTCTGAAGACAATTCTGAAGGCGCCTAAGGAATTCCTTCCATCCGAAAACCCTTAGGGAGGTGAGACTAAGAAGAAACCCCAGATACTTCATAGGAAACAAACCTATATTGAAACCCAAATTATAGGCTAGGAATCTTTGGTTTACATTATTTTCATTAAAAAATTAGACATTAGATTTATCGTTGTTTATGAGAGTTCCAGATGCTTCCATAAAAGTTTTGAGAATAGATAAAATGGCTTTGCTTCCCTTAAAGATGCTTGACTGAAGAGCATGATATCATCTACAAACTGCTGGTGTGAGAGGGTTAAATACAATCCCCATAGGTTCAAACCTTTTAATTTCCCTCCCAAAAGCTTAGATTTGATTAGAAAACCTAGTCATTGAGGTGTTATAATGAAAAAAAATGGAGATAGAGGGTCCCCTTTGTGAAGACCCTTAAAAGAATTAAAGGGGTGAGATGGAACACCATTAAGTAGGATTGAAATGTTTGGAGATGAAATGAACGACATTAACTAGTGCATCCATATTTTATCAAAACCAAAAGCTTCAAGAAAAACTTTCAAATAAGGTTAGCTTAGGTGATCATAAGCTTTAGAGAGATCAATTTTGATTAACATATCTTTCACTTTTAAAGTGCGGAGAGAGTGGATTTCTTCCTGAGCTGTAACTATGCCATCCAGAATTTGTCTACCCTTGACAAAGCTTGTTTGTTCTAGAGGTATAAGATTGAGGATGATTAGTTTTAATCTGTTAACCATGATTGTCGATAGAATATTATAAATGACATTAGATAATGCAATAGGCCTGAAATCCGTAGGGGTGTCAATATTGTCCTACTTGGGGATGATATATATAAAAGTGGACTTTAGAGCTCGATACACCAGTCTTGTGTGCCGGGGTTCTTCGACCAGTTCCCAGATATCCTTTCCCGTAAAATTCCAAGTTGCTTGATAAAATCTTGTTGTGAAGACATCAGGAAGTACGGCCTTATTTTTGGGTATATTTTTAACCACCTCTTTAACCTCCTCTAAGGTGATTTCCCTTAGTAAGGCCAAGTTCTAATCTTTGCTAACAATAGAAGGGATGTTTCAAGCTATTATGTCAATAGTTTCCGTTCTATTTTGATATGGTTCTATAAGAATGTCACTGAATTGATTTAATAACATGGTTTCCATATCTGTATGTTGAAGAACTCAGATTCCATTTGCATCCTTTAAAGAAAAAATTCAATTATGTTGTCTTCTTTGGATCAATTTTTTGTGGAATAAGTTTTTATTTCCCCCCCCCTTCTTTTAGCCATTATACACGGGATTTTTGTTTCCATAAAATTTCTTCTTTCTTTCTCCGTTCTTCCAATGGGCTTAGAAGGTTTCCTTCTTCTAAGGCTAGAGCCTCCATCCTTCCATTGGTAATCATTTTTTATTGTAAACGCTTCATTTATCCTTGCAATCTTTCCTTATTTAACTGTATGTTTCTGAACTCTGTTTTGTTCCATTTTTTAATTTCCTTCTTAGGATATTTCAACCAAAGCTGAAATGAATGCATTTTTTTCCTACCTTGGATGTTATTAGATTGCCACCATTGCTTAGCTTTGTCCAAAAAATCTGGATCCCTCAACCAGAATAATTCAAATGTGAAAGGGCGGTTCTTCTGACATTATTTCATGTCAATTTCCATGCTTATTGGCCAATGGTCAAACTCTAAAGTAGGGAGAATAGTTTCTTCATAAAATACATGTAAATTGACTAGGGCTTCAAAAGCTATAAATATGTCCAATTTGGATGCCACCTGCTGACCGACGCCTCTTTTGTTTTTCCAAGTGAATTTTACATTCGAAGTTTGTATATCTACCAGCTTGAGGTCCATAATGAGGTCCCGAAATAGCTCCATTTCTGGATCTTCTCTCCTTATTCCTCCTTTCATTCTGTGAGGTTCAAAATCATGTTAAAATACCCTCCAAGAAAGTAATATTTCTCTTGATGCTTTTTGTTAAGATTCCTTATATTATTAAAAAAATGGCTCTCTTTCTCCTGGAATATGAGGCCCATAAACAACAGAGATGAGTATATGCTCCTTCATTCCTACTTCTCTAAAAAGGCCAATAAGAATGCACAGCAAGCCAATCTAGCCATCTGCTATTACCTCTGCTGGATTTCATAGAATGGCTATTCTCCCTATAGTGCCATGATAATCTATTGCTATTACCTCATAGTGGGGTTTATATGACTGTAGTATACTTTCTAGTTTTTTTCTAGAGACTTTTGTTTATTGTATCAACATTACTTGAGGTTTCTCAGATTTTAGCCTTTCTTTTAAATATCTCTATTTTCCTTGACTATTAAGGCCTCTAATATTGTAGGAGATTACTTTCATTGATTAACTTTAAAGATTTATTGGAATACGGTTGTTAATGATATTATCTTTCTGAAGTTAACTAACATTGTTCCTACCATTTAAATTGAATCATGCAGGTTCCATCTTCATTCTTTCTTCCCCCCTTTTGTTGTGGATTTGATTCTTTGGAAGACATATTTTCAAGGTTACTTGTTTTTGGGATTTGGATGTCAGATAGCACTTAAACATTTCTTTATACAACTTCTTCTGATCTTCTAAAATGACTCAATCATATAAGTTCCTCCATTCATGTAGTAGATTTTTTAAAACCACTTCCTCTGAACTTAAGTTCTCTTTGTTCTGTTCGATATCCATTAGCGATTGTTCCATATACTATTATCTTATGCTTCATTGGGTTCTTACGATGCCTTTCTTTTTGCGTTCAGATTTTTCTACTGCGACATTCCTTTCCCTTGAACAATGATTTCTTCCTCTTCCTTTGATTTCCCCTCCTATTCTTGTAAGATGTCATAATGGTTTTGAGTGTTCTTTTGTTTTGGCGTACCCTGTTGGCTTGCATGCTATCTACTGTTCCTTTTTTTCTTGTTAACTGTTGTGAATCCGTCATCTTTTTTAGGCAAATCTTCAGTATTCTGGTGATTTTCCTGGCTACTCATCAAGATTATTCAATGGATATGTTTTTTAAAGGTGGCCATACTCATGGAATCTGCAGCACCGGAAAGGAATATGTTCATAATCTAGTAGTTGATGCCAAATATTTCCTTATTATTCAAGTTCTATGGATTTTGGAAGTGTTTTTGAAATATTCATATACACACATATATGAGCAAAATAAGTATATCGACCTCGGCATGTTGTTTCTGCAATTTTCACAAAGCTTCCAAGGGAATTTCCAATACCTTCTAAAATTTCTGAGTTCCAGAAATCCATTGGAAGAGTAAAGAGGCATACCCAGACTGGTGCTGCCAATAATTATTCATGATCTGGGTTGTAGCACTCCTCCCATTGTCATAAAAAGAGACCAGTATTGTAATAAAAGTAAGCACCTCCCTCAAAGATCCTTTCTTTATCTAAGAGATTGGTAAAAATGACTGTAAAGAATCCTTGTGGGCCAAATTTCAAATAATATGGCCTTTGGGTTGCCATTTTTCTTGTATCCATTTCCGTAAATCCTTTTCTGTTAGCAAGATGCCTATAAATTTACATATTAACAAATGGTCTTTCATAGAGCATCTCTAGTCTAATTTATTTTCAGGAATGATGAATTTTGGTTTTTTCAATGCCCGTGGCAGGCATTGTCCTCGTTTCTTAGCTTTCCACTCAGCTCCCACCAGACCTACATTCTGACTGGAGCCCCATTGGAAGTTTGATTGCCTCATGGTCTGTTCGCCTGCAGTGATATTTATGTAGAAGGGGGCCACCACCTGAAGCGGCAGCCATACGGCACTCCAGACCCTGCAATGCTTTGTCTTTCTTCCTGAAATTCTCCACACAAAATTAAGACGGATCAAAACTCTAGCACTTCATCGCGTTTCTTGGAGCTCTCTAATTCCTTCATCTGTGGAATTGTTGGTTGAGTCATAGAGTTCTTTTTCATTTTGTACGATCATTTTCGTTTTTCATACACGACAGCAGTTTCTCCAAAAGCGGATAGCTTTTAAAAAAAATAAAATTCAGAGAAACAAACATTTTCTTAGAAACACTGTTCTGGTTCATGTGTAATGTTGGCACAAATGTGTTGGTTTCAATCCGATTGGACATTGAGACGAATCATAAAAAGCCAAGGTTGGTTTTGTGGATAGTTTTTAAAGGCGGTTTCATGGTCTGCATTACCTAGTCTAAAATTTCCAAGGTTGGTTTTGTAGATAGCTTTCAGAGGCGGTTTCATGGTCTGCAGTACCTAGCCTAAAATTTCCTTGACAACGTTCCCCGTTTAGGGATTTGCTTGATTAAAGTTATATTATTTTAATTGCAGCCATCGATGTGTATCCTATTGTTATGTTTTTTTTAATGTTTTAATTATTTTAATCTGTGGCGTATTGTTATGTTTTAATTATTATTATTTTTTATTTTGTGTTGCTCCTATTTAAAAGTGGATATAGTGTATAATTTCATATGTAATTTTATTGTATTTAATATTGAAAAATGGTTTTTTTTACAAAATTGTAAATTTAAATGCAGAGAGTTACTTTATATATTTTATAAATTAGTAGTTAAATAATGTAGTGAAGATTTTAGTGTGTATTTTAATTATATTTCTAAAATATGTTATTTTTATTATTTCAAATTTTATTTTCTGTTATAATGGACTAATGATAAAGTTTTGAAAGTTTAATGGTAGTTTTTTTTAGGTTTTGTTTTCAAACAGTAGCATTTATGGTTTTCAATTTTTTCATTTTTCTATGGAAAATGCTAGTGGAGGGAGAGACACTCTATCCTATAGCAAAATAGATAGTTGTAAGTAGTAGTAATTCTAGACAACCCTCTATTTTTAGCTTTATTGTCAATGGAAATCAGTTGAATCTTCATCATCTTATTAACCAACTAGTGTAACTACAACCTAGTAGTTGTTTGCCAAATATTACAATAGAGCCCAAAATTTTAGGTCCACTAAAGTAAAATATGAGAATATATAGAATATATGTGAGATCATGTACTCGTCCAAAATTTCTAGAGATATGGCTTTAAAAAGTTCTCTCTTTCACTAGCTCTAAATCAAGTAGAAATGCAAAGACTAAATCAAGTTTGAGTTCAGTGCCAAAAAAAAATTCTCTATTGTATTTGTCAACTTAGAGAATCAAACATAGATATTTGAGAATAAGCCAGGTGAACGACGCAAGCGCTTATTTCTCACTAAGAATATTCCAAAATGACCATTTGAGAAACTGTATATAAACCGTAGTATTTGAACTGTGTTCTTCGATAGATTGAAAAATGGGTCACAAGCTCGAAACCCTAACAGCTCGTTTCAGTGGAAATAACAATATGTTTGATATGAAGCCCTAATTATAGCCCATGGAACCGTAACTACAAGATTCGATCGTGGTCTCAATTGACGGAAGATAGGATTCCCGTTAATGTTCCCACTAGACAATTGTCTGACAGAAAGGCTTTCATGGACAAGACCGTGTGAAGAATTGAAGTACTTCTATGTTCTTCGTGAATCAGAAACCCTAGTTCACATCGGAACCCAAAAGGCCACTTCCTGACAACAAACTCATAGAGTATAGAGGAATATTTTTCGAAATAACTGTTTTGCTTCCCATCTATTTCGGGTATTTAGGGAATTCTATTTTGGTTCCCATATATTTCGGGTATTTCGGGAATTCTGTGTTAGTTGAATGCCTGTTCAATGGAAAGATTTTGATCCTACTTACGCATCGACGGGCCGATACTAAAAAAGGGTTTTTTTCCTAGTGGTTCATCACATATTTAGAAGAAGGATTTCTATTTTAACTTGAAGTGGATTAAGAATTTGTATATTATTTTTTAAAATTTAAGTGATAGTTTACATTGATTCTCAAAGAAATTTTCTTACCATATGCTTTTTTTTAATATTTATCAATGGTTGTAGTGCCTTAGAGAGTTTGTTAAGCTGAAGTGACTTTTAATAAATTTAAAAAAAAAATTGATATGAACACTCACCAATTTCTTAGAGATTTTCAAAGCATATATAATTTTAGAAAAGCTGCCTTATATTTTGTTTGTAAAGGATAGAAACTTTTCAAAGCTTCTATTTTTTTAAGACCTCACATTCTTAACATTAAGTAAAATCAAAGTTAATAATAATTTTTTTGTTATAAGTTTTTTGTTTTGTTATATATTTATCAATAGTAGATACAAATGAAGCCTTCAACTATATCAACCACATTAATATTTTTAATTTGGTTGTAACTTGATGGATTACAAACTAGCTAGTGTTTCTGGAGATGATGGTGGTTACTTCCTAGTCTTTGAAGTACCTCCCTTGCTAAGAGGGAGTGGTGACTTTTGTGTATCTTGAGAGGTACTCCACGCCCTATGGTTTAGCATTTGGAGGGCAAAGCACCACAAGAGTCAATTGTGGGCTTGGAACCTCAAGCATGGGGCTTTGCACTCATCGATATTTGGGCCAAAACCATGATGAATTTGAACATAAGAAAAATTTAGGTGATAGAGATTGGCATGGAGACTCCAACACTTTGGGAATAAGTCAAATCAGGGTTATAGAACTTGAGTAATGAATTTTTGAAGTTGTCATTAGTATTTGGACAATCTAGTCATGTAGGCTTGAGGAGAATTCATCCAATAGACACGACCTTTTATGAATTTGTGGAGCCCTCATGTTTGTGTAAAAATATGAGGTGTGTGAGATAATTATTGGTCCATTCAAGTAAGAAGCACATCAAGGAAACTTCTGAAATTAGTGTATATTTAAGGAAGACTAGAAGGGAAGCAAGGATTATAATGTATGGAGGATCCTTTCACTATTTTGATGAGAATTCCTATGGATATAGGCCGCACAAGGCTAAGGTATAAAGGTAGATGAAAAGAAGGCCTGAAATCCAACTTATGGAAAAGCTTTGATGTGGGTTCCCTTGTTGAGTTAGGTTGCAAGAATAAGGAGAGGTAAGGGTTGTTCTGTGTATATAAAATTGTGTGTATAGTGTTTGTTCTGGGCTGCAAAGGGAGTGGTATCTACAACAAGTTGTCGAGGATTTCTTGTGTTTTCTAAGAGGGTTGAGAATTCTCCCCTTAGCTAGCCACAACCTCTCCAAGCTTAGTGCGAGTGGAACAAATGTACTAACCCTTGTTGGAATTTAGATTCCAGAGCTCTCGGTAATCCGTGAGCTGTAGAGGGCCTTGTAACGGTACCAAAGGTCTATGACAATGCCAATAAAGGATTAGTAATGACAATAGAGGAAGGCAAAAAGTCTAGTAGGGAAACATAGTGGTTGGACAATGGTTTAGGGTTGTTGTTCGGTGTGCCCTAACTAGTCCTACATATGCACAGATCCCATGGAAAAGAGAATACCAATATTATGTTGCACGATGTTCTCTCTTTTTTATGAGAGTTACTTGGACGGTGGTGTCCTAGGAGAGGACTAGATGATGGAGTCAGTTGGAAGCCAAGTTGAGGGTCTCCTAAGTGTGATGATGCCCTAGCCTGAGGTAGATGCTACAATAGGTAATTGTAACTTGTGGACTGTTGGAGGGTAGCGTGAGAGTGAAATGTTATTTATTGTAGGGCATATTGTTCATGATGGACCTCCATTTATTTTTCATGGATGGTTGGGATATCTCTAAGATTTCTTTAGCATGGACAAGATAAGGTTGATTGAGATGGCTTCATATGATGGACTACAAATTGGTAGGCTAAAATATTCATCAGATCGTGATGTTTCATAACTGAGATTTGAGGGATTTTCACATGTGGAATTTGATCCAGTAGGATGGCTACTTGCAATACTGCGCTAGTGGAGATTGTGTAGGCTTAGAGCGGATCTAGCCTTAGAGGAAAGAGCCCTATGGAGGTTCAACATCATCAGGTTTGGATGTGATGAGGCAGAGACACTACCGAGATGAAGGATGCATCCTAAATATTATGCTACAAGGATGGATGCTATATTTGTTAGTGTTTCAGGAGATGATGGTCATTACATCCTAGTCTTGGATTTACCTTCCTCATTAAGAGGGAGTGTTGATTTTTGTTTAGCTTGTGAGGTACTCCAAGCCCTACGGTTTGGGGTTTGGAGGGAAAAGTACCATAAGAGTCACTTCTAGGCTTGGAACCAAGGCATGGGGTTTTGTACCCATCGGGATTTGGGGAAAAACTATGACGAATTTGAGCATGAGAAAAATTAAGGTGATATATATTTTTTATGATGATTCCAAGGCTTCGAAAACAACTCAAATCAGAGCTCTAGAACTTGAGTTGTGAATTTTTGAAGTTGTCATTAATATTTGGACAGTCAAGCCATGTAGGCTTGAGGAGAGCCGTCATGTTTGCCTATAAATATGAGGTGTGTGAGATCATTATTGATCCATTCGAGTGAGAAACACATCAAGAAAGCCTTTGAAATTAGTGCATATTTGACGCAGACTAGAAAGGAAGAAAGGATGACAAACTAAGGAGGATTCTTTCACTGTTTTTATGCGGAATTCCCATGGAGATAGGGCGCAGGTGACTAAGGTATAATGTGAGAAATAAATAAGGTTTGAAAGAAAAGTTATGAACAACCTTGGATGCATGTTCCCTTGCTTAGGTTGTCCACAAGCATAAGGGCAAGTAAGGGTTTTTCTCTGTATATAAAATTATGTGTTTATTATCTATTCTGGTCCAAAACTTTATCTTTATCTACAACAAGTTATGGAGGACTATTTGTGTGGGATGATAGGGCTTGGAAGGATCCTCTTCCCTAGCCTCATCCTCTCCAAGCTTAGCGGAGGTGGAACATGGGTACTAACCCTTGCTAGAGGCCATATTTGAGAGTTTTGGGTAATGAATAAGCTGTAGAGGGTGTTGTGGAGGTACCCAAGGTCTATTATAATGAAAAGAAAGGATTTTTAAGGACAAATATGGAAGGAAGAGGGCCTTGTAGAGAAACTTAGTGGTTTGACAGTGGCTTAGTTTTTTTGTTGTGTGTGCCCTAACAAGTCCTACACATGCATGTATCCCAAGGATAAGAGAAGACTAAGATTATGTTGAAGGATGTGGTCTCTTGTTAATGAGAGCTACTAGGAGGATGGTGTCCTAGGAGAGGGCTAGATGATGGATTATGTTGGAATCCAAGTGGAGGGTACCCTAGGTGTGAGGATGCCCTAGCTAGAGGAATATGCTACATCAAGTATTGGCCACCCATGGACAATTGGAGGGAAGTGTGATAGTGGACCAAGTATTAACGTGGATTGGGAATTTATTATCCGCCGGAGGGCATCATGATATTTCCCAAGTTGGAGCCCAATGTGCACTAAATTCATGGACTTATATGGTTGCTAGAGTGGTAGTTGTTGACATCAAGGGTCTAATCAAGCAGGAGCATTTTTTAGTAACCCGAGACTTGTGTGTGGAGAAGGACTTCTACAATAGATGATGGGAAGTCCTCTAAGCCCATGTTCATTGTGGGAGATGGAAATCTTGCAGTGATAGGTGGCAACCCTCCATGCCCTATGTTGTTCTTCATCGGAGTAGCGCAAAAATACCATAGTGGGCTGAAGTCCCTGAATATCTCTAGAGCAGTAGTAGGAAGATTGTGAGTTGTTCATAAATGGAGCAATGAACAACTCGACAAGAGTATCATTGTGTTGTGCCCTTGATGAACTAAGGCACAACTAGAGAGAAGATTGACAGCCGAATTTTAGTGGCCAGATGGACATGGAGAATTGATAGAGACAAAAGCTGCGAATTGGGAGTCAAATTACCGAGAAGGTATAGGGTATGACCGAGAGGAGCTAATAGAGTCAAATGGTCAAAGTATCTTGTTGAGGGTAGATTTTTCATCAATTTACTAACACCAAGCCACAATTTTTATCTTGTACTAGTGGATGATTGAGGGCCATTATCCCTGGTATGAGAGCCCTAGACTGTTGTATTATATGTTGTTTAATAACACAGTTTGTTTTAATAATGTAATTTTTTTTTATACTTGTGCATGTGTGATTTAGTGCTTTATATTTTTCATTATGAAAAGTAGTTCTGGTTGACATTCTTGGTTGGGTAGCATCAGTGATTTTAAGACTCTAACCTAGACCCAAGATCGTCAAAATGCAACAATGAGTGTGTAGTTCATAATGAAATCATAGCCTTCCACTCTCGAGTTCAGATTTCAGCCAAAAAAAAAATTCCTATCAACCATCTCCCCTTCACAGATATTTATCGCAATTCATAGGTAATATTTCCTTAACAATTTTTCTTATACCTTAGCTCTTCAAAATGCACAATTTTCTATCCTATGCAATTTTCGATTTTTTCCCCTTATTTTTCCATTAATTGGAAAGTGTGGGTTTGTTCCAAGAGGAAACACATATAAAATTTTGTCACTTCAATGGATTATTTGTTTCCTATTTCTTCTAGACAATTTCATAGGGCCAAACAAATTTGTGGATTCCTCTGACAGCTAGCCATTACATCCATCTGCCATGTATTAGTTGCTTGCGTTTTTTTTTTTATAAATTAAAGTATGATTGTATGGATTTTATTCAATAAATGATATATTTTCTTTTGTTGTATCACTTTTGAACCTCATCCTAGTTAGAAGGGACCCCCATGAGTCGACTCTGTTATAGGTATCAATTTATCTTCTTTCACTTTGGGTCTATAGTTTAACTTGGACCAATAACTATTTCATGCAACAATTCCTCACTCATTTTTATTTTTTTCTTCTAGAGGTATGGAGACAACATCAACATCTGGCTTCTTTTATATCAGTATTCCTTAGAATAAATTTGTTAGCTAACTGTGCATCACGTTGCTATAGGCTGGTTTAACATGTTTACAGTGGTGATATGTATTATCAATACCCTAGGATGGTGGTCTCCGTCTGGTTTATGTTTTCCATGTAATGACTTAAAGCCACAATTTCTTCCCATCAAGCAAATAATTCCTAGTTCTCTTAGCAGATTGAGAAATGTGTAGTTTATGAAATTATATCTCTTTAGGAGAAGTGATTATATATAGTTACTTGTCATGGTTGCTTCAATAAAATTTTCCATTATGTCAAATTCATGTTCTATAATAATTGTTTTGTCTTTGGTTAATTTCGTTTATGGAATTGTCATGTGACTGGAAAAGTGAGTACTATTATCTGTTGGAAATTTAGGTATGCTTTGATGTCATGTCGAGAGCATACATGAAATAGAGAAGCACAAATATTTTACACAGAATGTAGAAATAAAAATTCACATAGACAGTCAGAGCGAGAACATAGGAGAGGAATTCTATTTTTTTCATTCGTTCATCTCTAAAAACATATAAATTTATAATCCTTTAATACAAAATTTTCCGGAGCCTAAAACTTAATGCAATTCAATGCAAGATGGGACATATAACCATAGAATCATCCTTTTATTTTGAAAGCCTGATTCTTCACAAAACAACGCACATAATAGAAAAGGACGGACTTGAAATTATATAGGTTTTGGTTGCAAAACCACATCGCATCACGCCCTTCATCCCAAATCGCATTTTAGTGATTTTAGCATTTAACTGGACACAATATGGGAAAACATAAATCCTTGTGATTGTGACATGTGATGGAAACATCGCATCGCAAATTAAAACATTTAGTTGGTGGGTGTTATCGTCCTGAGCTTGCGGTATGCCATATGCGATTGCATCGCATCACAACTTAAATAAGTTGTGAGTACTTGTCTGCTAAACTCCAGAGCTTGTGATGTGCGATTTGTGATCACATTGAAATATAAAAAAGATAATTTTCATGTGCTTAAAGTAATTCATAAAACATGTGAAGTGTGAGCTGTGGGCATGCTAAAAGGTAAATTGTAAGTTGCGCAAAATGTGATATTTATAATTTGCGATGTGCAATGACAATGTCGCATCGCAACATTGCAAGGTTTGAGTGTGGGGATTAAAATTTAAACGTTAAGATATGCAAAGTGTGGTATGTGGGCAATTAAGCAACAGGGAGTGAAAAAAGTGAAAAGGTAAGAAATAATTAAATAACAAAGGTTTTCATGCAGTTGGTAATGTGGTAAGGTTTGGATGGGTCCAACCAAGTCGCATTGCCGAAAACTTAAGTTTCGGAAAAAAGGCTTAAGAGGTAAACTTTAAATCTTGCGGGTTGGGAACTATGGCAAAAAGGTAAGTCAACGACGAGAAAGGAAATTAAACGTAGAGTAAGGTTGGGTACTCTGTTTTCAGATTTTTCCCTTCCTACAACAAAACTCAATGTAGTGTGGGTTGCTTCCAGTCTTTATTCATGGTGGTGGTTGGGACTATTTCCAACACTCCCCTTTAATCACAAGTGTCACCATCAATCACTCTAAGACACTTTCCGAGATAAACAAAAAATTTTTGCCCCAATGGATTTGTGAGGATATCTTCAAACTCTTCCTCTTGTTAGGGTCCTATAATATTAGGGATCATAATTTTGAATTGGATATGTTAAGTCCTGTAATATTGTACATACCTTTGCATTTCTAAAAATGTTTCCCATATTAAAAATTGAAAAGATGTTATTTCCTAAAAGAATAATGCCACTACTCTTAGCTTACTTTACTTTTGCAAATAAATTGTGTGGAGCTTGTTCAAAATGCCACAATTAATGATGATCATGCATCTAATCTTGATCATTCATTCCTTTAAATTTTATGTTATGATAGTTAGTGAATAAAGATCTGACCAAACCATTTAATCTTGGCAGATCAGTAGTTAGGTAGAGAATAAAAATGAGCTCATAAGTTTAATCTGAGCCATTGGAATATATAAGGTTAGAAATAAGTTAGTTTCCTTATCAAAACAAAATAAAGGGTCACCAAGCTCAAATTCACCCAATAAAGGAAACAATAAATTTTAGCATGAATAAAAGGGTAAGTGGAATACTTTTCAAAAGTTATATAAGCATCATTATGGTTATCCCTTATTAGAAATATCTTTCTAAACACTTCCCCTTGCTAAAATCCATTTTCCTCTTCATTCCCCCTTATCCTAACCCTCTTCCTTATAGTAAAATCCATTGCCCCTTGAAAACTTCCTTCCCCTTAATAAAATCCCTTTTCCCCTTTGAAAACCCCCTTACCCCTTTAAAAAAATTCATATTTCCATAAAAAACAAAAAACCCACTTTTCAATAGTTTAAAATGCAAAAATATTAATCAGGCCCCACTTTGATTTGATCCCCCTGCTTAGTATATTTCACGACCACCACTTTGATTTGATCCCCCCACTTAATATATTTCACAACCCCCACTTTGATTTGAACCCTTGGCATAAATATTACCTAACCCAACCTTCCTTTGAAAAAATCGCAACTCCACCTGTCGTTTGATCACCACTTCGCATTACTAGAGCCATGACAAGTTTGCTGATCAGGCAGATGATATACATCTGTGGAACTGTAACTTGCCAAAATACACAGTTCCACAGACCCACCATTTCCCTGAAGTCATCAGACTTTTCCAACTCAACTATTTGCCAAATGAAAGAGCCATAGTCACCCCTGACCAAGAAAATATAATTACTATCAGTGCCCAGTCCATTAACCAAATGATGCATATTCCATCACAACCAGAGGGAGTGCCTTTCTCCATTGAGACTCTCACTGAGCTTTACCTAAAGCTATATTTTCCTAAAAGGTCTCAAATATTTTAGAAATTTCCTCCTTGAATCATTGCAAATTCCTAAAAACAACCCACCATACTCTGCTACCATGTTTCTGTAACAAACAAAACAAATTGTGACCATGTTTACCTGTATCCTAGGCTATTTTTAGTGATAAGTGGGTAGATGGATCCATCCTTGGTTTCCTCTCTAATTTTTTCCCAGGCAAGCCTCCAGCTATACTTTTCAACTTTACCCAATTCCTGGTAGATACTATGCATGATCAATTGATCAAACTGCCAGAAGAAGCAGTGTTCAAATACTCCTCAGTATTATTTCATTTTTTCATATATTTTCAGCCAGAAGGGTTTACAGTCAACCTACAAAAACTAGACACAGAGGGTAATCCCCAGTCTATAATATTTTGGACATCCTTGATTGGAAAGGATTCCCATGAATTTAGTTTCAAAGAATTTATTGATTCTTTTGTATACCTAGTGGTTAATATGCTTAAGAACAACATTCAACCCAGAATCAGTGACGAAATCCGAAAATTTCTACAGTTATCTGACCAGAGCAAGACCAGAGACTAGTATTTATACCAAAATCACACAGAGATCACAGTATATGGAAGCCAACTAGTCCATTACAAGCTTCCCAAATACCTCCCAATGGGGATATTTTCCTTAGAGTACATTATAAATATCTTGAATTCTGATGAGATGAATTTCCTTTCAGCCAAAAAGAAAACCCAGTTCAAGATAAAAAACCAACTAGGGCCCTTTATATGCAATAGTAGGAATGCTGGAAAGGAAGCAGGAAAATGCCTACAAGAGTTAAAGTTCAACAACAGTTTCAAATGGTCATATTACCCCTTGGGTTTCATAAGAAAATTAAGAATTAAGTCTAGACTCACCCCTTTCATCCATGAATCTAAGCCTAAGATTGAGACATATTCCAACCAGTTAGAGTGGTTGGAAAGCACTCTACAAGAGGTGGCGTAGCAACTTGATACTAGTTGCATCCTGCTTACTCCAGACCCACAGGATAGGAATTCAAAAAGGTCTAAAGAAGAATTCTCTTACTCAATAGAAGCTACATCTGATAATAAATTCAACCTTATGTACAAAAAAAAACAAATTTGAACCCATTAGTAGAGCAGGAAGAGACAATTGAAACAGAGAAAGGGATTGTTATAAGGTATGATACACCAACACCACATACAGAAGAAATAAATCTGCCATTATCTTCCAGTGTAGAAATCATTCAAAAGAAAAATAGTGCATAGATTTCAACATCTAGTAAACCAGCCGAAAAGGAAAAGGATATCATTGAGAAATATAAAGAGATGAAAATTAAAAATGAAGCACTGAAGGTTGTTGCATATGCACAATACTGGAAGCAAACTCCCAGTGATCATATTAGGTTTCTTTCAGGTTTTGACCTCAAGACAAATAAAATGCAGATGACATTACTATAGTCAAAGGTACAGTTCCCCAAAACTTCCTAACACTATAAAAAATAGGCTTTCAAGTTCATGCGAAGGATGTGCATCCAATTGAACAAATTGAATTCCACAAGCAAGTAATAGAGATGATATATTCAACCATGACACAAAAATCTCAAAGTTTCCATAAGTTACAGAACTCCCTAGAAAATGTAAAGTCATAGTTAAAGCTAGAGAGAGCCTGATCACAAGCAAAGACAATAGGATTAAGTCACTGGAAGATTTGGTAATTGAAATTGGCTATAATCCAACTGACATCAAAGTAGCAGAAGAACTTATAAAAAAATAAAAATACAGACATAGCTACACGGAAGAAACAATTAAAACTACCAACTACTGAGCATCCACAAGCCAAGGAGGTTTTTGAGATAGATAATCAAAAGGATGAGATGATGAAATTAATCATCTAGTTGGCAGCTCAACTAAAGGAAATGGAGACAAAGATGGATAAATTTGTACAGAAAAACAACCTAGCATGGAAGCAGTTCCCGTTACTATTATTCCCATAGTATCTACACCAACACTTGTATCTACATCAACACCAGCATCAAAAATACCAACAACCCATCACACCAACGAGGCCAAAAAATTAATAAAATTAATGGAAGATATTTCCATTTAGACTACAAATATTAATAAGCTCAAGGAACTTGTAAAGAGCTTAGAATATGGAAACAAATTGGCAAAAGTAATGCATCAAGCTGAAGTAAAAAAATCCAATATACTGACTAATGGAATCCACAAGCTAGAAAAGGATTTTCCATGAACAAAGTCTTTAGCCCAAGAAAAACAAAAATTGTGGGCCAATATAATTAACTCACTTAATGGTATTTGGCCTTATATACAAATTATATTTGAGCATAATTACTTGTTGAAGGAAGTTTGTGAGGAAATTCAGAAAGTCAAAGCTAACCTTGAAAAGAAAACACATGATGTCTCTCAAATAATCAAATTCCTGAATTCTAAAAGTAAGAATGAATTAGAAGAGCTTGGGATAGATGATAGAACAGAGACTATCCTTGAATTAAAGAAAGTGATTTCCAAAAGAAATCTAATGATCCAGCTTGAGGTGAAATGTCAAACCATGGAACTCGCAGTGAATGGGTTTTCTAACAAGTTCGACGTATTCAAATAGAAGGGTCTGCTTGATCCTCTAGTAATAAATAAAAAAATCATGAGACATGAGGATTATGAAAAGAAGTTAAGGGAACTAGCCAAAGAAAATTCTAGCATTTTCTTAATGAAGTGCATTCCCACAAGCAAGGTGCTCCTTCAAACTCTAGAAAATGTTTTTTTAACTCCAACATGAGGTAAATCACCTTTTTGTAAATAAGCCTACATTTTCCAAATATTCAGAGGTGGATGAGATATACTGTAATATGATGAAAATAACAAAGACAAAAGAAGAAACATGGGAGAAATGGTGTGATTTAATATAAAGGGTGAAAGAACATATAGATGAAAGAACAGACAGATCACAACAAGAAAAAAATTAGGGCCAGATATCAGCTAGTTGAAAGGTGTCACTATATTTTTGTATAAAGATATTTTATTTTCCTAAAATAAATCCTAGTTAGTTGACAGGATATTTTTTTCAATGTTGTGTATAAATACTTCATCATTCGAAGTATCTAGTGTAGATTTATGAATATTTCATTAGCTTAATGATCTCTTGTCTAAGGGTTATTGTACCAATTTCCAGTCGACAGACAGGGCAAGTTATAAAGAAGCTTCTTTACTGGATTCATGTGTTCAGCTATCTTAGTGAAGTATAAATTTCAATTTTTCATGTTCTGTTTCTAAGTATTTCATAAACTTATAGGTTTTTTAAATCTAAATGTTATAATAGGAGCATTACTGCAGAATTTTCTTAAACATTACACTCTGATTTTAAATTTGATAGTTTTATATGTTTTCTTATGATATCTGGTTTAGAGAATTATTAATTTCCCTCTGATCCCGATTGACTTTCTTCACCCTTATTCATTATCTAGTTTAAGGAATTCTAAATGTCTCCTTAATCCTGATTGAAAAATCACTTCACCATTCAGCCTTGAGATCTGCTATTCCTCACCTACCTTGCCCTACAACACTTTCTTCATAATTTGATTTTGATCTGTTCCAAAGCATATTGACTCCATAGCGCAATGGAAAATGGAAAAGCACCAATTCATCTAAATCATTAATTCCACCAACCAATCGAAACCAATCCAAATTAAGCATACATAACTAGCCTAATATCCATTAAATAAACAAATTTAAATCATATAGAGAGAGCCCTCTCTAAGTTTAGGAAGTCTAGTTCCTAAGCTCCAAAGTAGGTTTGTAGTTACCTTTGATATTTATTTTTAATGCTTAAATCAACCTTTGGAAATTTTGGAGTGATAACAGAGTGGCAACCATACAGAGGAAAAATCAGTCCCTAGTTAAAATAAGTCTTAAATGAAATAATTTTCCTCATTTTTCACATTAAGGTTTTAAAGGGTTGTTCGAATTTATCTTAGCAAGTTAAAATTTTGGCTTCTAAAAGAACATATTATACAAGGGATCATCTTGATGCACAACTAGCTACAATTGTTGATGATCCTAACAAGATTTTAGGAAAACCTAAAATAGTAGAGTCAAGGAAGAAATAGTGAGTTAATCAAATATAATTCACTTCTTAAGGAGTTATCAAGCATACAGGATATCAATTTGATTTATCATTTGATAATTCTTTATTTCGCACCAAATCTGAAAACTTAGTCCATGATATTGTGATAGACCCCAATTTTATTCAATTTATTGAATCAAAGAAGGATACTTTACAACCTAATTTAGATCAACTGGTTCTAGATACTTTTGAAAAACTTTATGTTTTAACCTCAACTTTGATAAAAGATATAGACGAAGACTATTTTCAACAGTTTGTTGAATTAGATTCCCTAACTTCTGCAACCCCTAAGATCTCTATAGTATCTTTAGAAACTATAAATACAGCTTCATTCAGTTCTACCTCACCTATAATATCGACCACAGTTCATTCCACAAAACCATTTATACCTAAAATTCCTCTCCAACCTAACGTTTCGAGTTCATCTTAAAGCACCACTTATTTACCTCCCATTCGAGCTAAAATATTAGCAATGGCAGCCAAATTTTCCCCTTTGGTCTTACAGGCCCCTTTACATGTCATGCCACAAGATTACCAGAGTAAAAATTTCAGTTCGATGGTACTAGTCAGTATACTCCTCAACAACATGTAGATAAAATGGCTTATTATTGTGAGTTACATGAAGTTGATGAGGCCGATGTAATGAGATTATTTTCACAAACACTAGCAGGAGATGTTAAAAAATGGTTTAAATCTTTACCTGCTGGCCATATTGTTGGTTTAGCTGCTTTCCACCAATTGTTTATAAATATATGGGAAAGAAAGAAAAACCCTCTCCAGATATTATATGAATATGGGAACATTAGGATATCTCTCAATGAATTTGTTCAGGATTACTCTATTAGGTTTAACAACATTTACAATGCAATTCTAGTGAATAACAAACCTCCACTAGGCTTGGCCCTAATTAAATTTCCAGATGGTTTTTCCTCCGACATGTCCTATCAGTTAAGAGAAAGAAACCCTACAACTTTAGAATAGATGCAAAGTGATGCAGTTAGTGTAGAAGCGAACTTACTAGCTAAATGAGCTAGGATGAGGAATGAGAGGAGAGTGACCACTAAGGAACAACCTTCCACTTCAGATATTAAGATAGATAGTTTAGCCAAAAATGTAGAAAGACTAATGGATAGACAAGAGAACATGGAAATAAAACCTCAGTGGGAAAATCAACAATGTCCCAAAATTAGAAACCCCAACTTTAGGAGAAATCCTAATATTGATAAATTGATAAAAGTTGTACCTGATCAACATATTAGACTACCTTTCCAGGAAAATTATGCTGAAATTTCACAACACCATGAAGAAGACCAGGACACCCAGATAAATTTGATGGGAATAAACAATGAAGATTCCATTTTTCTTACCCAAGAAGAAAAAGAGTTGTACATGTTACAACAATTGAAATTAGAGTCTGGAGAGTCCTTTGACTACAAACAAGGTTATGAATATGCTATCTACGAAGTTCATAAATAGTATAGCCTTAGAAGAAAAAAGAACATAAAGTTTCCTATTAAGATATTTGTCCACACACAAACTAAGAAAACAATAGAAGCTCCTGTGACCAAAATTCTACAAATTCACTTTAGAGAAACTCATAATTCTTCCAGCCCAAAGATTGTAGAAATCCCATCAATTTCTACTCAAACCTTTCGAGACAAGGAAGTTGAAAACAAAACAGTTGACACACAAATTGAATTACCAAGTGTTAATAAAGAAGGCAAAACCACACAAACCACAATTGGTAGAGATGAAATAATAAAATTAGGAAAAACTCAAATGCCATTCAATATAGAAATTTAGATAGCCAAATTAAGAATATGAGTTCCTTTTATAGAGCAGGTGAAAAATTACTCATACAAGGCACAAATTACTGAAACACTAAACATAGGTGAAGGTGAAGATGTTTTCAACCTTAACAATGATCAACCTGAGTTATTATTTGGTCCTAAACTAAATGGAAAACATCAACAAGGGCGTGTCCTTGCATTCTATATTAGCTTAAACATTCATGATAAAATCTTACATAATTCTATGTTGGATTCAGGAGCATCTGATAACTTAATGCCTAAAGCAGTCATCTAAAAATTAAACTTAGACATCACCAGACCCTACAAGGACCTGTACTCCTTTGATTCTAGTCAATCCAAATGCCTTGGTATGATCAAAGATCTGTGCGGAACTCTCTTCTAATGCCCAAAAAAGTGTATCGTTATGGACATAGTAGTTGCTGATATCCCTCCAAAATATGGTATGTTATTATCTCGCTCATGGGGAGAAAATTTACAGGGATCATTGCAATTAGACATGTCATATGCTACCATTTCTGTGTTTGGTCGGCAAAGGAATCTATATACAGAAACCTTTTTGAAATTCATGGTAAGAAGTTTAGACAGATTACAGAATTACCCTATCTATTCAATGAATTATGATCTAGACTCATTTATCTTATGTAATTCAGAAAATGACAAAGATAAAATCATAGTTGTATAATAGAAACACAAAGAAGTCGATAGTGAAAATATAACACATGAATCTATGTGGAATTTAGATTTTGATGGCTCTGCAAATAGATTAGGAGAAGGAACTAGAGTATGCATCTACAATTTAGAAAATTATCATTTAGAAGGACATGCTTACAGATTAAATTTCAAATGCTCTAACAACATGGAAGAATACGAAGCATTAGTGCTAGGCCTTCAAATCGTAGAAAAAATTGGGGCTAAAATATATTCCATCATAGGAGACTCATAACTTATTATAAAACAAGTCAAGGGAGAGTACATTACTAATAACCCTAAACTTAGGTGTTACAGAGAAATCATCCTAAACTTGATAAGATGTTTCCTTGAGTCTGACTTTGGTGTCATTCCAAGAAAGAAGAATATGCAAGCACATAGCTTAGCCACTTTTGTCAGCACATGCAGGTTACCCTTTCATCCAAATCATCAGTAAACGGATGAGGTAAGACATAGACCAACCATACCTGATAATTTAAAGTATTGGCAAATATTTTCACAAGACAAAAAAATCCTTGATTTTATTATTTCTGAAGGAGAATTTCGAAATGGTAATATAGACATTGACTGTACATTAGATTATACTAGAAATAATGAAATAGATGTAAATGATGTAAATAAGATAGAACGAACTAGATTCACTAAAATATAAATAGAACAATTAGAAATAGTAGAAATTGAGGAATTAATCAATGATGAATCAAAAGTTTTAAACCTCAAAGACAACATTTTTCCTAGAGGATTGGCCCCACTAGAATACCTCTTTGACTCCAACGATGTAGCTAGAAAACCTAAAATGGAACCTCTAAGGTCAGATATAGAGGAATGAACATAGTAACAAAGGAAAATCCCAAGCTTATCCAGATATCTAAGACATTACCTCCAGCTGAAAATCTGAAGTACATTAGCTTGTTTAAATAGTTCCAAGACATCTTTGCCTGGAATTATAAAGACCTCAAGTCTTATGATACCACCATTATCGAGCATAAGATACCAATTAAATAAAATCAGAAGTCCTGTAAACAAAATCTAAGGAGAATTAACCCCGTTTGTATGCCATTAATAGAAAAATAATTTAAAATGATGTACGATGCTCAAATCATAGCACCCATCAGATATTCTGTGTTGATTTCAGAAACTTAGGAGAAATCAGACTCTGTGTTGATTTCAGAAACTTGAACAAAGTATCATTGAAGGATAAATATCCCCTCCCTAAAATGGACCACATTCTCCAGAGGGTAGTAGGGTCATCCAAAATTTCATTATGGATGCAACCAAATCCTAGTCCAACTTAAAGACCAAGCTAAGACTAAATTCACCACTCCCTGGGGAACTTTCATGTACTTGAAAATTCCTTTTGGACTGATGGATGTTGGAGCACCATTTCAAAGATCCATGGACATAGCCTTTGCAACGAAAATCGATGAATTTTTAGTCATTTACCTAGATGATATCATAGTGTTTCCAAGTTAGATAATGAACATCTATATCATCGAAGAAAAGTATTCGTAAAATGCAGAAAGTTTGGCATATCCTTAAATCCTAAAAAGTCACTTTTTGGATTAGAAGAAGGAAAAATTCTGGGACACATCATTTCAAAAGAGAGAAAAAGAAATGATCTAGCTAGAATAGAAGCAATCCTAAATATCAATCATCCTAGAAACATTAGACAATTACAATAATTTTTAGGCAAAATAAATTTTCTTAGAAGATTCATCACTAACTTAGCAGAACTAAGTAGAAATTTAAATAACATGTTAAAAAAGGATTCAATACTTAAGTGGACAGTAGAGGCTAAGAAGACTTTCAAGTAGTCAAAGAAGCCCTTAATAGAACACGTGTCCTCATAAGTCCTAATTTTAACAAAGATTTCCCATAATTTTTTTCATTTTCTTCGTAACACACTAATGTAGCAGCCTTGTTCCAAAAGAACAATGATGGTTATGAACAACCCATTGCTTTCTTCGCAAATATTTGAGAGATGCAACACTTTAAAGTATAAAAATAATGGAAAAACAAGCTCTTGCTTTAAGAAAAAGCTTACAAAATATTTTCAAGTATACATTCTATACTCTCACATAATAGCATATGTTCCAAACTCTACAAAGGACATTCTAACTGTATCGGCCCGATGGAAAGAGAGGAAAAAATGGATTTCCACACTACTAGAATATGAAATTGAAATCAAGCCTAAAAAAATAATCAAAGGCCAAGGTTTAGACAAACTCATGGATGAATAAAATTTTCAGCTCAGACATTAATTTCGTTGTCGCCTAGATGATTAGGAAGAAATGATGATCACAAATCGCTGAACCTTTTCATAGATTCACCTTGGTATGGAGACCTTATATTTGTTTTATCCAAATTACGAGCTCCTCCACTGCTTAATTCCTTGGTGAAATTCACCCACCCTCCTTTGCCCAACATAAATTGATATTGGATGTACCACCGATTACTTTACCAAGTGGATAGAAGCCATCCCTTCTGCATAAGCCAAAATCCGTCATTATTTCATTTCTTGAGAACAACAACTTTTATAGATTTGGATGCGCACAAAATCTCATCACCGATAATGTTGTCAGCTTCAAATACAATAAAATGATATATTTTTGTAATCAACAGATACTATATCACCCTAGGCCATTCCAACGCTATTACCTCAAGGTAATGGACTAGCGTAATCTTCAAACAAAAGCCTAGTCAACACTTTCATCAAAAATTTACTAGAGGATAACAAGAAAAATCTAGAATAAAAGGTTGTCAAATTTCTGCGGCAGACACTAACTACTAAGAAATTTATTGGTAAATATACCCCCCAATTATTATATGGGATGAATGTTGTTTTTCCATCTTCATTAGGAGTGCTAGATGAAAATGATTCAAGAGCCGCAAGTAGAACCAAATTACATCCAAAGGAGGATAAACGAAATAGTCCATTTGCAACAAACCAGGGAAGAAGTTTATATCAAAGCCCAAGTAATTCAAGATAAACTCAAGGAGATATTTGATAAGAAAACTAAAGAAGATGATTTCTTCATAGGTGATTAAGTACTAAAATGGATTCCGTAAGGGAAGATAAAGGAAAACATGGGAAATTTGAATTTCTCCGGAAGGGCCCATACATTATTTATGGTTACAAATGTAACAATGCATTTTTCTTGAAAGAGTTAATGGAATGCATCTACCAGGTGCCTCATCAATGGTCGAATGTTGAAGCACTATTTCTCACTAGAATAACCGTAGTTAATTTTATTCTATTTTACTCATTGTAAATATCATAGCAAATTTTATATTGGAGTGGATGATTATCTTGAAAAGTTGAAGCGAAGAAGGCCCTAAGATTTAAAGATATAACATCATATGTTTGAATAAAGGAGAGCACAGAAGCAGCTCTGTGCAAAGAAAAGCCAAAAGTTCCAAGGCCATTGATCGGGGAAAGTTCTTGACATCTCACAAGGAGATGCCATCGCTAAGTGGAACCATTGTTAGGTCCTATAATAATAGGTATCATAATTTTGAATGAGCTATGTTTAGTCTTGTAATATTTTTCTGTACCTTTTTCTATTTCGCAAATGTTTTCCATATTAAAAAATGAAAAGAGGGTATGTCCCAAAAGAATAATCAAAGGACCAAAAGAAATAAAGATAAAAAAAAGATATAAAATATGAACCCCACAAAAAGAAACAAAAATAAATTATGATAGTGTTGCACATTCAAAAGTCACTACTCTTAGTTTACTTTATGCAAATAAAATTGTGTGCAAACTTTGTCCAAAATTCCACAATTCATGATGATCACATGATCTAATCCTAATCATTCATGCATTTAAATTTTATGTCATGATAGTTAGTGAATAAAGATCTGACCAAACCATTTCATCTTGGCAGTATCAAGATAGTTAGGCAGAATAAAAATGAGCTCATAAGTTTAATCTGATCCATTCCAAGATATAAGGTTAGAAATAAGTTAGTTTTATTATCAAAAGAAAATAAAAGGGTCAAAAAGATGAAATTCACCCAATAAAGGAAATAAAAATGTTAGGATAAATAAAAGTTTTGTAGAGTATTTTTCAAAGATAATATAAGCCTCATTATTCTTATCCATGATCAAAAAACATTTTCTAACACCTTCTCTTATCCTAATCCCTTTTTTCCTTTTGGAAAACCATTTCTTGCCGAATCCATTTTTTCCTCTCTTGGAAACCATTTCCCCCGGGTTAAAATCCCTTTCCCTCTTCATTTCCCCCTTATCCTAACTTCCTTCCCCTCATAAAAACCCCTTTTCCTAAGAAAAATTCGACATAGCCGCACTAAATAATCGCTTAAAACTACCAACTACCGAACATCCACAAACCAAGGACGTTTTGGAGACAGATAATTAAAATGATGAGATGATGAATCTAATCATCTAGTTGACAACTCAACTAAAGGAAATGGAAACATAAATGGATAAACTTGTACAGAAAAGCAAGCTAGTATGGAAACAGCTTCCCATTATCGCTATTCCTATAGCATCTACAACAACTCTTAGCATATAAAATAGCTCCATTATCTACAACAACACTAGTATTTACATCAACAATACTCAACCGCTTCATCCCATTGATGAGGCCAAAAAATTAATCAAAGCAATGGAAGATATGTCCATTCATACTACATATATTAACACGCTCAAAGAACAAGTAAAGAGTTTAGAAGATGGAAATAAATTGGAAGAAGTAATGATTCAAGAAGAAGCATATAGAATGCAAATAGATTGGATCGAAATAATCCACAAGCTAGAAAAGGAGTTATCACTAAAAGAGCCTTTAGCCCAAGAAAAACATAATTGTCGGCCAATATAATTAACTCAGCGAATGATATTTGGTTTTCTATACAAATTATATTTGACAAAATGACTCGACAAAGGAGGCCGGTGATGCAATTCAAAAGGTCAAAGATAATCTTGGAAAGAAACTAGAGGAAGCCTCTAAAAATAATAAAAATTAATGTAATTCTAATAATAAACATGAATTGGAAAAGCTCGGATAGCCGAAATACCATAGAATATCATAGAGGTGAAGAAAGTGATTTCCAAAGAAATCTAATGATATAGATTGAAGAGAAATGTCAAAATCCAGGAATTCGAAAGTGAATGTTTTTCAATAATTTTGATGTATCAAGATGTAGGTCTATCTAATCCTAGTAATAAATGATAAACTCATGAGAGATGAAGATTATGGTAAGAATATGAGGAAGTAGCCAAAGAAACTACCAACAATTCCTCAATTAAGGGCATCCCCACAGAAAGGTGCTCCAAACTTTAGAAAACTTATTTTACCTACAAAGATGAGGTAAATAAGCTTTTTGCAAATAAGCCTATGTTTTCTAAATATACAAAGGCAGATGAGATTTCATCGAAGGATGATGAAAATAAAACTTCCAAGATGAAGAAACATGGGAGAAATGGTGTGATTTACTATGAAGGGTGAAAGAGAAGACAGATGAAACAATGCATGTGTGAAAGAAAATACAAATGAAAGAAAGCATATGAAAGAAACAAACAGAAACAACAATCAAATAAATCAGGGCCACACACGTCATAGTTAGAAGGTGTCACTATTTTTTTGCTCAAAGATATTTTTATTTTTCGTAGAATAAATCCTAGTCGAATATGATATTTTTTGTAATGTTTTGTATAAATACTTCATCATTTGAATTATTAAGGGTCGCTCAAGTGTGGATCTCTCGAACTTTTTATTAGTCAATCGATCTCTTGCCTCGTGGTTTATCATACCAATTTCCGGGGCCGACGTACTAATCAAGTTATAAAGAAATTTTTTTTAAAGGATTCATGTGATGAGCTATCTCGTTGAAGGATAAAATTTCAATTGTCCATGTTCTCTTTCTCGAGTATTCCATAAAAATTATATGTGTTCTAAATTTGAATGTTATAACAGGAGTTTTACTCTAGAATTTGTTTAAATATTACACTATGCTTTTAAATGTTATACATTTCTATGTTTTATTCTAATATTCAATTTAGATAATTCTTAATTGCCCTCTGATCTTCGATTGACTCCTTCATCCTTCTTCATTATCTAGTTTAAGGAATTCTTAATTTCTCCTTGATCCCGATTAAAAAATCACTTCACCATTTAGCTTTGAGATCCTCGATATTTCTCACCTATCTTGCCTTGTAAAACTTTCCTTATAATTCTGATTCAAGCAGGTTTCAAAGCACATTGAATCCATAGCCCAATGGAAATTTGATAAGCATCTATTCATCCAAATCATTAATTCTACCAACCAACCTCGTAAAACCAATAAAAAAACGAACCCAACCAAACATACATAACTAGCCTAAAATCAATTAAATAAAAAAAATTAAATCATTAAGATAGAGCCTCTTATGAGTTTAGGAAGGCTAGATTCTACCTCCAAAAGTGGTTGGATTACCTTTGATATTTCTTTTGAACGAAAGAACGACCTTTGGAAATTTTGGAGTGATAACACTTCTAACAAACCAAACATATTTCCTCTTAACACAAACTCTCGCTACTTCCTTCTTTATATTCCTCCGCAGCGTAACTTCTTTACTATTGTTAATGTCTTCGATATACCAGGTGACTTGAATATGGATTTACAAGGAAAATCTCAAGGTAATATTCTTGAGTTCACTACCATTCGATACATAGACCGTGTCCCTAAATATCACAAAGCCATTTGTTATAAGATGATAATCCACATCCCGATCACATGTGCCCTAATGTAACCTATGCATGAGCTCCATGCATCCGTTATCCTATTGTCCTACCTATAAGATATGATCCTATAGATCTATCCCATATGAGCTCCTTGACACAACATGGTTCAAATATACTTTCGCCGAGATAATCCGCAACCATGTTCTCCTTCCCATTAATGTATCTAATCTCAAAGTCAAACTCACCAAGGGTAGCCAACCATTTAGCTTTCCTTGCATTCAAATTCAGCTGGTCAAACAAATATCTTAATCCACTATGATCTATCATCAACACAAACCTCCTATAAACAAGATAATGTATCCACATCTTCAAGGCATGAATAATAGCTTCCAACACAAGATCATGAGTCACATAGTTCGCTCATGTTCATACATTTTCCGGACTCATATCACTTGTCCCTTCCTGCCAAGTGACTCCACTACACCCTCTTGCACACACATGTACATACTACGAATTTTTTATCCAGACCGCAATCTTTAACACCGGAGCATTTTTCAACAACTACTTCAACTCGCTCAAAATTGGTTGCACACTCCTTTTCCATTCAAACTTCTTACCTTTCCTTTATAATGATGTAATAGGATATGTGATATGTGAGAAGTTCCTAATGGACTCCCGTAGTAACTAGTTAAGCCTATGAATGATCTTACTTTTGCACATTTCTGTGAGCCACTCCATGATATCATTTATCTTTTCCAGACGACCGATATGCCATTCTTGGAAAACAAATGTCCTGTATATTGTAATTTTTTCTGAAAGAAATTTCACTTGCTAATATTATCATACAATTTATGCTCTCTTAGCAATGAAAACACTAATGCTAAATGTCGATATATCTTTCTCCTCATTTTGAAAAACATTAAGATGTCATGAATGAATACAATATCAAAATTTTCCAAATAAATATGCAACACACTATTCATTAGACACATAAAAGTAGTTGTAGCATTAGTCAAATTGAATGGAACTATAACGATTCATAATTCCCATACCTAGTCTTGAAGTAATTATTGTATATGTGCTCTTCTTCGATGTGTACCCCTCGATGGTCTCATAGTCTCAAATCAATATTTTAGAAAACTATTGCTCCTTCAAATAATCAAACAAGTCATCAATCTTCGACAATGGGTACCTATTCTTGATTGTTACAATGTGTAGTTGTCGTAATCAATGCATAATATAAGAGTAGCATCCTTCTTCTTCACTAACAACATTAGTGCACCCCAAGGCGATACACTTGGCCCAATGTATCCCTCCCGAAGAATTTCTTCAACCGCAACTTTACGCCAACTTCCGCAAAGGCTCATCATGTAAGGTTCCTTTGATGTTGATGATGCCCCTCATACCAACTCAATAGAAAATTCTACGTACTTGCACGAGGAAACTCCGGAATCTATGTTGGAAACACATCCCCGCAACTACTACAAGATAGGGTACTTGAATATTTTCTACATTTTGAACATCCTTATCCTGCCTACTATAAATATGAACTCCGCAAACATCACACACCCTCTTCCTCGGAAATATGCTTATCCCGTATAGTTGTGACAATAACGCTCAACAAGCCCGCGAAAATAAGGCACCCTCCTCGAGAATCATGGCACATAAATGATTTTTCAGCTTTCATGGATCCTTAGATTAGCTCATCTAAGGTCTAAATCCAAAATCGAGAGCAAAAAAATCAAACTAGGTGGGTTAAACAGACCTCCCACAAACTAGTCTAATAAAATCACCCAAAGAGAGGGGCTACAAACTTATATGCAAAGGATCGCTTCAAAAAATAATGGCTTGTCAATTTACAAGAATGAGACCAACATGGTGGTTCATCTTTTCAACTACATCAGAAAAATGGATTTACAAATGCAAACCTTTATACAAAGGTATAACATAAATAGAATGAATATACAAGACAAAAAGCCTCAAAATGCGCTCGCTACAACAATAAGAAATGGAAAAATAAGCTAGACAAACATATTTTCATTGCTAAAGCATGCATTAGATTAAAAATAAGATTCAGAGCAGATCTATACATAAAATGATAGATATATTTCGTATCCGTGTACAAGATAGGCCTCTATACATTCCCTTGGGATCTCAAAGAAACATGAACAACGGTGAGTAGATCTAAGATCTAAGTCACATATCTACGTGTATATTCGTAAAATTATAAATCATAACATATACACGTATCATATTTGAACTAACATGTATTGGTTGGCCAATCCATGGATCACCAAAGGAAAGGAAGGATCCAATCACTAGATATCTTCTCCTCTAAAATGATGCCAAGTCTCCCACAACTCGTCTTGCAAATAACATATTCATGGAAGAGGGACCGCGCAATAGGCTCGAGAATGATTTGGCCCATCACAATGTGTGGATCTCAAGTTCAATCGCATTTCACGTGTCTCTTCAGAGGTTAAAAGACACACTCACTGAGAAGAGGCACCAGTACAAGATAGATCTGAACGGATCTTGTGTTCCACTTGCTGCAGCTCACATGGAAAACCAAATCCTAAGCAGGAATATGTTGTAGATGAAATATGTGGCTTGGCCCAAATGCCAGATAGTGGACTAGGCAATCAAGACTCCTCCAAGGGCTGCTCAAGGAAGGAGGTGGGATTCCTAAACAGGAAAGCCCAACAAAGGATGTCTAAGAAGACAATACCTTCAAAAAATAATAACATCAAAAACCTCTTCCTCTTTTCCTCCTCCTTATTTTATAATATGAAAGCCTTGCCAAACCCTAAACCACCTCAATGAGTTAGCTTCTTTCACATGTGGAGCCTCCATCTAAAACTGCACTGTCTATCCATGAGGTTCATTGCATTTAGACTGCGTTGTTGACTTGGTCAAAGTTGACCCAATCTCATGGTTCAAACCCATTCACACCTGCAAGAGTTTATTACATGGCCCAAATATGTCTCTGTTTACATAGGCATTGATTTATTTTGATGTTCTTAGGAATTTTACATGTCCTCCTTCACATTTTATTCATCAACATGAAAATCAAAGTAAGACAAAGAAAAATGAATATTCCCATTAGCTTGGGCTAATTGGGAATATTACAGTCCTCCCCTCCAAAATGTTGCTTCTCCTCAAGCAATTGATAGGGTGAGTGCTACAACACTTCTCCTTCCCCATTGATGACACCATCAAGGATCCATCTTTCTGCATAAGATGAGTGTTCACCAATCCATCCTCCCATGAGTTGTCTCTCCAAGATCATTATGAGATGTTCATAATCCATCCCACAAAGTGTCAAGAATTCCACTGAAAAAAACATGGTTGAACCCTTAATCTCCTTGAAATATGTAGCAAAGCATACAAAGAGAGTCTCCATCCCATGTGGTACACACATGCCTCCTATCCTCCCTCCATACAATCCCAAAAATAGGACAAGCACATCATCCATGTATGGAAGCAAAACTACAAATACATAAATAAAAATTGGAACATGAGGAGGTGGGTCATAATCCCATATATGGTACCAGCACAGAGCATCTCCAGCCTGCATCAGATCAAGATGTGATAAGTGGTTTTCCCACCACTTACTTGCAGCCCATGCCATCTCACTGTAGCTGAATGTGTGAGATATATTTTGTGCCTTAGGAAAGCACCCATCATGAGACAAGATCTCCCTTTGTCCACCAAGGGAGTGGCCAAGTACACAAATTGTTGTGGCCCCATATTTTCCATGAGATTGAAAAAACATACCACTCCTTCTTGGAGTCATGGCTTGCAAAAACATGGTGTAAGAATGCATGAAGTCAGAATATAAAATACATGTATTAAGAGCATTCCCTCCACCAACAATTCTCCTCCTATCAATGGAGTGGTGCATAGATCTACTCTCTCCTTCAAGGGAAGGAAGAGAGGGCTGATTTAATTCTCCCTTAGAGCCATATTGCTGCTCCAAATCCACAGAATCCATGCATCTATAATCATGTTGATATAGTTCCCTTTCAAATCCCACCCAGTAATAACTCCTCAATATGATATTGTTGAGCTCGATAGAATAAGTATGGCTAATATGGGACTCTTCATAAGCCCTCTGTAGAAGCTTCCCCTTGAGCTTGAAAAATATAGACAAGAAGACTCTACCTTGATTATAGATGACTCCATCAAGTATTGAATAGCTCCCTTCATGCAACCAGTCATCCAAAATCATGCAAGTATGAATATCCTTGGAATATCCCACTAGCAGTCGGGATTTCCAATAGGGATCTAGTGTGCCCAAAAATGACAGCGTTGATAGTGTGTCTTCTAAATCATCTGTCATGTTGTTGTTCTCCTCCTTGACCTTTCCCATGCCAAAGGTACAAGGTGGAAGGTTTCCAATCCTTCCTTGCTTCCCTCCTTGCTCATGCACATGCTCAAGAGAAGAGGGAAGCTCTTGGAAGTTTGTCTCCCATGAAAGGCTATCATTTGTCCAAGACCCCTTTGTCTTTGCCAATGCATGCATGTGAGACCTCCATCTCTCTTCATGTATAGAAGAGTGTCCTTCAAGCAAGTCTATCTTCTGATCAAAGCCTTGTCTCCCATGCTTCATGATGGTGTCATTATTTCTTCTTGCAGCATACCTTCTCAACACAATTTGAGAGGTGAGAATGGATAATGATGTCAAAGGAAAAATTCTTTCCCTTTCTCTATATATCCCCCACACTCTTAGCGTTTTAGCATGGTCTTCTAATGCTCCCTTCTCCCTTGGATCTATGAATGGAGCATCAATGTATGAAACATCTTCCATCAAATATGATTCAGGTGGTCTCCCAGATGGTACACCACAGGATAATGATGTCTCATGGTCCATACCCATGTAAACAAAATATGGGAACATATCATGACTACTTCCACTGTGAAAATAAATATCTGATTGCTGTGTGGAAGTACCATGAAACTTGGAGGCCCCTTTTAATGGTGTAAGAGTGCCTCTGATTGGAGCCCTTGCCCCATTTTCAGATAGTGGATCAGCTATGTGACCCCTCCTTTGTTCTGTCTCATTGTCTTTTAGCAAAGACACATGCTGCTCATGTCCTCCATATGAAAGAATCTCTGGAATTACTTGCAAAGGTGCAAGAATCCCTCTAAGGGAAGCCAATGCTTCATCTCCATCTCCAAATGGAAATAGATCTCCTCCTGCTTGCACAATGCTGGAGGATCTTATTTTCTCTTTCTCTCCCTTCTCCTCATTAGTGGAGAATGATTCATCATCAAGAAATCCTTTTCCTTGACCTCTTAGTGAGGAAGGAATCCTCAAATATTCTCTTTGGGGAAAGAGATCTTGTTGAATTGGGGCCTTTTCCTCTGGTACAAAGTGCAGTAGATCTTCAACCCCTTCAACAATGTTTAGGATTGGAGTTGGCTCCATGGAATATTCCAACTCATGCAGGGATTCATATTTCTTGGGCTTGATCTGCTCTCCCCAAGAAGTCTCAAAATGTCTCTCCTCAAATCTTTCCACTAGCCCCCTAGTGAATCTTGCATAAGAAGAGATGTTCCTCCTTTCAAGGAAGAAGACTCAAACAACCACCAAGCATAAGCCTTCCATTGAAGATGCAGCGCTGCTAATATCAAGGATTATTCTTATGATACTTGATGCAGCTAAAAGTATGTGTCAACATTCTTTACCCAAGACTTAGCTGAGTCTTTAGGTGACCCATCAAATGTAGGTAGAGAGAATCTACCCAAAGTGTGTTACATGCACCCTTTCCTCCTACTGTAGCTGCAGGATCTTTCTTCTCTGAGTTGAAAAAACTATGGGAAACTGAGATGCTCTTTTAATCTCTCCATTTGAGATTCATATTCTTGGAGATATTCACCAAGAGATCCCTCCTTTGGTGTTCCTCATCTTCCTCCTTCCTTTGAAAATAAAGTAGGCATGTTACCACGTTGTGGAATAGATTGTGTGGCTGAATGATCACACACATCATATGAAGTAGTGGGGATTTCTTCATGTGCAAACCCTTTCATAAGGTCTACTTGTATTTCGTTCCTCACTCCCCGGATTCCTCCTTTCAGCTCATGCAAAGCTTGAGAAAGAATGTTAGAGGACTCTACTTCTTTCATTCTTCCATATAAAGGGGTTTCATCATTTCTTTCTTTTTCTTCGGTGTAATCATTTTTCTTCTATATTCTTCCTTGATACCTTTTATTTCTGTCAAAGAGAGGCTCTCCTCCTTCTGAAGACATATTGGCTCCAAGAATGCACAGGCTGTGCCAAGAAAGATACTTTGATACCACTGTAATATTCCAAAATTGGAACAACTCAGCAAGCCTTCTGAAATAACACACTTCTGAGAATTATGTGCATATAAATGAGTTTGTAGCTCATGTATCCCTTATATCAGATAATCTAAGGTCTAAATCCAAAAGGAGAGAAAAAAAAAATCAAACTAGGTGGGTTAAACAAATCTTCCACAAACTAGTCTAGTTGAAAATCACCTAAAGAGAGGGGCTACAACTATATGCAAAGGAATTCTTTAGAAATAAAGCAGTTTTTCAATTTACAAGAATGAGACCAACATGGAGGTTCATATTTCATCTATACATCAACAAAATGGATTTACAATGAAGCTTATACATTGTATAACATAAATGGAATGATTATACAAGACAAAAGCCTCAAAATGAGCTGCTACAACAATAAGAAATGGTAGAATAAGATAGAAAACGTTATTTTCATTACTGAAGCATGCAGTAGATTACAACTTAGATCTAGATCAGATATGTACATAAAATGATAGATCTATTTCAGATCTGTGTACAAGATAGGCTCCTCTATACATCCCCCTTGGGGATCTCAGTAAAACATGAACAATGGTGAGTAGATCTGAGATCTAAATCACAGATTTGCAGAAGTATTCAGAAAATTCTGAATCATAACATATAAATTATATCAAATATGAACTAACATGGATTTTTTTCCAATCCACGGATCACCATAGTGAAAGGAAGGATCCAATCACTAGAGATCTTCTCCTCTGAAATGATGCCAAGTCTACCTACAACTCTGCTATTGTAAACAACACAGTCATGGAAGAGGGACTATACTGTAGGCCCTAAGAATGCTTTGGCCTACTGCCAATGTGTGGATCTGAAGCTCAAACCACTAATTCACTCTTCCAAGAGGTTAAGAGACACACTCACTGAGAAGAGGCACTGGTACAAGCTAGATCTTAACAGATCTAGTGTTCCACTTGCTGTAGCTCACATGGACAACCCAATCCTAAGCAGGACTACATTGTAGATGCAAGATGTGGCTTGGCCCATATTCCAGATAGTGGACTAGGCAAACAAGTGTTGTGAAACCAGCTCTAAAAAGATAAAAAAAGAGATATCAATGCCTTAGAAATAAGCCACTTCGAGGGGGAAACCTCCAATACATTTCATGAACGAAAAATTCTTGGATGATTCAAATTAAAAAACCTCCTTTCTATATATAGGATTCCATGGGGCCACAATGTAATCCTAGTGGGTCCACAGTGTAATCCTAGCCGACCTAACGATAATAATTTAAGGGCACAATAATAACAATATGGGGGTTACAAGGGTACAATAATAAAAATAAGGGGGTTACATTAACAAAAATTAGGTACTATACTAGAATATAGGGACCTAACATGCCCCTCTCCTTCAAAAAAGTGTTTTCCTCAATGCTTTAGTAGCTCTGGGTGCCTTAACACCCTCATGAGATACAATATGACCCAGATATTCCACCTCTTGTACTCCAAAGAAACATTTGGATGTTTTTGAATATAATTGTTTCTCCTGCAATAGTTTGAGCACCCTGTCAACATGTTGAACATGATCCTTCCAAGACCTGCTATAGATATCTATTCTTACAAAGATATAAGTGATCTTTGTACCATATGGAATAATTTTTCCAACTAAATGTATCAGATGTACTAGGATCTTGCTACAACTTTTGAATGAGTGTCCACACTTCTTTGTCCTTCTTCAATTCATCTCTTGCTTCGGTTATCCAATCTGGTTGGATAATAGAAATGGCACAAAGCAATTCTTCCACCTCTTCATTCTTTCTTGAGAGTGCATCTACAACAAAATTTAGCTTCCGTTTTTTGTATATTATTTCAAAGTCATAACCCAACATCCTTGTGACCCATTTTTGTTGCTCTTTTGAAGATAGTCTTTGTTCCAAAAAGTGTTTAAGACTATCATGATCAATTTTCATCTTGAAGTGTCTTCCCATTAGGTAAGTTCTCCATTTCTTTAGTGCATGCAGTATTGCTAACATTTCCTTCTCATAAATAGGTTTCTGTAAATAATTTCCTTTGATTGGACGAATTTCAAAAGTAATGGGTCTTCCTTCTTGCATTAAAATAGCACCAATTCCATTCCCTGAGGCATCACATTCCACAATAAAGTTTTTTGTGAAGTCTGGCGTAGATAAGACTGGTTTTAGGCACATTGCCTCTTTAAGATGTTCAAAGGCCTTAGTTTCTTCAGGAGTCCATGAAAATGCATCTTTCTTCAATAATTTTGTTAGAGGTGCTGTTATTCTCCCATAATTCTTAACAAACTTTCGATAATACCCTGTTAACCTGAGAAATCCTTGCAACTGATTTATGTTTGTGGGGACTTTCCATTCCTTAATGGCTTTAATTTTGTTAGGGTCTACCTTAACACCCTTGTGAGATACAATATGACCCAGTTATTCCACCTCTTGTACTCCAAAGAAACATTTGGATGTTTTTTCATATAATTGTTTCTCCTGCAATAGTTTAAGCACCCTGTCAACATGTTGAACATGATCCTTCCAAGACCTGTTGTAGATTAGTATATCATCAAAAAATACAAGCACAAATTTTCTAAGGAAGGGTTTGAAAATGGAATTCATCAACCCTTGAAATGTAGAAGGTGCATTGGTAAGGCCAAAAGGCATGACCAAAAATTCATAATGACCCTCATGAGTTCGAAATGCTTTTTTTGGAATATCTTCAGTCTTCATTATAATTTTATGATACCCTAAACGAAGATCCAACTTGGAAAAATAAATTGCTCCATGTAATTCATCCAATAATTCATCAATCACAGGAATGGGAGGTTTATCTTTAATGATGAGCTTATTGAGATTCCTATAATCAAGAGACATGCACCATGATCCATCCTTCTTGTGTACCAATACTATAGGTGCAGAGAAAGAACATTGACTACGTTGAATTATACCCACCTCTAACATTTCTGCAATCATATGTTCAATTTTGCTCTTTTGGACATAAGGATATCTATAAGGCCTGATGTTTGGAGGAACACTTCCTGGAATCAAATTAATAGCATGATCATGATCATGAATAGGTGGGAGTCCTTTGGGAGTTTCAAAAACCTCGGAATGATTGTCCAAGAATTTTTGGAGATCTGCAGAAATAGATGATTTTTATGTTGGAAATTCTAGTGAGCATAATTGTGAAATTATGCCTCGTTGTTCTTTCTTTAGAAGCTTTGTCATGACATTAGAGCTTATTATATTTCCCGGCTTCCCTGTAATACCCCGTAATTCGACTTCCTTTCCTTTTGAAAAAAAATTCAAGAAAAGTTCTTGAAAATTAAAAGCTGTCATTCCCAAAGATTGTAACCATTATACTCCTAGTACAACATCAGCACCTCCCATAGGAATGGAAAGCATTGGAATATTCAATACATATTCCCCCATGGTTAGCTTTATATTATGGCATTTTCCAGAGCAATTTATAGTTCCTCCATTTGCAACCATCACTTGACATTTTGGTGTTGGGTATAGGAAAAAATTCAATTCCTTGGCTACCTTACAATGAATAAAATTATGGGTACTACCTGAACCAATCAACACTATTACCTTTTTCTTCTTGATATGTCCTTCTATCTTGAGAGTTTGAGGAGTGGTAATTCCTGCCAATGCATTACACGATATGGTTGGACTCATTTCTTCCTCTTCTTAGGTTGGTTCCTGGTGTATATCCTCTTCTTGTTCATTTGCTTCTTCCTCTTCAAAATCTATGTAAAATAATTTCTTCTCAGCACACTTATGACCTTTAGTGTATTTGCTATCACAATTGTAGCAAAGCCCTTTTGCTCTTTTTTCTTCCAAATGTGGTGGTGTCAACCTTGTAGGTTGTGGAAATCTAGGAGTAGAAACACTTCCTTCTTTATAGAAGTGAGTGGTAGGATTCCTTGTCGCCATAATTTTACATTCAATTTTTCTTGCCAACCTGAATGCCTTCTCCAATGAATCAGGTTCCAAAACGCGAACTTCATGTTGGATGTTATCCTTTAAAATACCTATGAAGAGATCAATCCTGTGCTCCTTTGGAATATCAGTTACCCTTATATTCAATTTTTGGAAGTCCTCAATGTGCTCCCCCATTAAACCCTTTTGTTTGAGATTTATCAATGGCTAAAGAAGGTGTTGCTCTTTGTATCCTCATAATGCGCTATCATTTCCTCCGTAAAAATTGACCAAGTGACAATTTTTTTACGGGAGCAAAGCCATCGATACCATACAAATGTATTTTGTTCTAAATGTAATGTTGCAATGTGTACCATTTTGTGTGTTTTGCACATTATGGAGATCAAAATATTGCTCCATCTATAGTATCCATGTTACAGGATCCTTTCCATAAAACTTCCTCATATCCATTTTTGGAATATGGTGGTTCTTCCCCCAAAAATTAGATTTTATGAAATCACGATTAACATTTATTTTTTTCTCATCATGAGTTTAATCTACTATTTTTTCACCATTAGGAAACATTTATTGTATCAAATTTGTTAAACCTTTCATGTATGCTTTTAGATCATTCTTCATGTTTTCCATTTTCTCATCGATCTTAGCTTCCATGTCATCCATCTTAGATTCTGTTAGTCCCCCGATGAAATTCTTGACAAGCAATATGGGGGCTATATCATTTTGGAGACCTTCAAGGAATGCATCTCCCCTGAAGACACATCATCCTTGAGGTCTCTCTGTGCTTTGCCTTATACAAGTCCCCTCCGTTGGTTCCTTTCACTAAAGGCCTACATTTACCCCTTGTACCCCTGCAAAATGTCCCCTTTTTTCCCCCTTTTCCTCCTTCTGTCAAAGTTCCTCTTTTCCCTTTTTATTTTCCCTATTAACCCCCTAAATCCCCTCTAAAAAATCCCTACACCATTTTTTTTCCCAAATTCCCCCTCCATCCCCCTATCGTTACCCTTTGGGCCTCAAAATACATGAAAATGGGTTAAAAACCCACTTCAGACCTTATAATAGGCCTCAACCCCTCTCTGATAGCCCCGTGCCTTTTTTCTCTCCATATAACCCAGCACCGTGACCCAAGCGCTAACCCCAAAGGCGCTTGCCCCAGTGTTTCATCAGACGCGATTACAGCCGTCGATCTGCGCAGATTGGATGGCGATCGCCGCCCCCGCAGCCTCCATCGTTTTCCCCGTTCATCAACTGTCGCCGCATCTCCACCGTTCATTTTCCCGTCAGACCGACGGTGCGGAGCCCATCCGCCCTATGGACCCTGCCACGCACTATTACAAAACTGCCTAGTTTATTTCGCATCGCCTTTGGGCGGCTGGTGGTTTTTCCCTGACGGCCAGCGATTCCACTCAGTGCCTGACACCTGTCCTCCTGTACAATTTCAAAACCGCCCATCCCGCCCGTTAACTCCATCCATCACGCGTTATGGTTCAGACACAGATGCCCAGCGAAATTGCCAAAGACCGTCCAATCTAGAGCGGCCCATCCGACAGCTATCGCTCGTCGAAGATACACGATGGATAATCCAGTTGCGCACGCGATAGCTCAGGTAATGGCCCGACATCCGTCGTCCTCCACCGTCGATCTCTGCCGCGATCGACGGTCCATATTTGTTCACCCGCCACTGAATTTTCCACTGTCGTCCGAGCCACCACATCATCCGTCCACGTGCCTCTTCCGCACACAACGTCATTCCACATGCATTTTCCATACCTTTCGACCATTCCGTTTCATATAATCGTTCATTTTCGCGTTTTTTAATGTTTTTCCGCTCAAACTCCACTCTGCGAGACCGCCACCTCCGCCAGAACAATTTGTCACCATTTTTCGCGATTTCTCCCCCAGTTTACCATCTGCACGGCCATTTTCATTCTCTGCACTGCCTCCATCACCCCTTCCATGGTTTTTCTTGATAGGTTGCGTGTTTTTGCAGGTTTATCAGCTGGTCATGGTCCGCCATGATTACACAGCGTTTAATATAGTGACAAAGAATTCTGTGCATAGGAAATTAATGCATAAGCCATTTTTTTGCATCAGCAGAGCCTTTCTCCATTGAAGGATAGAGTTTAAGCTTTGCAAACCTTGTCCAGTGCCATTAAAGCTCGATTTGCACCATCAATGGAGCAGCAGTGACCTCGAGGCACACAAATGCAGATATTTAGGCCTCAAGCTCAGAATTAAAGCATTATGATGGGGATTAAAGGGTTCAATCCAGTTTTTCAGAGGTAAAGCATCAGAGTGAAGACCCCGAGGACCTCTCAGAGATTAAATGCAAGGGAAGCCATACCACCAGGGTTTTTCTATAGCAGCAGAAAGTTTTTCTTCAGCAAGTACAGGGTTCCCATACAACTTTTATTATGCACAATGTCCCTGCAGGAATTTCCACCCTAACAGTAGTTCAAAATCACTGGAGCATTGATATGGCAGAATTCTCAGTAGTTTATTTTATTTTATTCAAATCACCAGGAGTACCATAGCCGAAACATGTCAAAATCATAACTGAAGAAGATCACTCTTTCATAAAATGGGTGACAGAGATTAAATACTCGGCATATAAGCAGAATGGGCCTCGGCCCTCTTTCTTTCAGATGTTTAATACAACATTTAGTGTTCACCTACCTCCTCGGTCGATCTTCCATTCATCCTCTGCTATAAAAACACAGAAGGAAATTATTGTAAGGGTTGTTGATTGGATATCAGAGAAATGCAAGCATTTTCTTCTTGAGACAAGTTCTCATTGTAATATTGTAAGATAGGTTGAGATTTGATGTATTCAGACTGAATGTTCAAGCTGTGGGCAATGATGTACCTGATTGGTGTTGTTTTTAATATGACAAGCACATTTCTTTGGATACTGATCTAAAGTAGCTGGTGATGTTTTCCTATCTCTGTGTTTGAGTTCATTTCATTCCGTTTCTACTAGCTCGCATCAGAAGTTTGGCATAATATTTACCCTTGATAGGTACCTTATGTTGCTGCTCTCCCAACCCTTTATGTTTTCTGCTTACATGTGTATCTGAATATTGATTTCAATTGGTTTAACCAGTGTAGTGGATGTTATTGCATGCTCTCTGATGTATGAATTAATGAAATCTATGTTTAGATGTTCTTGTTAGGATTTATGGATTAGTTGAAAACACTGGGAGGTCTAGAACCCTGTCTCTGCCTCACTAGGATCTTTCCATCTCATTAAACCTTTCTAAGATCCCTTCTATTAAAATTATCCTTGTTTTTCTTAGGAGTTGCTAAAGCAGACCTGGAGTTAAATGACCTCTGGTCCGGTCTATAATAAGCCCCTTTGTCCCCCTTTGAGAGCTGTCTCTGAGTACATCCAAGCAGGTCTGGAGTTAAATGACCTCTGACTTGATATATAGACAAAAATTTGGTTGTCTTTCCTTATTTCCCTCTCACTCATTTTCAGTCCTTAATGTTCCATTCCATCAATCATCTTTTAAGATCCAAATGCTCTAGATAACTAGCCCAACTGAAAGCTTGCACATTGAACACAAGTAAACCATTTCTTGACTCGATTGCCCAATGGCCTTGATGTTCCCTAAGTTATCTATATTTTCCTAGTTTCCTCTTTTCTCATCCTTGTCTTATATTGGACCCTTCTTTCCTGATTCCCAACAACCAAACATAAACAATCAAACAAACAAACCCTGAGCCTATAACTAGCCTAAAACCTTACCATCTGAGCTTCAAAGACATAAAACCTTTGACTATCATAGAGAGATCCGTCTCTGGACCTAGGAGGGCTAGATCCTAAGGTCTGAAAGTGGTTCTACGTTGTCTCATATTTTGGTCTTGTCAACCTGGCCAAAACATGGGAACCCCAACATAATGGCGACTCCACTGGGGAGGCTGAGTGCATTTCATCTTAGACCTTTTTAAAGACTCAGAAACTTAGAAATCTGGTTAGGTTGACAGTAAGTCACACCTTTCTTGAATCGACCTCTATTGTTGAGTGTGCATCATACTCTTAGACAGAGCCTGGAAAGGGCCAGGTAGCCTCGAGATCTCACCATTATTCGGAGGTGACATATCTGGTAAATGCCCTTCCAGTCAATCTCTGGTTGGAGTTTGATGTTATTGAGGTTATTCTTGAGAGGTGATAGTGCTTGAGCACTGTGGTGGACAGTGTAACCCCTTTGACATACCCAAAAACCCTCCACCTGGCGACTCCATTATTCCTAAACGAAAAGACTCCACTGGTGATCAGTAGGCATGCTGATCGTCTTGGTTTCACATTAAAATCCACTGGGAGACCAGCCTCTGAGAAAACATTAACCACAATAGAAGTAACAAGTAGGGTTAAGCTGCTTGGCTAAGAAACAACATTCTGGCTTTTAGAACCATTCACACAAGAGCTTATCCCAATCCCGACCCACATGAAATAGTTGAAAATCCGGAGAGTATCCTCAAGGGATCTCCTACACCTAAAAGACCAACTATTTCCAGTCACATTCATAGAGCTAATTCTGCACCAGAAGACCTAACAGCTCTATCACATTTTCTCCCTGACCTAGACCCTCCAAACAGTTTACCAAGAACTAGGTCATTCAACCATCTAGACCAGCCAGACCTCGAGTTTCACAGTTCACCATCTCATAGTGGTCAACACACTAGGGACAGAGGAACCCCTCCATCCACACCACCCGATTCCCACTTCATTCAAAACTTGGTGCTTTCTCACCCTAAATCTGCTCAACAAACTCCTGCTAGTCCTAATATCCCTGTCATCTATATAACAGCTGCTCAAGTTAACCCTTTACCTCATCAGAATATCATCATGGTAGCTTGGTATGCACCTCTGGTCCTACCTCAGCCCTTGCTACCCTTACCCAATGATTATCAATCAAAAATCCCACACTTCACTGCTAAAGAATCAATCACAGCTCAGCAACATGTAGATAGGATGGAGGATTCTTTTGACTACATGGAAATTGATGACGAAACAATCAAAATGAGAATCTTTGCCCAAAGCTTGGGAGGTGAGGTGAAAAAGTGGTTTAAAAACCTACCTGCAGGTAGTATCCAAGATCTCCTTACTCTATACCGAACTTTCGTCGATAAATGGGAAACTAGGGCAAACCCTCGCCAACTCCTAGCTGAATACATGAGCCTTAAAATAAACGTGGGAGAGAGTGTCCATGATTACACAACAATATTTAACAGCATTTACAATGCCCTCCCCCAACATATGAAACCTCCACAAGGCATGGCCCTAGCTAAGTACCCTGATGGGTTTGATGCTGACATGGCCTATGAGCTTAGGGATAAAGAGTACACCACATTGGAGGACATGAAGAAAGGATTAGTGAACATAGAGGCAAACCTGATCGAGAAAAGAGAAATACTGAGATCTGAGAGGAAGGTAACCTATATGGATGACAATGTAGCCTCCACATCTGATCCAAATTATGAAAAATTTTCTAAAAAAATGGAAGAGCTACAACAAATGATGAAGAAAATGGCTGTCACTGTCAATAACCAAAACAAAAATCAAAACTAGAACTGAAACTTTAGAAGGAACAACAATGCTCCCAACAGACAGAAAGAATCAGATCAGCAAATTTTTCCCCCTTTCCAAAAAAATTTAGATGAATATGAGGGAATCCTAGAATAGTCCGAAGGGAATGCAATAAACATGTTTGAAACAGAAGACTCAGTTTTTAACTATGATTCAGGAGAAGATCAACCCTCACCATCATACTGGGATGAGGAACGGTTAGAAACTGAAGATTATAGATTAGGATTTGAAAATGCCATGATGCAGGTCAAAGAACAATATGAAATTAGGAGAAAAAAGAACCAAGACACTTCCAAACCCAAAGCTCCTGAGGTTACCATCAAGAAAAGGCCTGACAAATCTTCTAAAGTGACTGCTGAAAATAGCAAAAAAAACAGCTGAAAGTTCTAGGAAAAACAAAGAAAAAGACAACCAAAACATTGAAAAACAAAGCCAACCAACCAGTAGCACTGACACTGCGGTTAGTGCTCCTGATAAAACTGTCACCAACCCTGTACATAGTGAGAAATCACAAGCTGCTACAGCCACTAAGACAGTGGAAAATAAAATAGAGTTGAGTATTACAAGGGGCCAGTCCACTTTCAGCTTGGAAAGTGAGATTGCCAAAATCAAAATCCCTGTACCATTATCTGATTTGGCCACTCAGAAAGTATATAAAGGCCAAATTTTGAAAGCCTTGAATTTAGGAGAAGTCAATGACATTGTAAATTTGAATGATGATCAACCTGCCCTCCGGTTTGGCCCAAACATTGAGGGAAAGTTTCAGGAAGGGGTAGTTCCACCATTCTATATCAGTCTCAACATTCATGACAAAATACTCCACAATGCCATGCATGATTCTGGAGCATCACACAATTTAATGCCTAAGGTAGTAATGGAAAAGCTAGGCCTGGAGATAACACAACCTTACAAAGACTTATATTCATTTGACTCTAGAAAAGTGAAATGCCTAGGACTAATCAAAGATTTATGTGTGAGCTTGACCCAGATTCCTGCCAAATGTATGGTCATGGATGTGGTGGTGGCAGATGTACCACCCAAGTATGGCATGTTATTATCGAGATCATGGGGAGCCAAATTGCAGGGAACAATGCAGATGGATGGCTCATATGCCACTATCCATATCTTTGGCCAACTTAGAAGACTGTATAGAGAGTCCCAGATGAAATTCCTAGTCAGTAGCCCCGAGAAGCCTAAAAATTCACCATTATACTCTGTGCACACAGACCTATATTCTTTCATTCTTTATAATGACCAATCCTTAGGAGAGCCAGAATCACAACGCAGAGATCCAAGAAAAAACATAGAGCCCATGGACTTTAGCATAATGGCCACCCTAGAAGAATACGATGAAGAAAACCATGGGCAGGATAATGAAAACGAAACTTAGAATGAACCAGAAACACAACACAATCAGCCTATTAGTCACACCCTGCAAACTAGCACACCACGTGAAGAACAAGACAACCCACAACCTAGTGCAGACCCCACAACACAACATAATGGCGAACCCCTGTGGGAAATGAATTTCGATGGGTCCTGTACTAGGCAAACCATTGGAGCAGGGGTGTGGATATGTAACACAGAAAATGATCATGCAGAGAGCCATGCTGTGAATCTGCATTTCAAATGCACAAACAATATTGCAAAATACGAGGCCCTGATCCTAGGCTTAAATCTATTGAAAAAATTAGGGGCCCGTAGGATAACTGTGCATGGGGATTCAGAGTTAGTTATCAGACAGGTGAATGGTGAATGTACAGCCAAACACCCCAGGTTAAGAGCGTACCGAAATGAAATTCTGGATTTATTGAATATGAATTGGTATTTGTGCCTAGGAGTCAAAACATCATTGCAAATGGATTAGCTTGTCTAGCCAGTTCATATCCTAAGACTCCGAATGACCAAAAAATCATCATTCAAACCAAGTTCAGACCTGCAGTGCCAGAAAACGAAAAATATTGGCAGGTCTTTGAAGGAGACAAACAGATTGAAGATTTTCTGGTGGGTAGAAACGAGTTTGAATTTTCTGATTCAGACTCAAAATCTGATGATGGCTGGCCAAGTGAGGATTCCCTAGATGAACACGAAACACCCTGTAACATAGAAATAAACACCTTTTCTGAAGAAACTGGAAATCCAACCGGAAAATGTGAAAATGCAGATACCAAAGAGGTAGAGGTGCTACAGGCCAAAGACAAGAATATAACCAGAGGCCTAGCACCCTTAGAGGACTTATTTGACTTTGATGATGTGGCCAAAAAGCCCACTATAGAACATGCAGATTCATATGTGGAAGAATGAAACATAGGCACTGAAGATAAACCCAAAATGATCAAACTGGCTAAGTCTGTACCTGCAGACATGAAGAAGAAATACATTGAGCTGTTTAAAGAATTCGTTGATGTGTTCGTATGGAGCTATGAGGACTTAAAGGCTTATGACACCAACATCATACAACACAAGATACCCCTGAAGGAAAAACAGAAGCCTTTCAGAAAAAAACTATGTAGGATCAATCTGAAACAATTTCCTGCAGTTGAAAAGGAGATTAAGAAGATGCATGATGCAAGCATAATAGTCCCTGTGAGGTTTTCTGATTGGGTGTCAAACTTAGTGGCTGTGAGGAAGAAAACAGGGGAGATCAGATTATGCATAGACTTTATAAACCTCAACAGAGCCTCCCTGAAAGACAACTACCCCTTGCCTAGAATGGAACATATCTTACAGAAGGTAGTGGGCTCTAAAAGGATCTCCCTGTTAGATGGTTTTTTAGGATATAACCAAGTATTGGTACTCCCAGAAGATCAACTTAAAACAGCATTTACCACTCCATGGGGCACCTTTATGTATGTGAAGATGCCTTTTGGATTGATGAATGCTAGTGCCACCTTCCAGAGAGCAATGGATATAGATTTCTCAGAAGAGATAGGACGCTTCATAGTTATCTACTTGGATGACTTGACTGTGTTTTCCAAAACTGAAGAAGAACACCTGAAACATTTAAGGAAAGTTTTTGAAAAATGTAGAAGGTACGGTTTGTCACTAAATCCTAAGAAAACTATTTTTGGGCTGCAAGAAGGCAAGCTTCTTGGCCACATTATATCTGAGAAAGGGATTAGGATAGACCCACAAAGAGTTGAGGGGATACTTCAAATTACACACCCAAGAAACATCAAAGAATTACATTCCTTCATTGGGAAAATCAATTTTCTTAGGAGATTCATTCCCAATCTTGCTGAGCACCTTAGGAAAATGACTGACATGCTAAAGAAAGGTGCAGGAATTAAGTGGACTGTTGAAGCCAAGAAATATTTTGAGTCAGTAAAACTTGCACTCACTCGGGCCCCTGTCCTTATCATCCCAAACTTCTCAAAATATTTTCTGATATTTTCATTTGCCTCAGAGCACACCATAGCTTCCGTTTTGCTGCAGAAAAACACAGAAGGTAATGAACAACCAATTGCCTTTTTCAGCAAAGCCTTGAGGGATGCACCCTTAAAGTACAACATTATGGAAAAATAGGCCTATGCCCTGGTAAAGGCCTTAAAAGACTTTAGGGTGTACATTCTGCATTCTCACACCATTGCTTATGTGCCAAATATAGTGGTCAAAGATATCTTGTCCCAAGACCCTGATGGGAAAAGGGGCAAATGGATTGCTACAATCTTAGAATATGACCTTGAAATAAAACCCACTAAGATGATCAAAGGGCAGGGCTTAGCCAAGCTAATGGCTGAATCAAATCTGCAGGCCCTGGATATTAACATGGTGAATGCCTTGGATGAGCAAGAAAGCCTACCTGATCCCACTATAGAAGAGAAATTCCAAAACTCTCCATGGTATTCTGATATCCTTTACGTCCTCACCAATCTCAATGCCCCCCAGAACTGTCCAAAACTAAGGCCAGATTCACAAAAATCAAAGCCAGAAACTACTGCATCTTGAATGAAAGCTTATATTGGAAAAATCTAAGTGGCCTATTGCTAAAATGTTTGTCTGAAACTGAAGCTAAAAATGTTAAACAAGAGTTTCATGCCGGGGAATGTGGAGGCCACCTGAGTTGGAAAGCCACTGCAAATAAAATACTCAGGGCTAGTTACTACTGGCCTACACTCTTCAATGATGTCCATAAGATGATCCTTACCTGCCACAAATGTCAGATCTTTGAAGGCAGAAGAAAGCTCCTCCCCCTCCCCCTACAACCCATCACTGTTGAAGGTCCCTTTCTGCAATGGGGTCTAGACTTTATAGGGGAAATTCATCCAGCCTCTTCTGGGCAACACAAGTGGATCTTGACTGCCACAGATTACTTCACTAAATGGATAGAATCCATACCCACTAGGAATTCCACTGATTATGTCATCATTAGGTTCCTAGAAGACTTCATCCTATCTCGATTTGGCTGTCCAAGGAAAATAATCACTGACAATGCTGCTGCCTTCGGATCCAAGAAAATGGTTGATTTTTGTCACAGGTATCTTATCACTCTTGGTCATTCAACTACCTATTACCCTCAGGGTAATGGCTTGGCTGAATCATCAAATAAGAGCCTAGTGGAAATCATAAAAAAGATATTAGAAGAGAACAAAAAATCTTGGCACAACAAGTTGGTACATGCTTTGTGGGCTGACAGGCTTACTACAAAGAAATCCATAGGCATGTCACCATTCCAGCTAGTCTATGGGACAGAAGCAGTATTTCCTACCAGCCTTGGAGTCCCAATAATCAAAATTGTTCAAGAAATCCAGTCAGAAGAGGACAGCATGATAAGAAGGATAAATCAGACAATCCACCTTCAAAAAACCAGGGAGGAGGTATATAACAGAGCTGTCAGAGTTCAGGAAAACATTAAAAGGCTATTTGACAAAAGAAATACAGATACTGATTTCAAAGTTGGTGACAAGGTTCTGAAGTGGGATTCAAGGAGAGAGGACAAAGGTAAACATGGCAAGTTTGATAGTTTGTGGCAAGGTCCATACATCGTCCAGGCCACTGTGGGTCCTAATGCATTTTTCTTACAAGAACTTGATGGTACAGAGCTGTTTGGGGGTCCTGTCAATGGCAGGATGCTCAAACACTACTTCTGCTAATTTCCATTTCTAGTTCCATTCCCATTGTACATACCATTGCAGTTTTACTTTCAAAAAAACAGAGAAAATGTTCCAAAAAACAGAAAGAAAGGAGAGGTTCAGATGTGTTCAAAACATGAACCTCTGAAGTACAAAGATTGGCTCTAATAAACTCAAAAGCTGAGCCAAATGGATCAGAATAGTTGGTTGTAATATGCCCAAAATCTGGACCAGCAAGGAACAAAGAAGAATCAGCTCTAATATGCCCAAAACCAGAGCTGAAATCAAAGAAAAGAGGTGACTCAAATATGCTCAAAACCTGAGTCACAAAGAAAGAAGGATATTTCAAATTGCAGATTTCATGCCTTCACATTTTTTTTTGCATTTTTCTACAAGTCTTCACTCCAGCAAGTCAGACAGTCTAATCCTGGCTTGGCTATTTTTCAATTTCCTGTCTTAGAATGTAGGAGAAGAAATATGTTAGACAGTTTAATCCCAGCAGATGTTAGATTAGGTAGAGAAACATATGAGGCCAACTGTTTAACCTAGTCTCATGGAGAAATAAGGGTAGATTCATAATAGGTTGTTTTTGTTTTGAAAATAAAATGTAAGGGGTCTGCTAACTCAAATGCACCCTAAAGAAGAAAAAATGCTAGGACTGTAGTTTGGGTAGGTATTTTGATTGGGAAAATGTTTCTGCTGATGTAACATATTCATATTGTGGCAGCTGATCAAAGAAAGGGATGTGCCAAGCAGCAGGCAACTGGCCTACTCCAAAGATCATTTTTGGTTTCTTGCCTCCTTCAAGAAGAAGCCATCCCCATGTGGAGCCACTGTTAGCCCCCCGATGAAATTCTTGACAAGCAAGATGGGGGATATATCATTTTGGAGACCTTCAAGGAATGCATCTCCCCTGAAGACACATCATCCTTGAGGTCTCTCTGTGCTTTTCCTTATACAAGTCCCCTCCACTGGTTCCTTTCCGTAAAGGCCTGCATTTACCCCTTGTACCCCTACAAAATGTCCCCTTTTTTCCCCCTTTTCCTCCTTCTGTCAAAGTTCCTCTTTTCCCTTTTTATTTTCCCTATTAACCCCCTAAATCCCCTCTAAAAAATCCCTACACCCTTTGTTTTCCCAAATTCCCCCTCCATCCCCCTATCATTACCCTTTGGGCCTCAAAATACATGAAAATGGGTTAAAAACCCACTTCAGACCTTATAATAGGCCTCAGCCCCTCACTAATAGCCCCGCGCCTTTTTTCTCTTCATATAACCCAGCGTCGTGACCCAAGTGCTAACCCCAAAGGCACTTGCCCCACTGTTTCATCGGGCGCGATTACAGTCGTCGATCTACGCAGATCGGACGACGATCGCCGCCCCCGCAGCCTCTGTCGTTTTCCCCGTTCATCAACTGTCGCCGCATCTCCACCATTCATTTGCCCATCAGATCGACGGTGCAGAGCCCATACGCCCTATGGACCCCGCCACACACTATTCCAAAACTGCCTGGTTTATTTCGCACCGCCTTTGGGCGGCTGGCGGTTTTTCCCCGACGACCAGCGATTCCACTTAGCGCCTGACACCTGTCCTCCTGTACGATTTCAAAACTGCCCATCCCGCCTGTTAACTCCATCCATCACGTGTTATGGTTCGGACACGGATGCCCAGCGAAATTGCCGAAGACCGTCCGATCTAGAGCGGCCCATCCGACGGCTATCGCTCGTCGAAGATGCACGACGGATAATCCAGTTGCGCATGCGATAGCTCAGGTCATGGCCCGACATCCGTCGTCCTTCGCCGTCGATCTCTGCCGCAATCGACGGTCCAGATTTGTTCACCTGCCGCTGAATTTTCCACTGTCGCCCAGGCCTCCACATCATTCGTCCATGTGCCTCTTCCACATGCCACGTCATCCCACGTGCATTTTCTGTACCTTTCGTCCATTCTGTTGCATATAATCATTCATTTTCATGTTTTTTAATGTTTTTCCACTCAAACTCCGCTCTGCGAGACCGCCACCTCCGCCAGAACAATTTGTCACCATTTTTCACGATTTCTCCCCCAATTTACCATCTGCACGGCCATTTTCATTCTCTGCACTGCCTCCATCACCCCGTCCATGGTTTTTCTTGACAGGTTGCGTGTTTTTGCAGGTTTATCAGCTGGTCATGGTCTGCCATGATTACACAGCGTTTAATATAGCGACAAAGAATTATGTGCATAGGAAATTAATGCATAAGCCAATTTTTTGCGTCGGCAGAGCCTTTCTCCATTGAAGGACGGAGTTTAAGCTCTACAAACCCTGTCCAGCACCATTAAAGCTCGATTTGCACCATCAATGGAGCAAATGTGACCTCGAGGCATGCAAACGCAGATATTTAGGCCTCAAGCTCAGAATTAAAGCATTATGATGGGGATTAAAGGGCTCAATCCAGTTTTTCAGAGGTAAAGCATCAGAGTGAAGACCCCAAGGACCTCTCAGAGATTAAATGCAAGGGAAGCCGTACCACCAGGGTTTTTTCTACAGCAGTATAATTTTTTTCTTCACCAAGTACAGGGTGCCCATACAACTTTTATTATGCGCGATGTCCCTACAGGAATTTCCACCCTAACAACAGTTCAAAATCACCAGAGCATTGATATGGAAGACTTCTCAGTAGTTTATTTTATTTTATTGAAATCACCAGGAGTACCATAGCCAAAACATGTCAAAATCATATCTGAAGAAGATCACTCTTTCATAAAAGGGGTGACAGAGATTAAATACTCGGCATACAAGCAGAATGGGCCTCGGCCCTCTTTCTTTTAGATGTTTAATACAACATTTAGTGTTCACCTACCTCCTCGGTCGATCTTCCATTCATCCTCTGCTATAAAAGCACAAAAGGGAATTATTGTAAGGGTTTTTGATTGGATATCAGAGAAATGCAAGCATTTTCCTCTTGAGACAAGTTCTCATTGTAATATTATAAGATAGGTTGAGATTTTATGTATTCAGACTAAATGTTCAAGCTGTGGGCAATGATGTACCTGATTGGTGTTGTTTTTAATATGACAAGCACATTTCTTTGGATACTGATCTAAAGCAGCTGGTGATGTTTTCCTATCTCTTTGTTTGAGTTCATTTCATTTCGTTTCTACTGGCTCGCATCAGAAGTTTGGCAAAATATTTACCCTTGTAGGTACCTTATGTTGCTACTCTCCCAGCCCTTTATGTTTTCTGCTTACATGTGTATCTGAATATTGATTTCAATTGGTTTAACCAGTGTAGTGGATGTTATTGCCTACTCTCTGATGTATGAATTAATGAAATCTGTGTTTAGATGTTCTTGTTAGGATTTATGGATGAGTTGAAAACACTGGGAGGTCTAGAACCCTGTCTCTGCCTCACTAGGATCTTTCCATCTCATTAAACCTTTCTAAGATCACTTCTGTTAAACTTATCCTTGTTTTTCCTTGGAGTTTCTAAAGTAGACCTGGAGTTAAATGACCTCTGGTCCAATCTATAAGTAGCCCCTTTGTCCCCCTTTGAGAGCTGTCTCTGAGTACGTCCAAGCAAGTCTGGAGTTAAATGACCTCTGACCTGATCTATAGACAGAAATTTGGCTATCTTTCCTTCTTTCCCTCTCACTCATTTTCATTCCTTAATGTTCCATTCCATCAATCATCTTTTAAGATCCAAATGCTCTAGATAACTAGCCCAACTGAAAGCTTGCACATTGAACACAAGTAAACCCTTTCTTGACTTCATTGCCCAATGGCCTTGATGTTCCCTGAGTTATCTATCTTTTCCTAGTTTCCTCTTAGCTCATCCTTGTCTTATATTGGACGCTTCTTTCCTGATTCCCAACAACCAAACATAAAAAATCAAACAAACAAACCCTGAGCCTATAACTAGCCTAAAACCTTAACATCTGAGCTTCAAAGACATAAAACCTTTGACTATCATAGAGAGATCCCTCTCTGGACCTAGGAGGGCTAGATCCTAAGGTCTGAAAGTGGTTCTATGTTGTCTCATATTTTGGTCTTGTCAACTTGGCCAAAACATGGGAACCCCAACAGATTCCATGCCAGCTTCCATGCCATATATCTTAGATTCCATGCCATTCTTCAAACCATCCATCTTATATTCCACACCTTTCTTCAAATCATCCATCTCATTTTCCACGCCTTTCTTCAAAACTTCCATGTCATTTTTTGTTGCTCTTTGCGAGAGCGAAATTTGTTGCACTTTCTCTTGTAATTTTGATATGTCATGTTGCCATTCTTCATCTTCATGAGTCATAGTAGAGATTTCTAAAGGCTTAATGGGTGTTTAATTATTTTTAGGGGCCATTTTAGAATCCAATACTAATATCTATTCTACAATATGCCCTTGAAATCAATTCAACGTGATTCTTCAAACAAGACTTATGCAATTCGGAAAAAAAAATACACACCTTTTACTTGCTTTTTAGGAGCTAGCTATTGAAATTGAATTATCTCTATAATTGTGGATCCTCAATATTTGAAATTTAGCCCTTTTGGTAGCCCTCTGAAGCTTATTTCACATGCCAAAGGTCTGATCTGATTTGGATTCTTCAAGGAAAATTTATGTCCAATCTCCCACAATGACCCAATTTTGGACTGGTTCAGTAGAGCGAACTTGTACGACTTTCCACATGTCACTATTTCCTCCTTTGGCTCTAAAATCGATAGGAAAAAAACTACAGTTTGTGTACTTGTGGCCACTTCTTACATCATTTCAATCTGATGCTCAGAGAGAGAGCTATGAAGATTTTCCCATGCTCACCTCTTTGAGATGAAATTCAGAAGCCTCAAAAATCCCTAAATTCAATAGATCATATCTCCGAAAATGTTATGAAAGAATATTTGAATTTTTGTGACGATGTTCCTTCGGATTGCGGCTTCCCACTCTAAAAATTTCAGCTTCTGAACCTCCATAGAAAAAACGTTATTATGAAAATACCACGATGACTTGTTTAGGTTAAATTAAGGAGCTTGCAAATTGACCTAACTTTCAAAGATCATATCTCCAAAAATATTGCGAACCAAGCTCTAAAATTGTGCGACGATGTTCCTCAAGATCTTGGATTTGCACTCTAAAAATTTCAGATTTTGAACCTTTGTAGAAAAAAAATTATAGTGAAAATTCCACGATGACCTGTTTGGAGTAGCGAAACCCTAGAATATCAAAGCTCTGATACCAAATGTTGTGAAACTAGCTCCCAAAAGAGAATAAAAGAGATATCAATGCCTTAGAAATAAGCCACTTTGAGGGGGAAACCTCCAATACATTACATGAATGAACAATTCTTGGATGATTCAAATTACAAAACCTCCTTTCTATATATAGTAGTCCATGGGGCCACAATGTAATCCTAGCCAACCTAACGATAATAATTTAAGGGCACAATAATAACAATATGGGGGCTACAAGGGTACAATAATAAAAATAAGGGAGTTACACTAACAACAAAAAAGGATTATACTAGTAATATAGGGACCTGACAACAAGACTCCTCCAAGAGCTGCTCAAGGAAGGAGGTGGGATTCCTAAACAGGAAAGCCCAATAAGGGATGTCTAAGCAGACAATACCTTCAGAAAATAATAACATCGAAAATCTCTTCTTGTTGTCCTCCTCCTTCTTTTATAAGATGAAAGCCTTGCAAAACCCTAAACCACCTTAATGAGTTAGCTCCTTTCACATGTGGAGCCTCCATCTAAAATTACGCTGTCTATCCATGAGGTTCATTGCATCTAGACTGCATTGTTGACTTGTTCAAAGTTGACCCAATCTCATGGTTAAAACCCATTCACACCTGCAAGAGTTTATTTACATGGCCCAGATATGTCTCTGTATATATAGGCATTGATTTATTGTGATGTTTTTAGGAGTTTTACATGTGCTCCTTCACATTTTATTCATCAACATGAAAATCAAATTAAGACAAAGAAAAGTTGAATATTCCCATTAGCTTGGTCTAATTGGGAATATTACAGTCCTCCCCTCTAAAATGTTTCTTGTCCTCAATCAATTGATAGGGTGAGTGCTGCAACACTTCTCCTTCCCCATTGATGACACCATCAAGGATCTAGATTTCTGCATAAGCTAAGTGTTCGCCAATCCATCCTCCCATGAGTTGTCTCTCCAAGATCATTATGAGATGTTCATAATCCATCCCACAAAGTGTCAAGAATGCCATTGAAACAAACATGGCTGAACCCTTACTCTCCTTGAAATATGCAATAAAGCATACAAAGAGAGTCTCCATCCCATGTGGTACACACATGCCTCCTATCCTCCCTCCATACAATCCCAAAAATAGGACAAGAACATCATCCATGTATGGAAGCAAAACTACAAATACATAAATAGAAATTGGAACATGAGGAGGTGGGTCATAATCCCATATATGGTACCAGCATAGAGCATCTCCTGCCTGCATCAGATCAAGATGTGGTAATTGGTTTTCCCACCACTTACTTGCAGCCCATGCCATCTCACTGTAGCTGAATGTGTGAGATATATTTGGTGCCTTAGGAAAGCACCCATCATGAAACAAGATCTCCCTCTTTCCACCAAGGGAGTGGCCAAGTACAACAATTTTTGTGGCCCCATATTTTCCATGAGATTGAAAAAATATACCACTCCTTCTTGGAGTTATGGCCTGCAAAAACATGGTGTAAGAATGCATGAAGTCAGAATATAAAATACATGTATTAAGAGCATGCCCTCCACCAAAAATTTTCCTCCTATCAATGGAGTGGTGCATAGGTCTACTCTCTCCTTCAATGGAAGGAAGAGAGGGATGCTTTAATTCTACCTTAGAGCCATATAGCTGCTCCAAATCCACAAAATCCATGCATCTCTGATCATGTTGATATAGTTCCCTTTCAAAGCCCTCCCAGTAATATCTCCTCAATATGATATTGTTGAGCTCTTTAGAATAAGTGTGGCTAAGATGGGACTCTTCATAAGCCCTCTGTAGAAGCTTCCCCTTGAGCTTGGAGGCTTTAGACAAGAAGACTCTACCTCTATTACAGATGACTCCATCAAGGATTTAATAGCTCCCTTCATGCAACCAGTCATCCAAAATCATGCAAGTATGAAGATCCTTGGAATATCCCATTAGCAGACAATATTTCCAATAGGGATCTAGTGTGCCCAACAATGACAGCACTGATAGTGTGTCTTCTAAAGTATATGTCATGTTTTTTTCCTCCTCCTTGACCTTTCCCATGCCAAAGGTACCAGGTGGAAGGTTGCTAGTCCTTCCTTGCTGCTCTCCTTGCTCATGCATATGCTCAAGAGAAGAGGGAAGCTCTTGGAAGTTAGTCTTCCATGGGAGGCTATCATTTGTCCAAAGTCCAAGACCTCTTTGTATTTGCCAATGCATGCATGTGATACCTCCATCTCTCTTCATGTATAAAAGAGTGTCCTTCAAGCAAGTCTGTCTTCTGATCAAAGTCTTGTTTCCCATGCTTCATGATGGTGTCATTATTTCTTCTTGCAACATACCTTCTCAATGCAATTTGAGAGGTGAGAATGGATAATGATGTCAAAGGAAAATTGCTTTCCCTTTCTCTGTATCTCCACCACACTCTCAGCATTGTAGCATGGTCTTCTAATTCTCCATCCTCCCTTGGATCTATGAAAGGAGCATCAATGTATGGAACATCTTCCACCAAAAATGATTTAGGTGGTCCCCCAGATGGTACACCACAGGATAATGATGTCTCATGGTTCATCCCCACGTGAAAAATAGATGGGAACATATCATGACTACTTCCACTGTGCAAATCCATCTCTGATTGCTATGTGGAAGTACCATGAAACTTGGAGACCCCTCTTAATGGTGTAAGAGTGCCTCTGATTGGAGCCCTTGCCCCATTTTCAAAAAGTGGATCAGCTGTGTGACCCCTCCTTTGTTCTATCTCATTGTATTTTAGTAAAGACACATGTTGCTCATGTCCTCCATATGGAAGAATATCTAGAATTCCTTGCAAAGGTGCTAGAATCCCTCTAAGGGAAGCCATTTCTTCCTCTCCATCTCCAGATGGAAATAGATCTCCTCCTGCTTGCACAACGCTGGAGGATCTTCTTTTCTCTTTCTCTCCCTTCTCCCCATTAGTGGAGAATGCATCATCATCAATAAATCCTTTGCCTTGACCTCTTAGTGAGGAAGGAATCCTCAAGTATTCTCTTTTGGAAAAGAGATATTGATGTGGGGCCTTTGCCTCTGGTACAAAGTGCAACAAATCTTCAACCCCTTCAACATTGTTTAGGACTGGAGTTGGAAACATGGAATCTTCCAACTCATGCAGGGATTCATATTTCTTGGGCTTGAACTACTCCCCCCAAGAAGTCTCAAAATGTCTCTCCTCAAATATTTCCACTAACCCCCTAATGAATCTTGCATAAGAAGAGATGTTCCTCCCTTTCAAGGAAGAAGACTCAAACAACCACCAATCATAAGCCTTCCATTGAAGATGCAGCGTTGCTACTCTCAAGGCTTTTTCTTCTGATACTTGATGCAACTGAAAGTATGTGTCGAGCTTCTTTACCCAAGACTTGACTGAGTCTTTACGTGACCCATCAAATTTAGGTAGAGAGAATCTACCCAAAGTGTGTTGCATGCACCCTTTCCTCCTACTGTAGCTGCAGGAAATTTCTTCTTTGAGTTGAAAGAAATCTGGGAAACTGAGATGCTCTTTGAATCTCTCTGCTTGAGATTCATATTCTTGGAGATATTCACCAAGAGATCCCTCCTTTGGTGTTCCTCCTCTTCCTCCTTCCTTTGACAAAAAAGTAGGCATGCTACCACGTTGTGGAACAGATTGTGTGGTTGAATGCTCACACACATCATATGAAGTAGTGGGGCTTTATTCATGTGAAAACCCTTTCATAATTTTTTCTTGTCTTTCATTCCTCACTCCCCTGATTCCTCCTTTCATCTCATGCAAAGCTTGAGAAATAGTTTTAGAGGACTCTACTTCTTTTATTCTTCCACACAAAGGGGTTTCATCATTGCTTGCTTTGTCTTCGGTGTATTCATTTTTCTTCTATATTATTCTATGATACCTCTAATTTATATCAGAGAAAGGCTCTCCTCCTTCTGAAGACATATTGGCTCCAAGAATGCACAGGTTTTGCCAAGAAATATGCTCTGATACCACTGTAATATTCCAAAATTGGAACAGCTCAGCAAGCTTGCTAAAATAACACACTTCTGAGAATTATGTGCACATAAATGAGTTTGCACCTTCTGGATCCCTTATATCAGCTTGTTTAAGGTCTAAATCCAAAAGGATATAAAAAAAAATCAAACTAGGTGGGTTAAACAAATCTCCCACAAACTAGTCTAGCTGAAAATCACCCAAAGAGAGGGGCTGTAGCTATATGCAAAGGAATGCTTCTGAAATAACGTAGTTTGTAAATTTACAAGAATGAGGCCAACATGGAGGTTCATATTTCAGCTATACATCAGAAAAATGGATTTACAATGCATATTATACAGTGTATAACAGAAATAGAATGAATATACAAGACAAAAGCCTCAAAATGAGCTGCTACAACAATAAGAAATGGAAAAATAAGATAGACAACGTTATTTTCATTGTTGAAGAATGCAATTGATTACAACTCAGATATAAATTAGATTTGTACATAAAATGATATATATATTTCAGATATGTGTACAAGATAGTCTCCTCTATACATTCCCCTTGGGGATCTCAACAAAACATGAACAACGGTGAGTAGATTTGAGATCTAAGTCATAGATCTGCAGAATTATTCAGAAAATTTTGAATCATAACATATAAAACAGATCAAATCTGAACTAACATGGATTGTTTGGCCAATCCACGGATCACCACAGTGAAAGGAAGGATCCAATCACTATATATCTTCTCCTCTAAAATGATGCCAAATATCCCTGCAACTCTGATATTGCAAATAACGCAGTAATTGAAGAGGGAATGCGCTATAGGCCCTAAGAATGATTTTTCCTATTGCTAAATGTGTGGATCTAAAGCTCAACCCACTAATGCACTCTTCGAAGAGGTTAAAAGACACACTCTTTGAGAAGAGGCACCAGTACAAGCTAGATCTGAACAGATCTAGTGTTCCACTTGTTGCAGCTCACATGGACAACCCAATCCTAAGCAAGAATGCGTTGTAGATGTGAGATGTGGCTTGGCCCAAATGCAGAATAGTGGACTAGGAAAACAAGACTCCTCCAAGAGCTACTCAAGGAAGGAGGTTGGATTACTAAACAGGAAATCCCAACAAGGGATGTCTAAGCAGAAAATACCTTCAGAAAATAATAACATCAATAACCTCTTCCTGTTGTCCTCCTCCTTCTTTTATAAGATGAAATCCTTGCCAAACCCTAAACAACCTCAATGAGTTAGCTCCTTTCACATGTGGAGCCCCCATCTAAAACTGCGTTGTCATTCCATGAGGTTCATTGCATCTAGACTGTGCTGTTGACTTGGTCAAAGTTGACCCAATCTCATGGTTCAAACCCATTCACACCTGCAAGAGTTTATTTACATGGCCCGAATATGTCTTTTTTTACATAGGCATTGATTTATTTTGATTTTTATAGGATTTTTACATGTTCTCCTTCACATTTTATTCATCAACATGAAAATCAAAGTAAGACAAAGAAAAGTTGAATATTCCCATTAGCTTGGGCTAATTGGGAATATTACACATTTAGGCTTAGATTTGCACTTTGACTATTCATAACAATGCTTCAATTTTTGGATGGCTTCTTCTAATTATCTAGGCCCATCAAACTCAATGGTCTCTATATGCTGTTGGAAATCCATTGATGAATATATGAATATTAGCCTTCTCCTCCTTGATATATGGAACATACCTCAATAACTCAAAGAATATACTAGTACCTTCATCATCTCTCATATAAACCATCTGTATCTCATATAAATCCTTAGCTCCATCATCATAGTACCTCTCTGACAGGTACTTCTTCTTGAAGATCCTCTCTAATTCATCCCAAATCAAGTATTTTTCCCGAATTCCCTTGAAATTATTCACATCTTTCAACCAAATGTCTTCTTTCCCTTTAATATTGAAGGTGGTTATCTTGGCTTTCATACTCTATGAATAGCTCTGCAATTTGAAGAATTTATTCATCCCAAGAAACCATGCCTCTCCATCTTTTGACTTCTTAATCTCTCCATAAAATGTAGGAGGCTTCAATTTCTTGAATCCCTCAGGTAAATACTTTGTCTTCCTATAAGGATGATGATGGCGATGGCTATAGTGATGTCTCCTAGATGAGGAAATAGAATTATTCCCATATTTTCCGGTCTTCCTATCAGGTGTTTCTAGTTATCTTCCACCTCCAACTATGTCCCCTCTATCCAATCTCTATCCAGACCAATATTTGCTACTATAGGCTCCATTGTTTTTATCTTCTTGCTCTTGATTGATTCTCATTTGTCCATGTTTCTGCAAATCTGACAAGATCTGAAGGATTTTTTCATTAACTACTGCCTTCTTCTCCTAATCCATTGCAAGTATTTCCTAATCCTCAACCAACCTGCCATTTTTTTCTTTACAATTTCTACTATTTTCCCTCAAGCTCCTTAATGTATCTTCCATACGAGGAAAACACTCTTCTCATTGCTAACCAATTGATATGTAGGAAGTGTCATGAGAATTGTAGTATACCATTTTTCTTGTCATCTTGAATTCTATTCTCCCTACAAGTATACCATGTCATATAAACCAAATAGATACAAAAATCAAATCCATACCTCATTGATGTTCAAGGGAGGCTTATCTCATATGCAAGGCCAGTCCACATAAGCATGAACATGTATAATCATAAACATATCCATGTAGTAACATAACATCACAACAACATCACACATGACCATAAAAAATGTATACCATGATCCCATACATGACAACCATAACCTTGAAAACATCAAACTTACCCAAAGAGAGTGAAACCATGCTCTGATACCACCCTGTAATGCCTCCTCCCATATCTACCCACTTTAACCAACCTACCCAGGGTAAAAATGAGTTAAGGGTCACTATGATAAGACTAAACCTCCTAGGTGACCTTAAGGAAATGGAGTCAAAAAATTAAGGCCTTACTGACTTCCCTTAGGTGCCACAGGACCTCCAAGAGTAACCCAAATCCTCCAAGTGTCTAACCCCTGAGACAACTTGCTTTTTCCCTAACCTAGAGATCATATCGCTCCCTTGCCAAGGCCTTCATGCGAATATGGGTTCCTAGTCACATGCATAAGCCTACCTCCATTATCCTATGGAATTTTCTGCTCAGTTCTATGCTAGTGACTCTGAATTATGTGCCATTTTTTCAGGGCCAGGACTCAGGATGCTTCCCAAAAGTCAGTGAAAGTTCTAGAATTGATAAATGGCATAGAAACAATGATTGTAAACCAAAAACTGAAATCAGGACTTGAACTGCTCATCCCCAATCGAGACTAACATTATGTGAAACACTTGGTAGATATGTAAACTGCAGGTCATGAATGCAAGTCTGAACATGAGAGTTTGAAAGCGTATCTGAAGGCCATTTAATTCTCACATTAGCTATCATAACACCAATTATTTATTTTATTCATTATTTATTCAGTTATGAGTGAAAACAAGAAAATATCCATGACTAACATCTATCATAAAACCATGATTATAAGCAACATATAACTATATAAATAATAGTAAGAGAACAACCATTAAAGCCACATAATAGCCAATATATTTCCTTATCCAAAGAAAGATAAGCTTATATTTTATTAAACAAAGGAAAATACCGATCGGGTTCGTAACTTCCATGTTCCACCCGACCATAGATTGGCTGAGTCAAATATCTCTTCACCTAATCACCCCCTGTGCCACATTCCAAGCATGACTGTGGGATCTCATGGGATAAACCAATCCAAACACAACCAAGGGAATCCAAAGGTTAAACTACCTCCACGCTCTCCATACCATGATTACACCTAAACCGACGTTGAGATCACAAAAAAAATTGCACTTGGATGCCTCAGAATTCCTTCACCATCCTTAAGGAATTTTATTTTCTCTACCCTTGGGATTTACCGTATATCCCACCATTACCAGTCAAGGGATACTTAGGCCTTTGGGAATTTTCCTCAAACCACCTCACCCTAGATTTTGAAACCATTCGGCAATCGAAAGCTCAAAACCAAGAACAATCCTATCACACTGATGAGCTCCATCATTAGGTACATTTGGAGGGGTTAATGGTCACATTTTTTCCTTATTAAGTCTCTTTTTCTTGCATTTTAATTATATTATGGTCTTATGATGCTACTATATATGTTTATTTAGGTTTATCATACTTCGAGTACCTAACATGATTTAAATGCAGGAAAATCATGAAGATATTTCATTTTTGTGAATATTTTGTCATCAAGACTCAGTGTAGACATCAAGGAGAGATTATAAGGGGTTTTCCACCCTCCTTATCTCCCAAAGGCAACCAAGCAAACTCAAGATCAAGTGCACTAAAGCCATACCTCACTTGCAGTCAAGTGGAATCATCACCTAATTTTTAGGGAGTTGTTGGTAGCTACCCTTTAGGTTAAATAGGGCTGAGAAAAAGCTCATTAGGATTCGAACTTTGGAGAAAGCCATTAGGCTCTTTGCTCTTGTAATCAGTTTTCAAGACTTTTATATTGATGTAATGAGACTATCTTTTGAAATGAAATGAGTATTCATATTATGCTTTAGTGATATAGTTTTAAAGAGCTATGCTTGTGGGTTAGGGCCCAATCCATGTGCCTTAGCCTCTCTTATGTAATTATTCTTTACTTTCATGCCATTTAGCTAGTTTTTCTTATGAGTATTTAGCTAGTTTTCTTGTATTTTCATTTACTATTTTTTTTTTCTTCCATTTATATTTTGTTATATATTTAGATTTCTTACATGTTGTTAGAATATGTTATAACTTCAAAAAGCTATGATTCAAGCCTCCCCCTCTCATCTCTGTCATCGGAGCTTGAGGAGGGTAGACCTTCCCCACAGACCAAAAAAGATTTTTAGTTTATGATTTCTTGGAATAGATAAGATTAGTTGTTGTGATTACATGGATATGCTTATAATGTTGAGTTAGATATCTATTTGTAGATGAGATTATATTTTCTTACAAATTGAAGTCATCTTTTCCATTGTCTTTATCATGAATTTTTCCATTTTTAATGCATGAATAGGTAGTTTTATTGTAGGTATAGGTAGCACAACAAAGGAGAACTTCAACAGCACCTTCAGCTTCATCTCTCACCCTTCATTAGTCTCATGTTCATCAAAACCACCATCATCCCTCTTTTCGTATTTTTCATCCCTACACCGTGAGAAAACCCTAGGGGTGCAAGATAGGCCTCCCAAGAGGTTGTGAGCTTGGACAAGGGGTGTTCCACCTTTCACTCATCCTAATCCATCTTCACTCCACCTTCCCATTGAGGCCTCAAAAATTAGTGCAACAACAATAGGGAAAACACCCAGTGAGGGACTTAAAAATTGTCCCTTTTCCATTTGGAATGGTAGCCCCGACTAGATTTATGGGACCATTTTCCCAGTTTTATATAGTTGGGGTGAATGGATGGTTTTATCACTATGTGGAATATGATAGATGGAAATATTAGCAAGCTTTAAATAAACAAAATATGTATCTACTATGTATCCCAGGATGAAATCTATTCTCTGTGCGATCTACAAAAATAACCTTTCAATGGATGCAAATAAAGATCATACATTCACTTAGAGATATGAAAATGTTTGAGATAATTGATTTAATTAAATATTTAATTAAATCAATTGAATAAAGCTTATATCGCAACTTTTAAATGCCTGTATTTCATATGTATCAAGTGATAACAATATAACATGTTGAAAAGTAAGTTAATGGTGAATTGTATTCAAATAGATACATGAAACAATAAATCATAAGATAAATAAATATTTCTCATTTGAAGAAAAAATATAACACATAGGATAAAAGTACCATGTATATGTTTACTCTGCTCATTTGAGAAAAATTACTTGGTCCAGCCTTTTCTATTCATAAAAGTTCAAGAGTACAAAAATGCAACATCCGTAAAGTCGTCCTTTCAAAATTTCAGGACCCCTTCTTCAAAGACATGAAGGGGTTTAAATATAAAAATAAAAAGTCTTAAAATATTTATTACAATAAAAGTCTTAGGAGGTTTAAAACAACCCTCCGTAAAGTAAGTGGAATTTAAACAAAAATAAAAATTGAAGGGATGACTTACTCGAGGAATGTCCTGTTGTCTCCTTTTCCATTTGTTCTTTCAGTTGAAGGATATTAAGCATAGGATTATCCTCTGGAGGTTGGTCTGGCCTAATGCACAACTCTCCAGTGAAAACATAATTGGAAAGTGGGGGAATCATGTAAGAGGATGTATCTGTGAGACAATGAAGCATAAGCCACTGGCTATGAGGCTTTATTAAATATCTACAATATCTCTCCCAATACAGCTTTTCCAGCTTCATAATATGTTCTTCTTTTACCTTTGACACTTATTGCCACTGTCTTATGAAGTCTTTCACTAAATTCAATGCACCGGGACGACATCTGCCAATAAAATTTGCTGCAATGAGATTTTTACTAACAGTTTCCACAATGTTAGTAGCAACATTCTTTGCTCCGCAAATGGATCTATCTGCTTGCTTCAAATGTATATCTCATTCTGTAAATAATATTTCTTTCTTTTAATCCTCATCCTAGGAAAGTTGGCCTATCGGTCATTAGCAGAATCCTTCCAGGTGAGAAACTAGGAGACCTTATCATCTATATCATAAAAAATAATCCTCATATTTGAAATGTGATTCAAAAGTGAATCGCTCTGTTCACAAAATTCAAGAATAATTGATAAATTATGAAAAAAAAAACCTATTATTGTGCTAATAAAGTGTTTTGTTCTAAGGACTCTTTTTTGAATTCCTAAATATTTGGGTTATATTTTACTTGCTCAATAGAGAGCTGCAATTGGTGAATTAGAGTCTCCTTAGAACTAATCTCATTCTGATGCTGAATTTTTAATTGGTCCATGCTCTCCTAGAACTGTGCGATCTATACTTGTAACTGTTGACTGACACTTTGTTTCATTTCTTGTAGCTCTAGTTCAAGCTAGATGATTTTCTCATCCTTTTGTTTTATCAAACATTGAACTTTTGAGGCTTTGTCAATGGTTGCAGAAGCATAAGCTCCTGCGAACTGAGTTAGGTAATTTAGGTGAGTGTCTTTCCAAACAACATCCTTTGATACATCTCCTTGTACAAGGGGTTGGGATTTCTCTGATATTATTATTTTCTTATGTCTGCTCATAACTGCCTTGTATTTAGGATTGTAGAAAATGTCCAAAGGAGGAATTTATTCGATGTTAAGAACAATTTTTGTGGTGGGGAAGGTCGGGATGAATTCCACTCTTTCTGTGCTTACTAATTTGTGACAGGGATCAACAGTGAATGAGTTCTAACTTTTATTTTGAGGAGTATGTAGAACTTGTTTTTGATCAATAATTATAGATGCTTATTCTTCCCAGAGTTTTGGATCAAACTCCTTCCAAACATCCTTTACATTACTCGGGAAATCCAAATCCATAGTTTGAACTTCCGCTGATTTATCTTGGTCTGTTGTGCTAAGGAATTCAGTATTCTTAGTTGATGATTCACTTTATTTTTCCTTCTGAGCTAATGGTTAAAACATCCAACATTTTCAATGGAATTGCTTCCAATCTCTTATGCATACATTGCTTAAATTTTCTCAATTGTTGTGGATGGAGGCTTGAGGCTGCCAAATTTTTAATTGTTGGATAATTGTCGAGAGACTCAAATAGGTCATAGAAATCATCGTCTTTGTGCAAAAAAAGACTAATATTCACTTGGGTAGTGAAATTGTTGGCAACTATAATTGGATCATAATTCCTATTTGGAATTGTAAATAAATTCAAACATTCAATTTGACCAATCTCTAAAAAAATATGCTTATAATTATCCAGACCATAAACACCACAATTAATAAGAAAATAAGGCCATGATTCTTTTTTTACCTCTTTCATAAACCTGGTAGGCTGTTTCCAACAGTGTGATATGCAACTTCCCTAGCGGGAAGCTTGTCATGTACATATAGGGGAAAGACATGCGGTCGAGCTAAGCTCCCAAATACTGTAGAAATTTTCTGAATAATGAAGATTTATCCACTAAGATTATCCTGGTCACACACTAATTCGAATTCATGCATAACACATAACCTCTTCTACAATTGATCATCAATTTGCGGAAATAGAAACAGTCGCATGCACACATAAACACAATATGTAATGGGGAAAGCTTATAGCTGAAAACCCCCAGCTATTTTATATATTATAATAGAAGATAACATGTAATAATCTCAGTACAATACTCCTCACAAGTACTCAGTACTGTCTCCAAAAGTTACACACAAACTAGCTCAGTTTTGAACAAGTCACGGGTTCAAAACTCCTCCACTGTTTGCCTGCCTCTACTGCGCAATCCAAGTTGGTTGAATGAGAGATCCAAGTTCGAATCTCCTTGGCTTCAACTGCGCAATACTCATGGGAAATCTCCTCCAATGCTTGTGCAAATCTCATGCACAACTGATGTCGCAACTAATAGAAAACTCACCCTTTCATCTACCTCTTCCACTGGTCTTCACTGAACTGTCCATGCAATGTAGTAAACTGATGTGTTTTTGAGTTGAATAATGAGTTAATAATTAGTGAATTAAATAATATTTAATTCACTCCACTCATCACTAGTGTATTAGCCAGTTAAACTAAATACAACTAGTTCAACTAAGTTAAACAGAACACAACTCGAATAAGCTACGGGTTAGGAGAGAAGCGCTAGGGTTTATGCAGCTCCTCTGCATCGCTAGGGTTTATGCAACTTCTCTACATCGATGGTCCATAGAGTTCAGCTTCCCACGACTACTGCTTATGATCTCAGGCCCTCCGTCTGCACTCCCCTTAATGAATCCCATGGCCGGAGGGGCAGGCGTGGCCCCCCCTCCCCCCAATGGTCCTTCTGCGGACTCTTCTGCAAATGCAGATTCTTCTGCCAGACACGGACCTAATCCCCAGGTGGCAAATAAAACTATTCAGGTCAACAGCACCCCTGCAGCTACAGACAAAATCGAAACTCCTATTGATAGCATTACGGCTGCTAAAGACAACGCCTCTGACCAGCAAGCTTCTGCAACACAGAAAAAGGCATCCTCAGCTACTTGCATTCCAAGAACCACAGAAAGGACCAAAATTGATCTCCCTAGTCATCGAATCAACGGCAAAATCCAATTTATGAGAGATCATGCGCTCATTGGAAAGTTCTTAGGTATATGGCCTACTGAAAAGGCCTTGCAAGGATGGATCCTATCCAAATGGAAGCCAAAAGGACAGGTCACTCTACAGCTCGGCCCAAAAGGCTTCTTCACGGCTATTTTTAACTGCTTGGAGGATCGAACTCGTATCTTCGAGGGAGGCCCGTATTTCTTCAACTCCGCAGGCCTGTACCTTCATGACTGGGTAGAGAGATTCAATCCAGACAAAGAGGATTTCACCTGGGTTCCAGTCTGGATTCATATGTACTATCTACCTCTTGAATATTGGGATGAGGAGACCCTCAGGGATATTGGCAATGGTTTGGGAGTCTTTATCAAAGCAGCTGAGGAAACCAGACTCCGTAAATACACCTCATATGCTAGAATATGTGTTCAAATGCATCTGGCAAAAGCTCTCACTGATTCGGTAAGTTTATTCCATGACGATTTTGAATGGATCCAAACTATAGACTACGAGCATGTACCCTTTCTCTGCAGAAAATGCCATGAGCATGGTCATTTATTCAGGGATTTCCCCTTGAATAGCCAAACCAAAGCTCCAGACTCTCAGGCCAGCAAAGATGCAGATGGCTTCACCAAGGTCACCAGTCGAAGAAAGCATGCAAAAAAATCCCCAGTTGTTCATGATCCTCCAAGAAAACCATCCACTCACAATAGCTTTGGAATCGTGTCCCCTCAAAATGATCTGGTAAGCATTCCCTCACACCCTTCTTCATCAGATCGGCCTTCCACTTCCATCTCCCCCCCTCCTAATTCTTCTACTATGATCTCAGCTTCTGATCTTGTCAAGATCCTGGCCTCCCCATCCGCTGATAACACTATTCCAGATCCAGGCCCAAAAGTTACAACCATGGATTTAGATGCCGCTTCTGCACTCACAATCCATCAAAAGCAAAGTATAGCCGACCAGAATCTACCGATCCATATGGAAGAAGAACCAAAGAGCATCTAGCTGGGGGACCTGGACATCCTCAGTTTAGAAACAGCTTGCCGACAGAAAGGATACAATATGATACTTCCTAGACAAATTGACAGTCTTGAAGTGGTCCTAGCTAGAGCTTAGCAACACAGATACCTTGGTATTCAAGCAAGAAGCCCCTAGGATGGAAAAAAGATACTGAAGGAATAAAAAAAACGAGGGCGCAAAACTGATTTGCAAAGAACCATTATACTAGGAGAAATGCTTGTGGACTCTGGAAGATTCCCCAAGCTGACAAAATTTTACAAATCCTTCCCTCATAGTTCCTCATGAAGATCATTTCCTGGAACGTGCAAGGGCTCAATAGTCCTGCAAAACATAGATTCCTAAAAAACATGATACAACAAGATAAGCCTTCCTTGGTATTTCTTCAAGAAACTAAATGCAACAGCACTGTTTTGGAAAGAATTCTTAACAAAGTCTGGTCAGGCTGCCGCTCAGTCTCGGTGGATGCTTCTGGAGTGTCAGGTGGGTTAGCCATCATATGGAATCCCCAAGCTCTCGACCTTCATGATTTTCACGCCTCTCACTTTGTTATTCAGTCCACTTTCCACCTAATAGGGACGAATATCCACGGACATCTCAAATGTCTATTTCCCACAGGATATTCAAACTAAATTGGATCTTCTGGAGACTCTCACAGTTCTTAACACTGAAAGACGCTTCCCTCTCTGGATCTGTGGCAGAGATTTTAACATCATTACAGCATTGGAGGAAAAAAAAGGAGGAAGGACGAAGCTGGAAAGTGACAACATCAGCTTTAAAGACTTCATACACAGAAATTAGCTAATGGACTTTCGGACTTCAAATGGCATGTATACCTGGACAAACAAAAGGAGGGGACCTCAGCACATTGCTTCCAGGCTGGATCGATTCCTAATGTCGGACAACGCCATCCGCCTTGGGGGGGACTTCAATGCCTCAATCCTGCCCGAAGCAGGTTCAGACCACTGACCTATTATGCTTCAATGGACACGTCCAGGGTCCAAGTGCAATAGACCTTTTCATTTTGAAGCGTTCTGGCTTTCGCATCCCAATTTCAAAGACATTGTCAAAGATGCTTGGAAATCCTTCATCCCTCCGGAAGGAGCCAAGATGTTCATATTCCAACAAAAACTAAAACACCTCAAACAAGCTCTCAAATCTTGGAACCATACTCACTTTGGCAACATTTTTGATCATCAGAAAGAGCTGGAGAAGCAAATGAAGACCCTACAACAGAGCATCATCTCAGGAGGCAGGATGAAAGAATTTGCTCAACAGGAGCATGATCTCTTATCCAAGATCGAGGTCTGGCGGCATCAGGAAGAAATATTATGGCGTCAAAAATCAAGGATCAAATGGCTCAAGGAAGGGGAAAAGAATACCAAGTTCTTCCACAGATCCACCGTTAAAAGGCACATGCACAACAATATTTCCTTCATCAATAATTGGCAAGGGGAGCGATTGGAGCAGCATGAAGATATGGAAAAGGAACTAAAAGGATACTTTCAGGACATTCTAAGAGAACCTCAAGGTTGCATAAATCATGCCATATGTTCTATCATGCAGCACATCCCAAAAATTATAACTACATATCATAACAGCAAACTTCTACAACCGGTTTCAATGCAGGAAGTGGAAGATGCTATGACTCAACTTAAGGATGGAAAAGCACCGGGTCCGGATGGCTTTACTGCCAATTTCTTTCATGTTTTTTGGGAGTTGGTTAAAATAGAGGTCTGGGAGCTTGTGGAGGAATCTCACACGATGCACTGGCTACTTCCCTCTCTGAACACGACCTTCATAGCTTTGGTTCCAAAAATGGAGGACTCTAGCACTCCTGACAACTTCAGACCCATTGCACTCTGCAACGTTATTTACAAGCTAATCTCTAAAGTCATAGCCAACAGGCTGAAACCTCTTCTCCCTCTCCTGATCTCGCCAGAGCAGACAGGTTATGTAGAAGGGCGCCAAATTCTGGATGGTATCATTTTCTCGCATGAAGTGATACACTCTCTCAAAATTCTCAAAAAACCAAGTATGATTTTAAAGTTAGATCTTTAAAAGGCTTTTGATAAACTCATTTGGTCCTACATTAATCAAATTCTATTAGCATTTGGTTTTCATGCCACCTGGACTCGTTGGCTTATGAACCTTATTACCTCTCCCATTTTTTCCATTCTGCTCAATGGGTCACCTTCTTCAACCTTTCGTCCCTCCCGTGGTATTCGACAAGGAGACCCTCTCTCCCCTTTCCTTTTTGTCCTCATGGATGAGGGCCTCAGCCGTCTTCTTCATGATGTAGTCTCCTCCCATACCCTCAAATGAATTTCCCTTCATGACCTGCCCCCCATCTCTCACCAACAATTTGTCGATGACAACATGCTATTCAGACATCCGTCCGTCCAAGAAGCCACTGCCTTTAAATCCTTGCTCAATCTCTTTTCAGCAGCCTCGGGTACAACCATCAATGATGCTAAATCCCAGCTCTTCTTCTTTCATACTCCCATTATCACTCAGTGTAATATAGCCAGAATATTGGGCTTTCCAATTGCAGTGCTTCCTTCAAAGTATCTTGGAGCTCCCCTTGTAAGCTCTGTCATCAAACATGCTACCTGGCGCACTCTGCTTGACAAATTAGAATCCAATCTTTCTTCTTGGACCTATCGGTCGCTCAACATTGCTAGCATAATCATCCTCATCAAATCTGTCCTCCAAGCTATGCCTTTATATTTATTCTCTATACTGGCAGCCCCTAAATGGGTTCTGAAAAAAATCCGCACTCTTCAAAGAAATTTCCTTTGGGGCTCCTTAGGACTCAAAAAAAAATGGGCCCTGGTCAAATGGACTGATGTTTTTCTTCCTAAGTCTGCTGGAGGGCTTGGATTGAGGGATCCCCTTCACAGCAATAACACAATGGGAGCCCGCATCTGGTGGAAATGGGTCTCTAACCCTCACCCTCCTTGGGCTCGCCTCTAGCAGGCTAAATATGCTTCAGGTAGTTCACAGGAAGCTCTAATTCAGTTCAGCTCGACCACCTCTGGCTCTTTAATTTGGAATGCAGCAAGGCAACACAGTGCCTTTATTCAAGAGCATAGTTTTTGGGAAATCCATTCAGGTACCTTGGCAAGATTTTGGGATGACTCCTGGCAGCAAACTGCCAAAGTTTCCTCACTCTTTCATAAACCTAAGTGGCAAGAATATATGAGAGACAATGATCAAATTATTGTCCATCAATTCTGGCAACAAAATTCCTCACATGGACTTCAAATTTGGAGCCCAACTGAAACATGGCAGGCCAACTGGCATGGGGAAATGTTTGGAGAAATAGATCAGGAACTTAAACTCAGAAAAATCAAAATCTCTGATCGACAAGATAAAGTGCGATGGGGATACACCCCTAAAGGTATGTTTACAACTAAAGAGGCTTATCAACTGCTCTTTCAACCCAGGCAAACGATCAGGGACCAGCTTTGGGATCAGATTTGGCAACCAGGAATTTGGTCCAAAGTTTCGACCTTCCTATGGCTCTTAAGCAAAAAGAGAATCCTCACTTGGGACAACCTTCAAAAGTGAGGATTCACAGGAACTTCAAGTTTTCCAAACTGCAATCTCCATAGAGAGACCATTACTCATCTCATGGATCTCTGTCCTCTTGCAGATCAACTTTGGGAGAGAACAGCTCAATGCAATCGCAGAACAGGTCGAAGAAAAGGAGACATAGTTAATACCATCCGGAATTGGCCTAGGCATCCATTCCAAAGTCCTTTTCTTAACTCCCTATGGCTTCTCCTACCGGGATTCATTTACTGGATACTCTGGAAAGAGCGCAATAATTGGATCTTCAAGGATCAAAGCAGATCTCCTGATACTTTGTGGATTCTCCTTAGACAATCCCTTCAAGAGACTTTGGCCCTTAGACTTTGGCAAGATTTGGAAATGTTGGCTTCCCCTTAGGAACGCCTCATTTTGAGGAATTGGAATCTGACTCTGTCCCCTCCAGTCCAGGACATTTCCTCCTCTTCCAACCAACCCGATTCTCCCCTGTCCTGGTCTCCCCCTTCCACTCATCCCTACAAACTTAATTTTGATGGTGCTGCTAAGGGTAACCCAGGTCCTGCAGGGTATGGAGGCATTTTCAGAGATGTAGCTGGTTTAGCCCTGTACATTTACCATGGTTCATTAGGCAAAGATACCAATAATGCTGCCGAACTTGAAGGTATGTGGCAAGGTATGTGCATTGTGGTAAAATAAAATTTTCTTCTCCTTGAGATAGAAGGGGATTCCAGAATCCTAATTGAGGCAGCGACTCGCATCCAATCTGGGACCTCTGCGGCCAAGATTACTTCTAGTTGGCAGCTTTTAAACAGACTGGAGCAAATTGAAGAATGGCTCAGGATTCCCCAAAGCATAATCTTCAAGCACATCCGTCGAACAACAAACAAGGTAGCGGATAGACTAGCTAATCAAGGAGTGGATCAGGATCTACCATTTTTCTCTGGCCCTCTCAGCAGTTCAAATGATTCACAACTTCACCAAGATTGCACTCTCCTGGTGCACAAATATCTCTCACTCCCGGATGCGGGTGGGCCTTATGGTTAAATGCGAACAGCTGGTCAAGTGGGTTGGCGCGTGGCTTATCACCACCGCCACCCATACTCGCATGCTCCTGCTCTTAAATGCTACCGTCCAGCTCTTAATTGAAGTTTTATGGGAGCTCACTCCCCGATATCTACTCATTCCTACTTCAGTCATGGCGTGCTCAGACGAGTTCCTGTGTGTCAAACCTCTCCGTGTATGTTGCTCCCTTGCTGCTGCTGAGCATCACTCATGCACCAGCACAGGGTCTCGATGCACCTTAAGCTGTTGAATTGACATTCTGCCGGGCTTCCAATTCACCAACTTCTCCTCCTGTAATCTTTCTCGCCCGTCCTTTTCGCCTACCAGTCCTCCGCAAGTTCATACTGCTCTTGTTGTTCCCCCTGTTCACAACACCATGCCTCGCCTTCGCCCAAGAATGCGTTGCAGGCGAGGTGGTTCCAGTGGGTGTGCAATTAACAGGTCCTCCCCCTCCACTTCCGATTCTTCGTCCTACTCTTCTAAATTTGGACCAGTCTGCTTTCATGCTTCAAGAAGAGGTCGTGGTAGGGGTCGTAATCGTTTTAATCCTGCTGGGCACTTTTGATTGTCTTCCAGGGTGCATTCTCACCATGCTAGTTTTCATTTCCCCTGCAGTATTAACAACACCTCTCTCCTTTCCGCGGTTACCATCGACCTTCGGGCAGCCTCCTTAGAACAGGTCTCCTCGGGTCATGTCTGGGCTACTACGGAGGCTTCTCTGGAGCCCATAGCGGACATCGAGCACATCAACCCTCAGGTAGACAACCAGCAGAATGTTACTTCTGGAAAGGAGGCCATCATGGGACTTCAGGCAAGCTCCTCTGCTCCAATTGATGACGGACCTATGTGCCAGGACGACCCTCCTCCTGAAGATGATTATCCCTACAAATTTGGCTGCCTCATTGTCGAGGAAGATCCTCCCTCTGCTCATTAAAGTGTATTCAGGTTTGCGCTTCCGATTTTTGGTCTTTGTCGGCCTGAAGGTGTTCATTTTCAGTATGGTGCAGTTGCTTAATTGCTCTTCTATTCTTATGGTCACTCTTTTGTTATATGACTGGCCTCCCCTGCGTGGGAATCATAATCTGGTTTCTGTCCTTGTTCTAGCTCTGGTCACAGGTTTTGGAATTGTCATTTTTGGTTTTGTTATGGATCAAAATTGTAAGAATCTTGCCACTCTGGCTTACTCTATAGGGGTCGTACTGTCAAGGTCTGTTCAATTTCCAGTCATAGATGTCAATCATTTCCTAGGAACAGACAGGATCACTGTTCTTCAAAGCTCTAATGGTCTCCCTCCTAATTGTTTTGATGGTCAATTATCAGATTGCTATGTAAGAATGCCGCAGTAATGGGCTGGAACTCTTGAGGCTTTGGCCTCTCTGTAATTATATTTTTGTATCAATATAGAAGTAGCCATATTCAGAAAAAAAAAAACAGAACACAACTCCACCAACTATCTCATCAACTCCACCAAACTCCTCCACTTGAGTTCTAACTGAAGTCAACCATGCATGAGCTCACCAAACCCCTAGGAATAGCGTAATTCCTTCTGTCAAATGCATGGGCCACATCCGTAGCTCCAACTGAAGTGTTGTAAGAGAATAAACTAAATTTTATAGTCCAAATATTATTAAGGGCTAATAATATTTGACTGACCTATTTTTAGACAAGCAGTCTAAAAATAGACTTCGACCTGTATGTCTAAAAATAGAGGTCCATATATTTTTACCAACTCGACCAATCATCCAAGAATATCATACTGCAACTCCTAGACCATGCTCCATATGTCTAAAAATAGACATAGTCTAAAAATAGATTTTGCGCCAAAAATAGCCTGCGGGCCCACTTAGTGAAGGCGACTTCATTTCACTAAGCTCCATCATCTTGTTGCATTTTCAACAAATAGTTGAGCATAGGTGAATAGATCTTCACCAAACCATTTTCCTATAGAGGAAAAATCAACTTGGGCCTCTTTTAACAGTCTGGGGGATTTCTCATTAAAAACAACTTGAAATAGCGGGAGAATAACTCCATGGAAAATTTTGTAAAAATGGTTCTCATACTTAGATTCCCACAACATACTATGAAATATATGAATAGGTATAGGGTATTTTTTATTCCATTTCCAGCCCATGGCTGAAAAATCCAAGGTAAAACACACAACATCCATGATATAGGTGCTCATATAGAATGGGGGAAAACTTTTGGAAGAGATGGAGCGGTTTTTCATATATTCTAAAATATGAGTGGCAATATTATTAGATAGAACATTTCTCCAATCCATAACATAGGAATCTTCACCTTCCTCCATTAGAGGGACCCATTCTACTAAAAATTTAGCTGTTTTGGGTAGACCAAAAATCCTAGACATCATCGCAAAGACATAACAATAGGGGCTTGCAAGGGAGTCAGTAGAATACATACCCTTTTCGTCATTCTTGTGCTTTTTGGGATTAATTTTCCATTTCTTGATTGGCTTCTCTTTGAGCTCATTTTATTTGGTGAAATATGCAATAAATTCTTTATGATAGACCTTTTCGGGATTTGAGATATGGTACATCATCTTTAGGTCTTCATTTTTGAAGAAACCAATCATTGTTCCTTTACTGGTAATAAATTTCCTATCTCCGATATTGAGATTATCAATGATCCATCTTACCATATTAGTGTATGGTAATATTTTAGGTCGGGAAACAATTTGATGTAAGAAATAATTAGCTACTTCTTTGCTTGTAGCTTGGGAGGAATCAGGAGCATCAAAAGTTTCTTTTATTTGAACTTTGTGAGGTTTTTCATCTTCAAGCAGCTTGTACATGGATTCCCACGAGGAGGAACCGCTTTCTTGTCCACACGTAATATCTGTAAATAGAGGCATCATTTTTGTTCTCTCGGTTGTAGCAGGTTCAAGGTTTACAGGGGCCATGATATTCTTCTTAGCCTTCTTAAGCACTTTAGACATCCCCGAAGAATTATTCTTATTCAGACTTGCTTGCAAATAAATGAGAAAGGATAAGCGGAAGGAGGGAACTCCTAGTTTAGATATGCACAAGTACCATAGAAATAGAAACGTTTAAACATATGAGTCTTCACACACTAATAAGATATGAATTGAATGCTTCTTAGAGAAAACTTATAATGGAGGTATGGGCGATAAAACCTTTAATTTATGACATTAATGGTTGATATCGGTTGTTGTGCCCATATAGTCATTTCCACATTAAAACCAGATCTGTCGCATCACAAAATTACTCGTGTGAAAATCTTCATTTAATACCAATTGGCTTAGCTTTCTACCGATTGCAATTTCACAATAGAAATATCAGCGAAATTAGATAGAGTGTGAAATGTTCAAGTTGAAAAGAGTGCGATGTGCAATGTGCAATGGACTATATCGCATCGGCGAACATGGTTGTGGGAAGAAGAATGATTATGTTTGTGGGAATGTGATGTGGTGAGTATATCACATCAGGGAAATAACAGAGGTGACAATAAGATCACTAGGGCAGGATTTGCGAAATGAAAAATGCGATATGTGATGGCTTACATGGCAGAAGTGGGTCCCACAGGCTTTCCTTATAGATTTTTCTTTAAAAATATGGAATTTTCCTTTATAAAAGAAATTTTATTATACACATCGGAGTGAAATATTATTCAAGTGACCTCTTAGGGGTTATACATGCTTCATTGCGTTTTTGCGATTACGATGATGCGATCTTTCTCTGCTTAAGTGATTTCAAGGCCCAACTTTAAGGTTTTATCACTTTTTTAATCCCTATTTATATCTAATGATTTTTTTTTCTTCTAAATTTAGCTAATTTCTATTACTGTAACATAATATATCATGAGGCTCTAGCCTCAGTAGTTCCTAGCCATAATTCGTGGCATATAACATCCAAAACAAGTTATCGACTACCCAAGAATGAGAAACCAGTCAAATCCAAAAGATGAGTGTCGCCCTCATAGGGGAAACCGGCTCAAAAAACATAGCTCTGTTTACAGTCATTGCAGAGCTAGCAAAATATTACAAAAAAACTAAAATGCATCCATGAGAATGGGTGCTGAGAACCTGATTCCAAAAGAAGCTGGTAGGCTTAGCTGTCATGAGGTGGAGTCGGGCATTCTTCCACGATTCGGCAGCTGTAGGCTTTGAAGTCCTCCATTGCGGCATGATCAGCATCTGTGTCAACGTTCTCCAGACCAATACCAGTCATCCGAGTTGGTTCCACATTTTCTGCAACAACAGTGCCTTCATTAACTTGAGCCCAAATACACTTACAGGCCGGAGGCTCTCTTTGAACCTTGTCCTGAGGCTCAGCATGACTCTTACCCGGAGAAGCATCGGGCATCTCCTCTTGAAACTTGACATAGATGGTGGTGGTGATAGTGGGCCTATCCAAGGTGCACTGATAGGTGAATTGGGCAGAGTAAATAGAGGATTGAGAGATGGACGGGTTGGAAGGAGTAGAAGGGCTCAAATTCAAGGATTGGAAGCTAGAGAAGTGGGCTCTGCCTCTGCTACTGCGTGTGTCGGGGTAGCGAGGGGAGAAAAATTTAGACGAAGGAGACGAGGGACTCATAGATGAGGGGCTCGAAGGCGAAGGGCGAGGCAGTCTCCCACGGCTGCCACCATGTTGACATCTCATACGATGTCACAACCTGGGCATGGTGACGCTGGGGGTGGAGAGCGGAGAATGCTGGTCGAAACCAGGAGCAGTCGAGATGGAATTGATGCGAAGACGACAATTAACACACTGCAAGAAGTGTAAGCCTGTCCCAAAATCAATGCAACTGAGAATGGGGCAGCACTTACCAGTGGTGGTGCGGAGATACGAATGCTCTACAAGCAGAGGGAAGCGAAGCTGAAGAGGCAGAGGAACATTTGCGAGAGGGACATTAACAGTTCTGGAGGCTTCTGGAGACGCCATCGTCGAGTTATGGAGCAATTAGATGGTGAAGACTTGAATGCAGAGCCAGATTAAAGGCCGGTTAAGATGGACATTTAATGCAGTGTTACAGGCTTCAAATTTGTTGTGCCACTTGCCAAACCTTTCATGCATAATTGTGCTAAAGTTCTGAACCCGAAAATCACCAATCACCTGCATCCGGGGTATTTGTATCTAATGAATTACTCTAAGGGTTTTATTTGTTTTAACTCTAAAAATTAAAAGGGGTCCCCATTATTTTCTAAGGTAACTATTGCTAAAATAATGGGGGTTGTTAATTTGCACAAAAATATGTGATTCACTAGAAGAACCAGTTATCTCTGAAAAACAATTTCTTAGTATCTTTGAATAGGTAAAAATAATTTAAGGAAATAAGAACTATTTTCAAAATATTCAAATGAATAAAATTACTCTGAATTTAAAAAACTCATATTCTATTGTTAATCTTTAAAAAACCTTTGATAAATAAATATTTTCATTCCTCTATATCAATCATTATATAGTTTAAAAGATAAATTAAGTGCCTTTTGATTTTCTCCTTTTGTCATAGGTAGAGCCATTACCGCTAGTATGTATTAATAGCTCAAGAAAGGTTACCTTTTAACCATAAATGATCCAGTATCCCATCCATTTATTATTTCAATTCTTTGAGATAAATATTTAATCATAAAACTTATTTTCTTCTTTTCCTTAAAAAGTCTTTATCCTCGCTTGATGAACAGAAAGTGACAATGCCATTCACTGGTTATAATTTGAACTGAACAAGATGGCTTATGATGAGACCCCTTGTATTAGGATTTTAATAATTATGAGCCATTACCCTGATTTGGTATGAATTTGTGGTAATGTTAGTTAATTATTAATTTATGATCATGGTAAGTAGGCTCGTAATGAGACCTCTCATCCTTCTAAGTTTTTTATATTTTTGAATTGCACTCTAAAAAAGTATTTTCAATGGATGGGGAGAATCATTGAATCCTTAAGAGTTTTGGATGAAAATTGGGAGTTAAATATGCTTAGTTACATAAAGTATTTTCCTTGTAAAGATGAACCTTTTTCTGATTGATACTAAAGTAAAAAGACTTTACAAATCTCAGGTTTATAAAATTTACAATTCTGATGGAAAAATATTTTAGAGTTGTATAGTATTCATTCAATTTTCTAGTTTGGTAGTTATTTCCTCAAAAAATTCTATTCTTCAAAAATAAAAACATAAAATAATTTAGAGGTATTTGTGAACAACCAAAAGTATGTAATCAAACATTATTTTCCTAGAAAATTAAAAGTGTAAGTATAGTACATTTAGAAGAAAATTTTCTTCTAAGAAATTTTTTTTTTTTAAATTAGCTCATTAACGGGGAGAAAATATTTTTTCCCTTGAAGATATTGTAACATGAAGGTTGGTGGGCCAATTTGTTAAATGATTTGAAATTGTCCAAGCCACATTCTTTGGAATTTGGTCTGCTTACCTTTTTCCTCATGTTCCTTGTCCCACTTGAGTACGAGGTCTCCAACTTGGAAGGTTTTTGGGAAAAAAAAATTTGCATCAAAATAATCTTTTACTATTTGTTGGTGTCGAGCATGATTTAACTTGGCATTTTCTCTTTCCTCTTCTATTTTAAGTATTTGATACATTCTTAATTGTATGGAAGAATAAGGTACTTCTTCAATAAATTGAACTAGGGCTAATGAAGGAAGAGCTAAATTTGATGGAATTACAACTTATTTCCCATAAACTAGATTAAATGGAGGTGTTCCTATAAAGGCCTTCTAAGTAATCCTATCCACCCATAGTGAAAATGTTAAAGACTTATGCCAATTTTTTGACTCTGACCAATAGCCCTTTTAATGATTATTATGAGATTTTTATTTATTGATTCTGCCAAACCATTCCCTTGGGGATAGTAGTCAGCAAAGTATTGAGGCTTAAAACCTCTTTTGAGAGAAAATTTAGTCATACTATTTCCCGAAAAATAAGATGCATTATCAAACATAAGTGCATTGGGTAGGCCAAATCTGGTAATAATGAATTGATCAATAAATTCTATAATGGCCTCAGAGTTAGCTACCTTTAGTTGAAAAAATTCCACGCACTTAGTAAAACAATATGCTGCAGTGAGAATATATTTATATTTTTTGGACGAGTTAGGAACAATTTCACCTATGATATCCAATCCCCATTGCTTAAAAGGTGGTTCAATTTTTACTGGTTACAAAGGTAAGGCTAGTTTTCTTTGTCTTCTGACAACAGTTTGGCATGTTTTACATTTTCTCACATATGCAGGAGCATCTTTAAACATAGTGGGTCAGTAATATCCTGCATGAAGGATCTTATGTGCAATGGGATCTCCACCAAAATTTCCACCTGTAGGTCCATCATGAAGTTCCTGCAAAACCCTCTGTGCTTCTGATTTATCAAGGTGTCTTTGTAGTACAGAGTCATAGTTCTTTCTAAAAGATACATTGTCTATGAGATGATATTGACTAGTTTTCAATCTTAAAGATATTTTTGTTTTGTAATTGAGTTATATAGGAGCATATCCATTTTTCAAGTAAAAGATTAAAACAATATACTATGATTCAGAGTCATTCAGTCTTACCTTAGCAATATGTACAATATTACTTGACTCTTCATCCTTTGTTATATTGGATGCTCCAGATAGCAGTCTGCAGAGACCTTGTCCTCTGATGATTTTAGTTAGTCTTATATTAATGTCATATTATTACACAACAAATACCCAATTTTCTCTCTTTTCTCCTACTAAGTTCCTTTTCAATAAGTAGTTTCCTTACAGCCGAAAATGGAACTATTAGCTTAGTGTGTGTTTTAAGGAGAAAAGTTCTAAATTGCTTCAAAGATTTATAGACAACAAATGCATGTCTTTCCACTTCTGAATAATTTAGTTAAGCACCTTGAAGATTTGAACTAAATAATGAAATGTGTGCTTCAAACTTTTGATCATTAATTTGTGTTAACACAGCAGCGTAAGATATTTCTGATGCAAAATTATATAAAATGAAATGATTAGAAAAATCAGGGGTAGTCAGAGAAGGAGAATTGATGATAGCTTCCTTGATTAGATAAAAATATTCTCTTTCATTATGTCCCCATTTGAATAGTGTGTTTTTCTTAATCATTACTTGCAATGGTAAAAAATTTGAGAAAAAAATGGAACAAATGCCTTGACAACATTTTTTTGTCCTAAAAAGGACTACATGGATTTTTTGTTTGGTGATGGGAGAGTTTAGAAATATCTTTTATCCTTTCGGGATATATGCAAATACCTTCCTTTGAAACAATAAATCCTAAAATTTTCCTTCACTTAAAGTGAAATAAGACTTTTGGGATTTAAGGAAATTCCATATTTCAAACAACGTTCTAGGATTTGATTAAGATCATGATAGTGGTCATTTATTTTTTTGGAGTAAATGGTTATATTATCTAAATAAATAACCATAGTTTCATTTATCAGTCCCCTGAAAGAAATATCCATTTCTATTTGAAAAATTTCTCCTGCGTTTATTAGCACAAAGGGCATTTTCTGATATGCATAAGTGCCCCATTTTGTTCTAAATGTAGTCTTTAATCTATCTTCGAGATGAACTAAAATTTGATTGTAGCCTGAAAATCCATCAAGGAAAGACATTAATTCAGAACCAACAATTGATTGGAAAATTTGTTCCATCGGTGGTAATGAGAAATTGTATTTCAAGCAAGTTTTGTTTAAGTTCCTAAAATCAACACAAATGCAAATATCACCATTCTTTTTCCTAAGCGGAACTAAATTTGATACCCGCTTTTAATGCCTAACTAGAAATATAATCTTGGCCTTAACGAGTTTTTCGAGTTCACTTTGATTTGACTTTCAAGATCAGTGTGAATTTTCCTTAGCTTTTGTTGTATAGGATTTTCAGTGGATATCATTGGGACAGTATGTTGGATGATGGAATTATCACAAGTTTTTAGATCTTCATATTCCATGAAAATAAATTCTTGTATTTCTTCAATAAAATAATTAAGGCTAATATTTCATCTGAGGAAAGATCAAGTCCTAAGTTAATCTTCTGAGGGTTAAGATCTATTCCAAGAGACTATTAAATAAAAAATGAAAATTGTAATTATTAAATTTATTAAAATTCTAGGAATAAAAATATTGATAAATTATCATTATTAAACTTTATTATTATATTTATTGATCCTCTTATTAGTAATTTCTATTATTATATTTTTATTTATAACTATTAATTCTAATCCATATTAAAAATAAAGGCATAGGAATTGAAAATTAAAATTTAATCATAAAATTATTATTAAAAAATTCCAAAATAAATAATAAAAATAGTATTATTTTATTATTAGATATTATTATATACATATATCATTATTAATTGAATTTATTCAATATAAGGAATTAATTATTTTTATTTTATTTTATTTTATTTAATCTAAATAAAAAACAATAATAAAAATAAATTAATTATTTCCTAGATATTAAAGCTTGTTGGCTCTTTTTAAAATTTCCTCTCTATCAATTTGACCTAA